>NC_051169.1:91426780-91464280 GCF_013339725.1 Rhipicephalus microplus
CTTTCACTGGTTTGGTGATCGTTAAGTCGATCTGATTATAACGAAAACATGACGACGACAATGATATATAGTTATAAATGAACGGCAGGCTAGCAATCTCGCTGCAATGAATTCAGAATTTAACGGTGAATTCGGCAGGCTCCTGCTTCGAAATCCAACACACGCCGATCGTGCACGCGAAGAAAAATAAGTGCATTTGAAATCCAACATATGTAGTGTAACTTCACCTGAAACTAATTGCAGAGAAGTTGCTGTTGTTTGAAGAAAGCACTTAGAGGTGGTTGTGGAGTTGCGCGCAATCAGTGCATCTCGATTATGTAAACATTCTTCTACCAGACTGCCATACTGTTTTCACGAATCAATAATAATAATAATAATAATAATAATAATAATAATAATAATAATAATAATAATAATAATAATAATAATAATAATAATAATAATAATAATAATAATAATAATAATAATAATAATAATAATAATAACATTATGCAGACACCCAAGCTTCACCTTTGAATGTTTGAAGCGACAGCAGTATCCAGTCTTTAGTAGGCGCGTAGCCAAGAATTTTTTTTTTTCGGGGAGGGCATCCCCTGGAAATGGTAATATTTAGGGGCGAAGCTCCCTCGGGTGCGGGTGGTTCCTTCATAGTTGTATGGTGTGTTAGCTTTAAGAATCACTCACTAGATGGCGCTGTGTGTATGTCTTTGGAAAAAAATCACTAGATAGCGTTGGTGGTTTTCGTATAAAAAGTAATTCAAAGGATATCCACGGAGTAAATGATGATGAGTGGGGCGAAGCATCCGTCCGTCCGATAGGTGCTTTAATGTGATGGACGCACGGACGCACGGATGGACAGACAGACAGGCGGACGGACGGACGGATGGGCGGACAGATGGACGGATAAACGGACGGATAGACCAGAGGACGCTTCGCCCCACTCATTTTACCACTCCGAAAATATGCTGTGAATTTTTTTTTGCTCTCTATGCCACGGCAAAAAAGAATATTCCGGGGAGGAGGGGGGAAGGTGCGCCACCCCCTGGCTGCGCACCTGGTCCTTGAACCACTTAGGGCGTACTTTTTATTGTATGATATTAGTCGAAAAGTTTAAATTGCGGATTACAACAATGCAATCGATGAAGAAGAAGGTGGCTTGTGTCAGTGGGGCTTTCACATACGGCTGCATTCTGAGTAATGGGTAGCATGCTTCTAACCACGAACAATTATGCGCATGAAACTTATTCAACCTGGCGATGCACCCACTATGTGGTCTTAAGGGATACGTACAGCAATACGTGTGCTTATCATGATTGGTGGCTGGCTTCGAACCAGGAAGTCGTTATGATAGCCACATATGTTCTGTTACCTGATGGTAATGTTCGCTTGTACCACGCCATATTAATGCGTTGTATTTCATGTTGCATTGTGAAGCCTGCATACAGGATGCGTTTCTTTGTAAAGCATGAAAGTTACTTCCACCGCATTCACTACTGCCCCACATTTGCTACGCAGCGGTCCTTGCTGATTAAGGAATATAAATTCCTATGACTAAAGTGCACGACCCTGGACGACTACCTCTTTCCGAGTGGTTGTGCTTTCCGACGCCACCAGGCCCACCGAGCTCTACTTACATTTATGAACCAAACGGACCTGGCCACCCGTTTACAGGCGTTTTTTATTTTTTATTCATGTTTTTTTACTCATACTCGTCAAACTCTTCGTCAAGTTTTTCTCTCTTCCTCATCTTCTTTCCCCTTTCTCCCCTCCAATCTTTTTTGCCTCTGCTTCTTCCCTCCTCCCGAAAGAGTGAGCAGGCGGTGTGCACCTCCAGGTGGCAGTTGCCAGCTTGCTCTCTCCCTATTTCCTCTTTCTTCTGTGTCCTTGTGTATGAATAAATGAATAAATAATGAATAATACATTTACGAACACATAAAGTTGCTTTAACTGTACTTTTAAGCAGACGCGTAGCTCTGTGGTAGAACACCTGCTTGTCACGCAAACGGCCTGGCTTTCATGCCGACTGGGATCCGGAAATTTTTATTACTTGTTTTATTTGCATCTTCCTCGATTTTTTCAGTCATTCACACTGATATGACTTTTCGCTCTTAACCAACGACACCCAGCCGACGTGATAATTTTTGCAAAACGAGCTCTTTAATACTATCACGTTAATAATAATGTTGCCTGTAAGTTTACGTTATTACGAAAAAAGTATGAAATTATAAAATACGCCGTATAGTGGAGTTTACCAGAAATTTCGATCATCCGGTGTTTTTTAACGTTCACTGAGATCACACAGTACACGTGCATCTATAGCTTTTTCCGTAAATCAAAATGCGACGACCGCGGCGGGGCTTGAACCCGCAATTTTCGAGCCCCTGCTACACCGCGGCAGACTATCCTCGCGGATCGAAACGCGACGATTGAGACCCGAGTTATCCACGCACTTTTCTTTCCACCGTCTTCCGTTCATGCCATATATGGGCGCAATTTCAACTTACCTTAACTTTAGCGGCCAGTTTCGTAGCGACATGACGCGGTGGCCTCGAGAAATCGCACGTACCAATCGTTACCCTAGCTGAAAGTCATCGTGTTGCATTTTAGTCGGTGAGCACTATATATTTACCTCGTGGTTCCTTCCTACCCCCCCCCCCCCCCCCACACACCTATAGCCCTTTTCCCACTTTATGTAATGTTCCCTTTTGACGGCAGAGGCTTATGAGTGCAAAATAAACTAACCAATAATCTTGCTTTCTGCCTCGCTAACCAATTCAACAAGAAAACGCTTCTGCACCTTGTAAACTAACAGCGTTCTTCGGGACCTGCCTTTCTTTCCCCTCTCTCTAACCTTTACTTCTTTATAGTTACATTTTGTTTTGTCCTTTAACGTTTGTTCGCCAACTCCATATTCGTACTCTTACGTCATTGGATTACAGGCCCACTCAATCAGAAAAAGTTTTGGAAGTATGCACACACCGCAAGAAAGGAGAAAAAAAAAAAGACGAACTGGTTAAGCGCCTCGTGTATTTCTGCTTCCATGGCACGGTCGTTCAAAGTTACGGGCAGCACTTGCAACTATACAAGTGCAAGAAGGGCCCATTCCCGCACGTTTTCCTTTGACTTCATGCGCACTTGCAAGCTGAATCACGCACATCAAGTGATTAATTATGTACACGGAATATTTCCGGCAAGGACTCGCACATCACAAACTTGGGAGAGACGCTATACGGGCAGCGGTAGGGAACTTCTCAAATGGGATCACGAAGTTAGGGCGCCCGAAGCACCCCTCAGTGAATATAGCCAACAGCGGCAACGCAACATAGAGCTGTGCTGCACAAAACAGTTCGTCAGGGCGGAGGCATACACGAATTCGCGAGCTCGCCGGACACGTCAGCCGCGAGACCTGGGAGCCATATAGACGCCCCTTGGATCTCCCTAGGGCTCCTTCGTGGAGGTCAGACTCTTAATGATCGCAATTCCTCTGTGTAAGCTCACCTATAGGTCAACTGCTGTGGCTACGCGTAAATAAGAAGAAAAAAAATTGTCTCGAGGAGCAGTCGGGCGGTCGTTAAGTCTGCGCCGGTGCTTGGTCAAACTTTTTGGTCATTATTAGGCTTGCTTGCTGAGTATTCCTTGAAGTAGCAGAATACGCACAATATTGAGATCTGGAAGAACCGACAAAAAAAAGAAAAAAAGGGGAAGGAGGGTTGCATTGTTACGAAGTTGTTCTTGCCCACTTGTTTTTTTTTTATGCCCATGAGTATGTCCGTATTCTATGTATACATGCAAATCATACAGCCAATATTCACAGTCTGTAAGCATCATACGTAAAATTTATTAGACCTGATGGTAGAAAAGTCGAAAACTTAGTTCAATATGAAACATCATATGCCTAAAAATTTTGTCTGGTACATATACGTTTGTTTGTTATAGCGGTCAAGTTTTATGGAAGCTTACTTGCATCGGTTCAATATCTGAGTTGAATATCTTGCCCGTGTATTTATTAACAACCAAGAGGACACAGTCTCGAGATGTACTTGAATGTGCGCGATGCCGCCACACAGAGCCGCCACATTGACGGTGATTCGCTTGGTATAAGCCACATTACTTCGGCACATTAAGTTTAAGGAAGACCACATGCGTGCACTTTAAAATAGTATTAATCATAAAAAATAAAGAGGCAGCTTCACAATGGTGGTGCCAAGCCCAAATTTGGGCAGCCCTCCTTGATTATCTCCGGTTCGTTCCTTTTTTGGGCTCAATATGGCTACGCTGTACAGGTGGACTTGCCTGCGTTACGCAAGGCCACGGCGGCATACGATCGGCAGCTCGGACCCCTACAGAGCGCTTCGCACTTAAAAGAAAGAAGATAACGCGTTTCATACAGCGCCAGTTGCGTCATAAAATTCGCCCTTCACGGCCTCATTCCTTTCATCAGTCCCGTTTCAGCCGCTATAGTTTATAACGTCGTATAACTTTGTTATTCTGCACACTACGAAAGATGTGACGGACAGCCCGGAAATCCGCTTCATTTTACTCGGCTCTGACGATGTCGTTGAAGGCACGGGAACCTCCTCGGAGAACACCATCAATTTATCTCCGAACGCGCTTAATTTTTTTCCGAAAAGTGCTCGCTTTCCCACTCGCCCTCCGAAAACCATCTTCGCGCACTTCGGGAAAAAAAACAAGAAAAAAAAACGACAAGGATGAAAAAGTGTAGCGCGCCTTCGCCACTACTCTTGAAACCTAACCTCGCTAATCTAGTCAGCTTTTATGGGAACGAGGCATGCAATCATCACTCTGTTTTTTTTTTTTCTCAAGATGCTGAGTCAGTAAGGAGTTCAGGGTTTCCACTGTTGGTAGAGAACGTGGAAGAATAGGACCACGAACTAAGTCTATATAGGTGCCAATATGAAACGGAAGGCCTGCAAGTTTGCTTATGTTATGTGCGGTTCACCCAATATTGCGAGACGACGGAGTAATCGTATGAACGAGCAGCGAGCGCAAGAAAGAGAAGAAATCGGAGCCAAGACCCTTGAAATGAAAGCTTGAAAGAGGTCCTTTTTTTTTTTGGTGGCGTGGCCAACGAGTGACACCCTTGCTTCTCTTATAAGCACTTGCGCTCGAGCATTCACTTCTGGTTTGCCAAATATTGAAAAAAAAAATGTGTTTGAAAAAAAAAAAAACCGGCACTACATCAACGGTTCTGAATGGTTTAATTTAGTAGGTGCATCTGATATGCACGATATGGGGCCATAACTTATACAAGGTCAACCAATTACTGTCCGAACAATAAAAATTAATTAAATTCGTCGAAAAAGCACACACTCTTCTTGCGAGCAACTGGAATTGTTGCGACACCTGGCGGAACAGAAGTGAACCATGCGCTCATTTCTGCGTGGCCTCTGAGATCGGCTTCTGCAGTGCGACGAATCACAAAGTTGACGCAAGGAATACACCAAGGTATAAGAACGCCGCGGTACGGGTGCCGCGTTACCATGGACCCCGAAGTCAGGGATAACAGTCGCCTCCACTTTTTTTTTATTCTTTTCAGGCCTAACCACACGTAGGCGTTACAACGGGTCAGAGCGCGGCGTGCCCTTTATCAAGGCGCGCCATCTCTCTCTATAGAGAGAAGGCGCGCAGCTTCGTGTGGTCTGTGTGGTTCGGGCTTTATAGGGTTCCTCGATGCGCGCGCCCCCTTGCAGGGTGGAGACAACAGCGTCGTCTGCTACGGCGTCCGCCATTAAGATGCCCTCTCCGCAGGCCACCTATAGCCACGATAGGCAGCCAACGGGCGTCGCGCGGCTGCATGCAGAGTTCGTTGTGTCAAAACGAGTGGTACTCAAACAACATGACAAAAATACAAAGTTTTCGCATCGGGAGTGTCAAGGTCTCAGATTTCTATTCTCTAATCTTTATTTTTAAAGCGACATTAGCAGCTGGAGTTGTTCGCAGCAGAATACTACCGTCCACGCCAGCCACGTTAACATCTTCAGTTAGCATCTTCTTGGGCTAGTCGGTAACTATTTATACTGGTTAAAGATGCGAAACACACGCACGCAAGTCCCATAACCTTTCATTGTGTCTGTGTGTTTTGTGCCTTTCACAAAAGTGTAAAAACAGTTTGCCTGCCGGTCAAAAAAAGAATTAAAAAAAACAACGTGCTGTCACGAGAAAAGAGAAAAACTGTGATTGCACACCATATTTTCAGATCTAGTTTTCGAATTATTCATCAGCTACTCCATTTACGGACCGCACCCTGCAACGCACAGTATTCTGAATTTTGTTTTCATCTTTTTTACCTTACTGTAAATAGCAGATGGGCAAAAAAATTGTTCAATACATATACTATTTGGGGCTCTACATACGGCTTTTATGGCATTAAATCATGACTCGCACGCAGACACTGACTATCAAACCAGGTTTAGCGTGTTTTCCGCTGGAATATATTATAAATTAGTAACTGTAATAAAGCGTTCGTCGATATCGTTAAAATGAAGCGACCACACGGCTTCTCAACAATAAGAAAGCAAATTGCGTTCAATATACGGCAATTTCTGATGCCATAGCTTGTTTATTTCATCGATAACTTTAATATATTTCAAAAACAAGTGCTACAACTCACTGCAAGTTAACCGCAGCGCATGTCTTGCTTCCACTCCCACTGGTTCTCGCTGTTTCGAGCTGGCGCAGGTGAATGCGAAGCCTTACTCGTGCATAACTGGATATCAACATTTTTTCCAGAGAACCCTTGTGTTGCTGGCATGCCTGCACACTGCACTTGGTCCTCTTGATTAAATATTCAGTTACAGCTTTGAGAGGGGACTTCAGGGTGAACAGGTTGTCTGTCCAGGATGTGATCCCTTTAAAGTGTTCTTCACAAGATATGAGCGAGCTCATAACCTCACCGCTCGGATAACACAAGTTCTCACCATCCTGAACATACTCCTTTAGTGCAGTTAAATATGCGTGTTCATGGCTCGCCGAGCCTTGCATTGCAGCCCTGCACTGCTTGCAGTCCGTTTTCTTCAATATTCTTTTCACAAGGAATCCACCTATATGGTGTAAAATGCTGCACTCTATTGAAGTCAACGCTTCAATGAAAAGAATTTCCCCATCATCAATTTCCTCTTCATCATCTCCTCGACACTCTCTTTTCCCTTGGGAAATCATGTCAACCAGGTACTCAGAGTCGTCATTCTCATAACTAGAGTTCGCTGGCGTGTGCAAAAACTGGCTGACGCACACAAGCTTTAAAGCGCATTTCATGTCGTACGCGTTAGGGACGGGTTTCCTTTGGCGCACGACAGAAAAAAGATTCTCCAGGCAGTCCTGAAGTAGTCTCCCAGTGAGCAAGAACTTGTAGCCATCCGATTTCAGTAAAATATTTTGCAAACGAAGGACCACTGTCGTTGCAACCATGAGACCAGCCTGTGAGGGCTTCCACTGGGATGTACTTCCCATCTGCATGCCTTGTATTGTCTCCAATGTCAAGCGCAACGTTTCCAGGGCCTCGTGGTACTTTGCCATGTCTCGACAACTAAGTGCGACAGACGGATGTCGCGAGGACATCAGCTTGTACCATTTTGCGATCAGGTCCAGGAACCATGCTGTAGTTTCAGCTTCTGGTTCGAGCACTTTCTCTCTAATTAGGCAACGAATGGCAGCTGGGGATTCCTTGAAAAACTGCACCGCTATGCCGACTTTCATTTTCGTGTAATGGCCTTTGCTGATGTGTACTTCTGAAAGTTTGGGTGCAATTTTCAGCTCTTTATCGGAGTCATACTCTACGACAGCACGCACATGCTCCAGTTTGACTTTGTTTGAGGGTAAGCCATGGTGACAGACAGTTGCGTCACTCAGTGTAAAATCAACAGAGTTCAAAAGCTGGCCTCGAATATTTTTTATCACGTGCGCGGCATCTGCAGTGAAGAAGAGTTCCTTTCCCTCAAGCACAGGATGAGGGATTGCGCACACCGTGTTTGAGTTCCTATGGCTAGAAAAACCAAACTCGCGCCACATCGCTCTGTTGGAGGCTCCCATGTCAGAGGTCACCACAAGCACTCTCAGGGAAATATCTGCGCAGAGCTGCACGATTTCCAGCACAAAATTCTTGAGCAGACAGCCGTCGACCGAGCTTCCAGTGAAATGATACGCAATGACCTGTTTCCATCTTGAGTTCAATCCTCCGACCATAAACACCAAGCAATGACAGGCGGGTTCATCTGGTTCCGCTGGGAGTGTCTTTCCTCCAAACACGACGTCTTCAGCACGGTCGAGCTCATACCCGCGGGCAATTTCCATTTCGTCGAGATAAAGCACACAATCTCTTTCAACGTCTTCCAAGCCCTCTGCTTTTGCTCTGAGCAACTCAGTAACTTCCGTTAAAATCCCAGGCAGGAACTTGAGCCCTTGAAGACGACGGACAAGAGTTCTGTTGGAAGGCAGTGGATACCCAAGTTTTCTAAGGGTTTCATAGCCTGTTGTTCCACTTGCGAATTTTATCTGAAGGGCTTGTTTAATTGTTTTTGATGACCAGGTAGTACCTCGGTTGCTGTTTCGTGATAAGGCTCGCATTTGGTCTTCATTTAGGAACTTCAGTTTTTTTCGTAAAATCCCACTGGCATATTCCAACTTCTGAAGCTTCTTTTTAATTGAATTAGTTTTAGCACTTGCTTTGCTATGATCTTCACGGAGTTTCGCGTACTTTGCCTTCATGTCCTGTAGCTGTTTATTCACTTCAGCACACGACCTGTTACTGCACTTCTCTTCCGACAATTCAACATGGGTTGCGGAAAGTGGGCATGCAACTAGCTGAGAATCATCTGTTGTAGGAACTTCAGTTTCTGCCGTGGCACTTGGGCTAGGTAAGTTGCTCATCTGATCACGAGACATCTCCGTGCCATCACTCGGTAGTGGCTGCAATTCTTGATTTGCTGTTTGTTGCATACCAGCTATGTCGTTGACATGTTGTTCTTGAATTTCTGTCGCTGAGGTATCAGAAGCATGGGGTTGACTGTGCAGAGAACAACTTTCTTCTGCGGCCGCAGGCGTCCCTTGTGGTAAAAACCTTTCTTTTGGTGGCTTCCTGTGCTTAGGCATCGCTAAAAAAAACACACATATGTTGCATATCAGCTGGCAGATTCTTTTATCATTATGAACGAACATGCTCTGAGCGTCGCTACGCATAGAACCAAAACATAAAAATAAACAAAGTGCGAAGTTGTCATTATCCTGCTTCTGGATGGCAGGTGCGGTTAATTCACCTCTCGATAAAAATGGAGGAAACGAGCGATTTCATTGACCGAAGGTATTAAGAGCGTTTTTCTGTAATGTGCGTTTTTTTTTCTGTTTTTAAAGAAACACCTGGTTAGACCCTCCATGTGACTCTTAAGAAGGCCGGCAATAACAGTGCTAAACGTGGAACTGACTAAGATTGGAACAAGGAACAAAATTAGGAAGCAAACTCGCAAACTTCCGTTAACGCGAAAATAAGTGGATTCCTACCTCTGAACGAAAAGATTGTTGGCAGAGCATTCGGCTTCAATTTTTTCCAGCCGTCCGCACGGTTCTGCTCAAATGCGGTTTCTTCGAAATGTCCCTGCAGCGCGGAAACACGCGATGATCAGGTCTCAAAGATCTTCACAAAAACCTTCTAAGCAGACCACAACAGCCAACACTTTCAGGGACATGCGTAAAGAGTGATAAGGGAATTTTAGGGGCTGTTGTAGTTGGAGTTAATAATAAAGAAGGGAAAATTGTCAATTTCTTTCTGAAAAAACAGGGACAGTGAGAAAATATTCTTTGATAATGAACTGACGGGATGCGTGCTTTCAATGTGATGTTACAAAAACAAATTGTTGAAGGCGCCGGTAGCAACAAGCGACAACGTAGGCGCACATCTCTGCGCAATTGCAGCTTGTGTACAACAAGCGATCAAGAACAACGCATTTTGTGCTATCCAAAATGAACAATACGCATGTACATAGCATGCAAATGAACGAGTATTGCACCCGGTGCACTGGTGATAGCGATTAAGCCCGATCGGGGTCAGATTTCTGAACAGTCATTGGCGTCCTTCTGCACCAAAAGCCTTTCACATGAGTAACCAACAAGCCCACGTTGCAACCCTCATCGACTACAGTCCTTCTGCAGCTTGCGTATAAGGGAGTCAATCACATCAGGCTCGATCGCGATCAAAAATGCTGAAATGGCATAACTTACGCTGCACAAACACGAACGGTCCGTGGGTTGCCACTTGTCGCGCTTGATCTTTACCAGCCACAGGAGTCGCCTTTTCGGATCTTTCGGAAATCTGAACATCCTATAGCCATTTCGCGAGTGGTTTGTGCACTGTGGCACGCAACACCCGGGCATTTTGCCCGAGAAAACGCTATAAAACGCCGCGCACCTGTCTCACACAAACCAGACGCGACGGGGCTAGCACACTCTAGCGAGGCGGGGGGGAGCCGAATGGCGGCCGCCGATCGGAAGGCGGCATTCACCCCCTCACAGAATGACTCCACCCTCCAAGGCGGCGGAGGGGAGAGCGCGCATCGAGGAACCCTAGGGCTTTACGTAGCGGTGAACCGCCTTGCACCTGGTGGACGTTTTGGGAACTCCGGCCAAACTCCACCGTGCAGAATTAAAACTGCAATGTAAGCTAGCACGGCGAGCACGGGCACAATTATTTGCGAGGCGCGTGAAAGAACCAAGCTCGCTCACCGAGAGCAATCTTGAGCGACCACATTAAGAGGACGAAGCAAACAAACAAACAAACTGTTTAGGGAACACGAAAAGGAAGACACAACAGAGGGGCCGACTCCTAACGCTAAGACCTAGCAGAAGAAGATTCAAAAAAGAAAGAAGATAAAGAAAGAAGAAAGAACAAAAGAATAATTCTCCGAGACATCCATTAATCTTGCCCCGCACTCATAATCCATCCCGCGGGAGAAGAAGACTTGGCCGCACGGCCGCCTTCATCCCTTTGGTTACTTGGAAACTCTTTTTTTTTTCATTCGGCCACTTCTAATGCGGCTCCCATTTGCTTTCCGCACTTATTTGCCTCGTCTTTTTGCCTGTATATGTATGCGCTCGGCACGCTGTGATTAAGCGCAGCCTGATGCTTGGGGGACTTCCCTTTCTTCCCTCGTTCCCCTGCCAGTTCTCTTCGTACGCCGAGCCCGCTCGCTTTATACAGGCGCGGCGCCAGACTGATTGTTACTCCAAAGGACGCAATAACCGATAATCCCACACTTTGTTTCTCTTTCTCTCTTCTTCTCGCCGTATCGTTCCTTCGAGCAGCGTCGACGTCGCCACAGTCGCCTTTCTCCCGTCAGCGGGACGCTTTCGAGGGTTGTGAGTATATTCATGCGCGTGACTATATGAACGCTCACAGACAAGCAAGACAAGCAAGGCAAGACTCCCCACCAGCTCCGCGGAGCGTCGTTGCAGCGCGCGTCGCTACCAGTTATGGCAATTGGCTCCTTACGTTTTCTGGCATCGTCTACTCTCCCTCACAGCCTTATCGTTCCCTCTGTCTTACATGCCCGAGGGATCGCTATGCTCGACACGTCCGTATATATCGCGGGGAAGGAGCCCGCAACCGTTTTTCTTATCGGGAGCCAAAAAGGAAATGAAAGAGGACGTCCCTTAAGGGCGTCCCTCTTTTTTCCCTCTCCGAGGAATAAATGATCGAGGCTTTCCGGTTGCCTTCCTTGCAGATGCACTTACACAGACAAAGACAGCGCCCGTACTGCTGCGGGAATTAATATATGGTGCGCGTTCGGCATGGGCCCGTGCAGGCGCTAATGTGTATAACTCGAACTGTCGTTTCTTGTCGCTAACGTTTTGCGTTACTTATGAAAGTGCGCCGCCAGGAAAGTGCTCGTGTAGATGCTGCACTCTCCTTTTGTGTCTTTCCCGTTGTTGTTATTGTTGTGGTTGTTGTTACTCCTAATTTGTGAGATAAATAAGTAATAAGGCAATGTTTGCTCGGGTTACGAGCAGCACCAAGGAACTTTCCCTCGGTGTTCCCCAGTACTTCGTCTTGGTTTTTCGTATCACTGAGTGGAAGCCATTTGCGAGGAAAGACGTATCGTTTCCAATGGTTGTTAAGCAGCTGTGGCTGCCTGGTGCGCTTACGTTGTTACGAAGCGCACCAGGAGCTGCCCCACGCAGCTCTTAGAAAATCTGAAACGCTCGTTTTGATGACGTGCGTGTTGAGCGTATGAAGTTGCGCGCTCCCAGTGGTTCTTGAGCACACTCTGGCGCGAAATCGGCCCATTAGGAATGTTTGCTTCGTGTCTTCGGTGCACACGTCCCTTCAATTTCTTTTAGGGGCGAAGCTCCTTAGGGCGTGGGCTGTGCGTCCCCTGTAGCCTGTATGTAGCCACCTCTAGTTTAGTTCTTGCAGTGTTCACTAGATGGCGGTACCGTCCCCTGTATGTAGCCACCTCTAGTTTAGTTCTTGCAGTGTTCACTAGATGGCGGTACCGTCTCCTGTATGTAGCCACCTCTCGTTTAGTTCTTGTAGTGTTTACTACATGGTGGTACTTGTAGCTGATGATGAAAAGATGCAAGATGTTATAAACTAGAAAGCGGTACTTGTAGTTGATGAAAGACGCGAGATCTTATAAAATAGGAATGATGTCACATATGGTGCGTGTCATTGGTTGAAGGCAATCGTTCGATTTAGTGCGGCGACGTACGCTAGGGGGAGCGTTGTAATAAAATCCGTTCGCTGTTGGCACGCGCTCGGAGTCGCCGGATGGATAAGGCTGCACAGCGGAGAGAGCGCAAGGCGGCAGCAGCGCGCGCTCATTTTCACTACCCACTTTTATCTCGTTAAAGCTGCAATGCTGAAATCCGAGAATGTGCACAAATAAACGCAGCAATACAGCCACCGCCTCACAGAAACTGTATCTCCGTACATCTGTTGGCCTTCTGCTGTATTATTTATGTCAGTCGCGAGATGCTTTCTAGTATATAGGAAAAATCATGAGAAGAAATGAGAGAGCAAATATTATATATGTGATAAAAATAATCACTAATCATTCAACAAATCAATCAATCAATTAAATCTTCCCTTAACACTAAAAAGAGGTAGTACATCTGCTCTAGTGCATAAATAGCCATTTATATCCACAAAACGAAGACTTGTGAAAAGTTACCATCCTGTTATCTTCGACAAGTCACAATCAGAAAACATTATATAAAAATAAAAGCCATCTTTGCTCGTCAATTCCGTTTCCATGCACCAAACGACACGCGAGAAATATTAAAATTTTCGAAATTTCAGCTTTCAATACACTTCCGGTGGAACACTTCAGCACGCATATAAGCATTTGTAGCACGAATACATTTGACGTGACGCTTTTTGACTGCATTGAGAGGGCAGGATAAGCTCTGCAACGTGTATGTGTTCGATTCAGCCATAGACGAGCAGGTAGCCAGAGAATGCAACTGCCAAGGTCCCGTAGCAGGGTCAAGAAAGTTGGCGCACCAAACTGACGTCACTCGCGTCACGTGCCACCCGCGTAACCCCCCCCCCCCCCCCCATCTTACGAACGTCAGGGCAACGTCCCCTTCGACCTACCCTAACGTCACAGCCCTTGCACAGCAACTGTCCACAGCGTTTCGCATTGCTTCTTTCGCAGCCTCACAGAGCAGATACACTGAGCTCGGTGTTCAGTTTGCGCAACTTGTTCCTATAAGTACACGGGACCGGACAGAAAAGAACCACGTGCAAAAGCGCGAAGGAACAAAACAAAGGAAGCGATGATGGTGGCGCGCCGTTGTTTTCGCTTCGTCTTCGGCCACAATCGCCTCTCCGTCCAGTCGAGACCTTCCAACCGGATTAGAGCGCGCCGAAGGGTAAGCACACGCGACCCCTTATCCCTATCCAGGCTTCGGGCCGGGGGATTAGCTCACCCCGGATCTGTTTTGCCTTCGGATGGACCGCGGATCTTGAAAGCGGCCACCTTTCCGCGCGCGGAACCCTCTTATATAGCACTCGCCTTCTTTCTCAGCTCGAAGAATGTTTATAGCCTTAGAAAAGCATGCCATTCTACACAGTACCACTTGCGGACAGCGTTCCCCATCATCACGCCGGCCTATATAGTTTACGAAGGGTCACGCCGTTATATACTTTATTATAACTGCCTCAACCCGTCGGCTTGTTTGGGGTCACGAGCTTATATATATTTTTCTATCAACTCGCACCACTCCTTGGATCATGGAGATATTGGCGCGACCTATAATTCCAACTCGTTGCTACTACTCTCTTGGACGGCATTACGGTCGTATATCAGCGGGACGACCCGTGAAGGGTGAAAAAAAAGTGCTCCTTCGGCGGCACGCAGTCGAGTGATGTGCGTGGCAACACTGGGGGCATCTTCTGAGAGCAAAGTTTCGTTGTGTAGAGTTTTCCGACGCGTGAGAAAAATACAGTACAATAACGGCAGCAAAATAAAAAGTCAAAGGATGCTTCTGAGGCACTTTCGTTTTAAAAACGTATAGGGACGGCGTGTCGAGAAAACAGGGCCTATCAGGAGAGTGTATAAGTGCCAACTTTTGAAGGCCGTTTAGGACTCGCTATAGAAAAAGGGTTTTACGGAGACAGTTTAGCTTCCTTCTCCGCTATAAAGTGCACGCACGATTCACATACTTACGCGTACAGAAGTGCGACTCTTTAAAATAGATTTCCTCGCGGCTGCAAAATAATGCCGTGACTCGAGAAAATGCTTCGTGAAGTAAGCATTTAGAGACGCAGGCAGGCGCGAATAGTGCGGTTTCACAGTATTGTCACGTACAACGATGACGACACCCTTTATTAAAGTGAAGCATTGTTTACCGTTTCCACTGATCCGTTTGCGTGTAAAGCGTCGCGAAACGGTGCGCGATATTGTACACAAATCTTTATACTGAACTCACTGAGGAGTGAGTCGTGGGCGATCTATACACGGCACTTCAAAGCACAATTATGGCTTGTCATACAGCGGCTCACCGGGAATGAACAGGAATTTCGTATGTATATACAACTGTACCATCGCGCGCGTCCCTGCACTCGCCTGTCCCGCTAGTAGAGTCTTTCAAGAATACGTCTCGACTGATTCGAACATGCCATAATAAGTTTGTACCACACTAATAGAGAGTTGTACAAGAGTTAGGACAGCAGTGATAATCCCGGGGGTTTTATACGTCCCAAAACCACGATGTGATTATGAGAGACGCTGTACTGGGGGGCTTCAGGCATTTCTACTGTCTGGTCTTCTTTAACGTGGACTCCCATCGCACAGGAAATGGCCCTCTCCCCTTCTGCCTCCACCGACATGCTACCACAGCGGCTAGCGTCGAACCCACGACCTTCGGGTGAGTAGCCGAGCACCCTAGCCCCTGTTTCACCGAGGCGGACTTATAACAGCAGTATACGAGGGAGACATTTTTACTTTGGAATAGTGCTAGATAGATAGATAGATAGATAGATAGATAGATAGATAGATAGATAGATAGATAGATAGATAGATAGATAGATAGATAGATAGATAGATAGATAGATAGATTTGTGGGGTTTAACGTCCCAAAACCACCATATGATTATGAGAGACGCCATAGTGGAGGGCTCCGGAAATTTAGACCACCTGGGGTTCTTTAACGTGCACCCAAATCTGAGTACACGGGCCTACAACATTTCCGCCTCCATCGGAAATTTCCGGCCGTGCCTGTCCCATTTCGATGGAGGCGGAATATCATATAAGGCCCATGTACTTTGCGACGTCAGTGCACTTTAAAGAAGCCAAGGCGGTCGAAGTTATCCCGAGACCTCCATTAACTGAGCGTCTCAAAGCCGGAGTTGCTTTGGGCCGTTAACCCACGCAAACCAGCCGGGAAATCCTCAAATTTTCCAGGGACACGTGAAGACGGAAGGAGACACAAACTTCCTTCCAGGTTATTTCCATAATCGCTCGCATATACGAACGCGTTGAGCAAGTTCGCTAAGAATCGTTTCTGCCAGCCACGGCCTGTATCTAATACCATCGGCAACATTCCTTCCGCTTCGAAGCTCGGGCAAGCATCGGCCCCGCTACAGCGATACCCCGAGTACAGCTTCATACGAACACGACTCAATTATACACTCCAGCCATCACACGCAGCCCTTTTCGGTCGCGTCAAGACCGTTATCCACGCGTCGGTTAAGACGTGCCGCGATGCAAACCACGACGCATCTAATCAGCAAACCCCCCGTACTATAGCCCAAGTCCGCGCCTCAGCCCCAAACCCGACCCACCAAACGATGCACCCCTTTGGTACCTTCTCAGTCAGCTTAATATGCATACACGACGCACCGCTACTGCAACCTTTCACGCTATACTCTAGTTTGTGGCGGTTCCGAGCACGCGATGCGTCTTACGACCGGAAGCCGCCGGAAGTCGACGCGCGGAGAAAAGGGAAGCCCGTGCTTCCGATAGGAAGCGATCGCGCCTCCCTGTATACTACAGGAGCGCCGGAAGAAAGGGGTCACGCCCGGGACGTTGATTGCTAGGCCCGGCGGCATTAGCGAAAAAAAAAAAAAGCGTATAGAGTTAAATCAGAGCGGAAGTAAGCGGAAAGGAGGCTCGCAAGAATAAAGGAAGCAAATAACGAAAAGTACGCGCATCAACCTTGAAAATTTCCCACTTCCGCCCCTAATGAAGTCGGCGTATACAAACAAACGCGAAGTTCCTTAAAGGGAATCACCGCAGCAGCGTGTGCACGTGTTTTATGGGGTTAAGTAGGTGCTACTCGTGCATACTGTTACAGTGTTATACTAAGCGGATGGCTAACATTAGTGAACACAAGTCGAGATTGGACGCCATTTAGTCCTGATTTGTCGGTGCTGATAATACGTAAGTAAATGCGGCAGGCGTAGCAGGATAGGCTGAAGGCGCGCACGCTGTAGAGTAACCTTGAGGGGCTTTACAGTTCCTTCCAGAAGGTGCAGAAACGGTCGGACTACGGCATTCGGTGTATGTAACAATACATTACTTTTTTACCAGTTGGTTCGTTTTTTCTGGGCACGAAAAAAGCACTAACAACGGCTACGAAACAAACACATGCGACAGGACTGGCGCAGTCTTGTATATGTCTCTCATCTTCGTTGCATTTCCCTGATATTACGTAACCCTCCTGACGCGCAGGGTAACAAAGTGGACACGTGGTCTAGTTAACTTCTTGCCTTTCTTACACAACCTCTCCCCCCTCTCCCTCTCCCCACGTACCTTTCAGGGTGTGCTCCCACTTTTTGTTTTTTTTTCCTAGATGACATTTTTTTTAGGTAGGGCAGTTGTTTTTCTCGTTTTACTAAGGTACCCCAATTCGAATATCACGGATGGTAAATTCTACTTCCGCCATAGATAGCACTGGTACCATTCACGAAACTAATAAAAGTCCCATAATACTCATCTCTATTAGTAACCTCATATATAAGTAACCTCTCGAAGAACTTTCAACGGGCTTCGCCGTAATAGAGGCCAGGCATTCGTGTGCACTGACGAAGAGTTCCCGGTACATAGAGTGTTCCACCCCAAGCACGGCGCGTCTCGGCCTGCCTCCGCACATACTTCGTGCGCCGTGCGCGCAAATCTGGCCCGCTCTGTAGGTAGGTTCCGGTCCAGCGACTCGTAATAGGCTATCGAGTGGCGGCGCGGGATCGTATAAAGGCCAACGCAGCGGCAGCCTGGCGCGCCTCGCCTCTCGCACACTGATCTCGTTATCGAAGCTCGCATCGCTCATCCCTGTAATGGGTTTAAAACACCGAGAGTCTCTCGTATATACCGCCATATTATTCCTTTCTCTCATAGAAGACAGCGCACGTGCATGGCGTGTTTTGCGTTTTGATTCCAATTTTGGAGTTGACGCAGTTTCGCTCTTGACCAGAGTGTTGTGCGGCTCGGAGGGGCATTATTATGAAGGAACGAACGGGCACTCCATGCAGCCATTTGGTGTGAACTGCTCGTGAATGAAGCTCGGCACGTGATGAGTTATAGCCGCTTGCGACGCTTTTTGCCATAGCTCAACGTTTTCGACATAACTGCTGAAGCTTACGCCGCTATGCTTAAAAAAAAAAAAAAACATGGTGTGACCTGTGCTTGGGGACATGTACATACATTCGTGAGCAATACGAGACAAAAAAACATTGAAAGTACATTATAGGGGTCATGGCGGCTATAAACGCAGTAGACACGCGCCAATGTGTGTAGGCACTAAATGCTCCAATGATAAAGTATATACCTCTGGCAGTGCCGTATATAACATCTATATCGGTATATAATACAAGTAACTCTTGAATACATATGAATGTGGTATTCCAGCTCATACATATATTGCTCACGACAAGGGTGTAGGCAAAATGTTTTTTTTCGGGTGGGGGGGGGGGGGGCTTTTTTGATTTTGAAGAAATGAGGAAATGGGGTGGGGATAGTGGGGCAGGAGCTTGGTGAGTTACATTCTGCTTATGCCGCTATAGCTGACGATATTATACCTGCCGGAATCTGGAACACTCGCTATGCGAGTTATCTATCTATCTATCTATCTATCTATCTATCTATCTATCTATCTATCTATCTATCCTCTATCTATCTATCTATCTATCTATCTATCTATCTATCTATCTATCTATCTATCTATCTATCTATCTATCTATCTATCTACTATCTACTATCTATCTATCTATCTATCTATCTATCTATCTATCTATCTATCAATCAATCAATCAATCAATCAATCAATCAAACAATCAATCAATCAATCAATGCGACATACTAATGAGGCATTGCCAAAAAATGAAAATTTTGCTGGAGGCAAGTACTTGCTTTCGCCAGGGACGCCGAAGCGGGAAAAAAGAGAAGCGATGAAAAAAGGTACCGCTAATGAGCCTAAATGCGTGTTATTTCTGTAACGAAACCACACGATTACAGCTCAAAAATATTAGCGTAAAATGTCGTACATTGCCGTCTTTGGCAGGGGAATCACGAGCCCGTACGCGGACGCGCTTTCGACATGATGGAGCGCCTTTAGAAACGAACTCAATCACTGCCGAGCCGCTTTGATCTTCGAAGGAACGCCCGCTGCATTGCGATTCAGTGGCGAAAACGGTCGGGCGAAAAATTTGCGCAATACTGCGAGATATCTGACGTATGAATGAACAGAACGACGGGGAATGCGTTTGCGATACTGTTGCAATCGAACTAAAGAAGGAAAGCGAACTACAGACGGAATGTATGCGACAAAGTCCTCGTGGAGCGTCCCGACAAAGAGATTTTTTTTTGTCTCTCTCTTTCTCGTGAGCGTGCATATCTGGTGCCACCTTGAGAGACCGGGCGTTTTTGAAGGATCCGTCTCGACAACTGTCTCGTCGTCCCTCTCCAGTGCCTCAATAGGAAGCGTTTTGACGCTGGCCTGTTCCAAAAATGCCAAGCGCCTGCAGTTGCGCACCTCTTTCATATAAGCAGAAGTATTGAAGGACTCTGACAGAAGTATGCCTGGAATCTTGCGAATCTTTGCAATGGAGAAGTTGTGCAAATATCTCGCGGCTTATTCAAGTTCGCTCCGGCCGTTTTACGAGTGCTTGAGCAATGCTCCTTTTCATGAAGGCGGCCACTTGCAGCCTGCGTTTTTTTTTTTCTGCCCCTGACGAAATTCTTCGTGCTGAGGCTCGTCTCACAGATGGACGAACGGACAATGAATACAAGAGAAGAAAAATTGAGAATGAAGGAGTAAAGCAGAACGATGGTAAAACTATAGTATGCGTAGTTAAGGTCTATAGGTTTAAAATTAGTTTACTGGTAGGTGCAAGGTTACACTTAAAGTTTATTAAAATATGTGGTGCTTTGGACTATATATAACAAGAACATTGCGATGATAGAGAATCAATAAATAAGAGAGACAGCAAGAAAGCAGCACGACAGAGAGGGAGAGTGTGGCTACGTTCACGCACAGAGAGCTATCCTGAATTCACGCAGAATCCCAATCCTCGGTTCTGCTTGAACTTCTCACCTGTCGAGTAGCTGGATGCTGACCGGGACAGCTTATGGTTCTCCCATAGTAGAGTGCGGATAGTGCTCGAAAGCCATCACAGTTTTATTCCAAACACAGTTTTCTTAGTAGCGCCCAGTGTTTTATTAAAGTCTGAGTCAAACTGCGTCTAGCGTTTGTATAAGTCATACTGAAGCGATTTAGAAGATTTGTAGCGTGAGCTACGCTAACCGAGGTCAAGGAGTTTCGCGTGGCTTACGGAGAGCGGTGCTGCGCATGCCCGAGGAGCAGTGACGTCACACGGTCCACAGCTGGCGGGCCGGAGAAGGCCTAGAAGCTCCTGGAGTGGCGTGTCACTACAGTGGCTGGCGCTTGACACGCGTGAGCTCGCTAGCTAGTCCGTCCGTCCATCTGTTCATCTGTCCATCCATCCGTCCGTAGCTCATGTTACGTACATCCTGAAATAGCCGAGCTAAGCCACTGCTAGTTGTCTTGTGGGTTCTAGTGTTTGCGTATACTGGTTCCATAAAGTTTACTTTCTTTCTGTTGAATCAAAAATATACAACGAAAAAAAAAGGAACCTTAACATTGCTGCGGACATAGAAACCGGCGAAGCCAGCGCTTTCCCGTCATTCTCGCGCACAGCCCTGCTTCTGCGCACGTTGGTTTTCCTTTAGTTATGAATAAGACAGTGCTGCTTGCAATCATTGCAGCATC
Source organism: Rhipicephalus microplus (assembly GCF_013339725.1). Lineage (NCBI taxonomy): Eukaryota > Metazoa > Arthropoda > Arachnida > Ixodida > Ixodidae > Rhipicephalus > Rhipicephalus microplus. The sequence continues at coordinate 91,447,517 of NC_051169.1, forward strand.
GATGAAAGAACAGATCTCCTTCTGTGTCACTGTCCTCGCCACACCGACTGCCGATAGCTGCTGCGTTGCCCACTTTGACGACAGACCCTTGTCAGAACAGTGAGTGCTCGAAGGCCGATCCGGTCTGTCTTCGAACGAAAAAATCAGTCGAGGCTTTACTGAACGTTTTGCGTGGTAGTGGCCTGTTGAATATATGCTACGGCACCCCCACTCTCTTTTTTTTTTTGTTCGTGCGTGTAATTTTCTCTTCCCTTTCTTTCTCATCTTTCTTCAACACTCTCGCTCCGCGTAATGCAGGGTGGCAAACCAGATGCTCCAATTTCTGGTTAACATAACTGCTTTTTCCTCATTTTATTCTCTCTCTCTCTCCCTCTCTACCTTTATTTTAGCTACCGCGTTCCTTCCTGCGAGTAACATCACGCGTACGTTACATAGCGAGTCCAAAGGGTAACAGCGGATAACACTGTTACAGCACTATGGCATCATCTCACGTCAGGAGACGAAAGGGCTCAACGATTGGAGAGAAGTGCCGCCGCCGTATATCGCGACACTTATTAAAAAGGCACGTGTGCTGACAAGCGGCACGGGGATTGATTGATATGCGGGGTTCAACGCCCCAAAACCACCATATGATTGTGAGAGGCGCCGTAGATTCAGACCACCCGGGGTTCTTTGACGTGCACCCAAATCTGAGCGCACGGTCCTACAGCATTTTCGCCTCCATCAAAATGGAGCCGCCGCAGCCGGGATTTGATCCCGCGACCTGCGGGTCAGCAGCCGAGTACCTTAGCCAATAGGCCACCACGTCTGGGCAAGCGGCAAGGGGAGCATGCGCAAAATGATTGCACTCAGAAATTGTTGTAAAAAGCGCGTTTCGCTTATACTGACGCCATCTGCCGGGACTTATCTATACGCAGTTTCGCCATAATACGGCATGCACGCTCCTCTTCGAGTATGAAACGCATCACGAAGACCTCTCACGCGTATACGGCACACGCAGAAGCAGCGATAGCATGTATACGGGATCACTCGTATATGCGGTACTTAAGAGGAGACATATACTGACGCTTTTTCTCTGACTAGATTCGCGAGAAAAAAAATGTAGATAGGTATGCGGCCTAGACAGGCACCTACATCACGCGCGACCAAACCCGATGTTGCACATATGCGGATAAAACACAAGGAATAGCGAGACGCATTATTGCACGACATTCGTTGTCAGATGTTTTCCATTTCTGAAAGGTCCTGGAAGAAAGCGATGCTACGGGGAATCTTATACCGGCAAAACGCGCACGCACGCTTAAAGGAAGTCGAAGTGCGCGAGGAAACGAGGTTTGTCTCCATCGACATCAAACAGGAGGCGCCGAGCGACGTGGCGAGCGCATCGTGACATCTCAGGAGAGGATGATGCGGGCGACAGTGCGGGCGCCGCGAGATTCGGCGACGCGCTTTGATCCTATAGCGTCCGGAGCGCGCGAATTGGAAATTCCGCGCACACAGCGGGCGGAGACGTGCGCTGCAGCGTCGGGGTGGCAGGAGCTTTGAGTTGTTGTCTGCCTTCGCATCTGTATAGCCGATAACAGAGCGTGGAAAGGTTCTTTTTTGTTTTGTTTATTCGTTTCTGCCGTTTCATCGCGTCTCGCGTGCATGCTATGCATCGCGAGTGAGTCTCGTCATGTTTTTAACTTCGCTCTCTTTTTAGCGGTACGCTATTCGTTTTGGTGGGGGCTCCAGAGAATTCGGTTGTCGCGACCTCTTTTCTGCCCTTCGGCATGCAAATATTTTGAAGATGTGGCACGATTTGTTTTCGCGCCGTGAGAATGGGAGTGAAAAGTTCTGATGACATTAAGCGCGCGAAAAAAAAAAAAAAACACACGAAAAGGAGAAAACTCTGGAAAGAAACAAAACTGAAACAACAAGTTACAGCAAAACTGACGAAAAAACAAAACAAAATCAAGCGCATGCTTTGTAGGAGAACTGATGACACGAGGAAAATAAGTTATAGAAGCAAAGAAAAACCAGACCGCATAAAGACGAAAGAACGAAAATGAACCAATCGATCATTATGTCATTCAATCACAATTTGAAAATAGAAGCAATCGAAATATTGCAACTGACGAATTGTCGCGCGTGGTTCAGGCCATACACTTGTCTGGTGCCAAAACCCACCCGGTCGTCTGGTCCTCGACTGTCGCCCATGGATCAACTCATCACCAAGCGCCACTTCGTCCGAAAAGCCATCACGCAACGCATCTTATCGCTCGATGCCCTGCTGGAAGACTCGTCAACCCCTGATGCTCGAAGATGGCACATACCCGCCCACGGGTATGTGCCATCTTCCTGAAGGAGAAGATGCTCCTGCCTGAATGAGAAGTATTGGACGACGTAGACGATGGGGTAGCGATATTATTCATGTCATAACCAGCGAGCCATGTTCGTCAAACCATGTCACCCTCACATACTTATGATGGTCTACCCCCAGTAAATGTGGTGATCACGAGAGCACCCAGACCTAAGCGGATAGATAGATAGATAGATAGATAGATAGATAGATAGATAGATAGATAGATAGATAGATAGATAGATAGATAGATAGATAGATAGATAGATAGATAGATAGATAGATAGATAGATAGATAGATAGATAGATAGATAGATAGATCCCAAAAGTGTTTGGGGCACGCAAAGAAATCTTTCGCGTTTAAAAACAAAGTATGTAGAGAGAGCACCACCGAACGACGAGTTGTGTATACACGAGGGAAGTCGCATCGCATTAATCGACACTGCAAAGTAAAGTATGTCGGAATCAGCTGCTTAATCTTCGGTGCCATAATCTCACTGCGACCTTAATGCGGGCGTCAGGCGCGGAAGTGTATGGCAAGATGGGCGATCATTCAGGCACCCGTGATGTGCAACCACTGTGACTGCAACACCGTCCACTTTGCTCGCGGCACTCGGACGGTGAAGTCTTTTCACAGCGTGCATCGCTTAGGGCGCTTTGCGTTTGGCGAGAAGGATGAAGAGGGAAAAGGAGAAGATTTAAGACATGTATACAGATATTCTCTGTCCATATAAACGTCTCTACGAATCAAAGTTCCAAGCTTTAACACAGAGTGGTTGGTCACGGCGTATGTAGCGGCTATATACGCTGCGTTGTAGGAACGGGCAACGAGAAAGAGGTAAGTTTCGCATGAGAGGGTGGAAAAAAAAAAAAAAGCTGGGAAAGGACACACACTCCTTAATGTGATGTGAACTGATTCAACTGTCACAGTTCGTCGAAAAACGACTGGTAGGGCCTTCGGGTTGCACGCATCAAGAGTGAAAGCACAGACTTATGGTAGAAGGAAGGACACACACTTTAGCCAGTCCATCGTATGTATGCATGCTAAATTCGTTTGACTTATATGGGAGAGTCGACAAATCGCGAGAAAAAGCACTGCATGGTTGCACGAATGTTCGGACATTTTTGAGTGAACGTCTCCGATGCGCTGCTCCCGTACTGTAACACAGGGTTACCCGTGGTATCCTATATTTGAAGGAAATATTTCGGTGGATACGAATAACGCACCTCCTATATATCGCCTCCTTCAGCTCGTGCACGAGGTGAACTTGCTCATGCACGAGCAAGTTCATCACCCACCCGAGAGAAAGAAGGAGAGATGGAGAAAGATAAATGAGAGCGCTTGTTGGCGAGCGTGTTTTAAGGCACCGGAATTGATTGAAATATATCTCTTCACTGTCTCCGTCATTAACTTTGTTTGAGAGAATACGTTTAATTGTCATCATCCCCTGCCTTCTTCTCATGGTTGCAAGCGTTTTATTTTTATTTTTTGTTTCTCCGCAGTTCGAAATAGCCGACCGGTCGGTTAAACCAGTTAACCTGGACAGTTTTCACATCTCCCGTTCTCCGTTTCTACATCATCGCGAGTTAAAACGGCCAGTTGAAAAAGAACGGGTGTTATACATGCTATATAACCTCTCTGTTTTGCCAGCCAGCACCGTTTCGCCAAATCGAGGGGCTTCAGCGCCGGCAAGCTATATGCAGGTGGATGTGAGGTGAGAGAGAAAAGAGGGGAAAGAGAGAAGGGGAAAGAGAAAAACAGACGTAAAAACAGGTTAGCCAGTTCTTAGACAGGCTGGCTACCGCTATTACCTTTAGGTCGAGTGACGCGACGTTACCCGACTTCTACCCAACGTGTAATACACGGAATGTTTGTTCCCTAGAAACGGCCACGCGAGCTTACTTGTTGGTATTCCCGCAGTCCTATAAGCGTGGTAAGGACGATGTCGGCACGACTGAAAAGCTTAAAGGCAAGCAGCCGGAAGACACGCGCTCGAGCTGATTTCAATCGTTGAAGTGTAGCGCCGGAGCTGTACATGTCAGGTTTTGCAAAGTTTCTCGTGGAGTCGGCGCCGCGTCGCAGGCATAGAGAAAAGAATCAATTTCATTGGTGTCGCGTATCGGCTCCTACGAAATCTCACATCGCTGAAGAAATAAATAATGAAGTATATATAGAAACAATGAAAAGCCTTGCCGCGGTGGTCTAGTGGCTAAGGTACTCGGCTGCTGACCCGCAGGTCGCGGGTACAACTCCCGGCTGCGGCGGCTGCATTTTCGATGGAGGTGGAAATGTTTGTAGGCCCGTGTGCTCAGATTTGGGTGCACGTTAAAGAACCCCAGGTGGTCAAAATTTCCGGAGTCCTCCACTACAGCGTCTCTCATAATCATATGGTGGTTTTGGGACGTTAAACCCCACAAATCAATCAATCAACGATGAAAAGCACATGAGAGACGAAGATAAGTTTTCGGTTATTACGTGTCTCACCTGATAAGCGTAGACAAAACAACAACAAAAAGACAACAGGAGATTTTGTGTGTTACTGATGCCTCAGCGTAGCTGTTGCGTAACTTCTCGGTACAGGGACAGCCTCGGGAGATTGTATCCTAAACGTCATACAAACGAAAGTCGCAGCATGATACGGGCAGGTATAATAACGCCGTCTTCAGGGACGTGCACATTCAGTGAGTCCCGACGAAGGCTCATGTCTATCGAAATACACGCGTTGGAAAGCGATTGCTTTTCCGACCGACGCACGGATTGTACGCGCTTTGAAATCGATACACGTTTTCGATCTCCGCGCAACCAATCACTTGGCGTGCCTCGAGGGTTCGGAGAGGTGTCAAAATATTCCCACGCTCTATAACTTCCTTGCTTTTGCAGAGTGTTTTACCCGTTGACTGTTAACATTCACGACGTGGCATTATCTGAAATGAATAAATAAATACAGGAAGAAAGAAAGAAAATGATAAGGGGGAAGTCAAAAACCTTAAATTATATAAACTTAGTTAAAGTCAGAAAAATGCTCCTCGTACATCGGTGATACCCTCGCCAGTGTCTATAAGTATTGTTAAAACGCGACGATGTATTAATGTAACAGCACTTCAGACGGAACTCGCAATCATTTTCACGTAGGTGCTTCCCTGACAAAATATGTCACCTCATCATCGTAGCTATCACAGCATAACGAATCCTCTTCCAGCCTCGCACAGCGTATGAAACACTGAGGATATGAAGAAGCCCGTATAGACGGAGTAACGTCATAAAACATTCAGTTGTACTACATAGATATCTGCGCGTATGCTGCATGTGCGGCTGCTTTTTGGGGCCTCCTGTATAGCGTGGATACCGCGCTTAATGCAGCAACTTGTCATCCTAAGTTAAACCTACGAGTCAAGCCGAGCGAATGTATATATAAAGTTACGAGAATCACAATGTTTCTCCAGGTTTTTTCTCACGTATCATGAAACTATTTACGCAGCAAATATTGCAATGCTATACACATTGCGCTCACATTATGTAGTACATACGGTTACATATCGCCACGGAGATTAAGTGATACACGCATCCAAGTTTACTTTTCCCGCATCCGCCTACATACTCGAAGGTGATTTGCCGATAGAATCATTTATGCGGAGTGACTCACAAAGGAAAAAAAAAAAGGTTTCTACCATCCTTGCAGCTAGAAATTTCCGGCGACGTGCGGCCAAATTACTCCGCAGCCTTATTGCCGAGCCTCGACAGTCTTGAGCCGGCGGCGGAAGCTGGAAAGCCAGCACGTTCAAAGTAGCAGCTTGCACCGAAACAGATGGGCGTGCGGATGAAAGCTCTCCACGCATCAAGGCGAGGCTTTCTAGCGTCAGCCGGCAGCCACTGCCACGATTTTTTTTTTAGGTGGTTTCGTGCGAAGCCTTAGTCAAGAATTTATGAATAACTCTACATAGCTGCACTGATGCCGAGCGGGAGACTGTTTCAGTGAGGCAAGAGATCACACTGCGCACTGGAGCAGAGGCGGTTAAATTAGGAAAACCAACGAAGACGGCAGCGACTAGTGTCAAGTGAGAACAAACTTCTTTCCAAGTGGTAGAAAATGAATGTTAGGACAAGAGGCCACCAGCTCTAGGCTATGTCTATATAACCCTAGAGTACCACTATAGAACTAGAAGGAAATCTGGTTTTTATATATGAGAGCTGCAACGCATAGCCATTCAGCTATCATGGGAATCATAGGTAGCGCATGGATTTGCCTAACCTTCCTTCTTTCGGTGGCGTGTGATATTTGGACTTTTTTTTTGTTTAAGCTGGTAATTATCGCACAAGTTTAGTAGCCTTACATCGTTGACGCTTGTAATCTTGACACTTGTAATCGCGCCAATTCAAATCAGCTGACGAGGTTTTCAACGAGCCTTTGTTTTATCCGAAACGCAGGCGAATTAGAAGCCCACAGAGAAACCCGTTCACTACGCATTCTTCCCACGGTGGTTGAACAGTCGCATCACCACAGTTAATTATACAGTAAATATTGTAGGAAACTCTATTGGTATAACACAGCCGGACTCGATTACGTCCTTCGGAGAAGGGAGTGGAGTTTGGCCACGGGTATAACTGTACAACCGTCATAGAGTGGTAACACTGTCGGTTTTCATGGGTTTATACGCTGGACTGACATTTGCTGTCGAAGATACATATAGTGCGAAAAGCACGGATGCATGTTGCGCTGAAACAGAGTACCGAAAAACTCTGTTCAACTTGATCAGGTCGCCCGTCTTTTTTTTTTCTTTCTCCACCTGTACATCTCCATTAGCTCCCTTATAAGGCCTTCCCTTGCAACGTGGCCAGAGGCACGCTGGGAATGTGGTTTTTAGTGCATCCGTGGCAGAGGCACTATTGACGGAGACAGCAGCATGATGCACTCTGAAAGGGCACTGCATTCAGACGGGTGCCTCGGCCCTTTAGCCGTTAGAGTTTTTTTTTTTTTCACTTAACAACGCAAGTACGAAAATATAGCTTTACTGCTGCTATCTTCTACAGATTTACTTTTGTGCCGCGCGAGTATGCGTTTGCATGTGCGTCTGTATACGTTATTTTCGCTGCACTTAACTCCGTAAGCTCTGAAGCTGCGCTTTCATTATTTCAAATGAAAGCGAGGAAAAACGAAGCATTCGAGGTGCACTGTGCACGCTGCGGATGTACATATACACACGACGCACATTTAATAGCAGCGAGCGCGAATGTACAGAAACGCCGTGCACACGTCGAATGTGCGCGCACTACACCAACAAGCAATTTTAAAGAAAAAAGAAACTATAGGAACAGGTGCAAACAATAAAACCGCCATGGTGCTCTCGAGCAGCCAAGAGTGCTGGAAGCCACCGAGAAAGGCCCTACAAGAGGCCAACAAGAAGGATCGAGCTTCCAAAGGGAGTGCACGAGACCCGACAAAAATATCTGCGTGGAGCCAGCAAGAATGTACAGCAGGAACGACGAGCATTACAATAACGGTACCAACAAGAAAGTGCGCATAAGTATCGGGCGAAAACTCCCGAGCAACCAACATCCTGCAAGAAGGCAACAAGGTGAGAGCCCTTGGGATGAAGCGACGAAGGAAAGCGCGTAAAAGGTACACGCCACTTTGGAAATGGCCTGAAAGCAGGAACGTACGCCTAGATGGCGCGCGCTCTGCCGGGAACAGGGACGAGCGCGCTTGTCGTCCAAACGTGATACGCGTTAACTCGACAGAGCCCACGGTTCATTGCGTATGCGTGCTCTCGGGCCGCGGTGGCCCTGGCGCACTCGCAGCGATTGAGAGGCCCCCGGCAGCCTCTCTGCAGGCTCTCCGTCCACCCTCTCTCTCTTTCACTCCCTTTCTTCCTCTCTCCATTTCACCTACAGCACTCGACGAAACGACGAAGCAGCTTGGTGGCCCGCTCTAGCTCAGCCGCTGCTCCCACACAGATAGCGGAGCGAGTTTTTGAATATTAAAGCCCCGTATGATGAGGAGCAACGACGACGCTGGGTAATGTTCCTTGCACCGGAGAATGATGCAAGCATGACGGCGCCGCCATAGCTTGAGTGCAGTCAGTAAGCGAGCCAAGCGAGGATAGACAAAGCGGGGGTGTGCGGGATAGCGCCCTGTGTATGCTTGCATCCGTGAAAAAAAAAGCTAGGGAAGGGGGAAAGAGGTGTAATAAATGCAATGTGGCACGTGCGCGTCGTTGGCGAATTCGCATTATGCGAAATCATAGTACACAGGCGTGAGATTTTCCCTTCTTCACTTTTATTTCTATAGTAGGGCGTGCTTATTTGCGGCGATGTGCGGGCGACGGGATGCTTGTTCTTGAGCAGGGAAGCAAACCAGGTGATGGCCATGCAGTTCGCGGTGAATAGGTATAAGCCGTGTGAGCGTGATGGACCACTCTGCCGGTGCATTAACCACGAATGAAACTTCTTGAATACGCCAGACTGCACTTTACGTCGCAGACGCTGGTTTCTCCTACGCTCTGTCCTACGGACACTTTCTCGAGTACAGTTTCACCACCATGGTCGCATTTTCAGTGTTTAGGAGAGCCGGCTTAATGTGGTGAACATGTTCTCTTCTGCGCGAATCTTAGTTTCTCGAAAGACTACGTCTGCTATAGCATTTCTCTTGCCGATTAATAACGCAGTGCCCTGCAGCATCACTTTGAGCCAGATATTAATGCAATTAACAATTTGTGAGTGGAATAAGCTGCCTCAAGACATGGCCTCCATTATATGCCCTGATGTATTTGCTTCCTCTCAGCAGGATACGTTTAGTCAATAGTCCTAGTAATCCCCTGTGGTGTATTTGCTTTTGTTGTTTTGTACTAAATGTTTTTTGCTGTCGTTGCTTTTTTTTGTGTAAATGGTTACTTACCTCAATCTGTACAAAGTACCTGATTTTGTTATGGCTATGCTAGTATTCACCCCCCTCCCACACTGTAATGCCGAAAGGAGATGTAGGTATTGTAATAAATAACTATAATAAATAAACAAATAAGCTGTTAATGACACAGTCTTGAAAAAAAACTACACAAAACCATAAACATCAGCCATTTCGCCAAAAACCAGCCATTTTGGCTATCAGCTCATTTGCTTATAAAATCATCCTAAATTGTGTAATAGTGATTGATTGGTTGACTGATTCATTCAGTTATTTTTTATTTATTTATTGACTGATTGACTAACTGACTGACTGAATGACGAGGTTTATAAATTGCATTAGCTGTACGCACCACGGTAACGCTTCTCATGACGTACGATTTGAAAAGAACTGTCAGAAGTGTCAAACCCCAAAAAGAGGCTCGTGGTGGTTTTTCGTTCATCTCAAGCATTATCGCACCGACGCGTCAATGCTTTTGTCGACGACTGACAAAGGCCGAAGAAGAAGAACGAACAACAAAGAGCAATTATCCGACGCTTCGTCGTTTCTGGGGAAGCCGTGGCGACAAATCGCCCCCCCCCCCCTAAAAAAAAACTTTTGTTCTCGTTAGAGCGAACAAAGTAACCTATCAGAGATAAGAAAAACAATAATGCTTCCGAATGGAAGAAAATCCTTCTTCGTTGTCATAGGGAATTTAAGGAAAGAATGGAGGCTCCATCATCCCCCCTTCTTATCCCTATTTGAGGCCGGATGCGCGAGGAAGTCTTTCCGCCGCGCTGCGATTGAATAACTGCCCTTATAAAGGAGGGGGGAGGGGAGCAGGTGCCCCTGCCTGTACTTTGTACGCGAAGGCTGTAGGACCCAACGAGATGATACAGCGGAAGCACACCGAATAGGATTCGTTGCTTCACCCGCAGCCTGTCTTCGCTTGTGTTCATCCAATCTTTGCCGAACTCTTTTTGTCTCCCTCCATCCCCGGCGGCACCAGTGATCGGAGAGAAAGGAATGTCATCGTCGGTGCCTCTCAAATCGATGCCACCACCTGAGCTTTGTTCCGCGAGAAGGATTCTGCACACACGTATACCCGTATTTGCCTTTTTTTCTCTAGTTTTATACTTTTTTTGGTTCTTGGTCCACTTCGGCCCGCACATCGTTCCTATCTCGAAGTTCCCGTTTCCACTTCCTTTTATGTTGTTCGGACTCTCCGCGAGGTTCTTTTGTCCTTCTTTTTGGGCTGGTAGCACCTACACGATTCCGAGAAAAGAAAGGAGAAACCTTTTCCCTTATTTCTCCCCCGTCCTTTCAGTAGCATGCCCTCTGGATAAAGGGGAATAGAAAGGACGGGACGGAAGGGACCCGGTGCTTCCTATAATTATGGCCGGACACAACGAGCCTCTGTCGGGTCCCGGGAGTGGTGTGTTGCCATTGATTAGGTGAGAAACAAAAGGCGGTGGTGGCGTCGCCAAAAGGACGCCACCGAAAAAAAAAACAACTGAATATGAGAAAAGGATAGGGTGAACAGGACGCTAAGGAACAGCAAAGGGGACGAAAAATAACGCAGGAGGAAAACAAACAAGGTGCGCAAGAATCCACGAAGTGGAGAAAGAAAGAAAGAGGGACTTCCTTGCGCTCCAAACCCAAACATGAGACTAGGGTGATTACGTCGGTGGCCACATTCCATTCTTCATCCCGAAAGCCTCCTCACCCCTTTTCTCTTTGCAGTGTTGATTCGGTAGCGTCGGGATGCACCCACCCAGGCCACACACACGCGCAAGGGCAAGCAACTTCTTTGTTTGCCGTACGGGACACCATTTGTGTGCTGAGGGTTCCTCGCTGTGCCTTGGGTTGCCACCGTTTGGGGAAGTAGGGAACGGAAGTGGGGAATCTCCTCCCGTCTGCTTTCTTTCCCGCTGCCTCTTTCGCGTCCAGTATAGTACACCTCTGCGTGCCTCACGAGGCTTTGCTGCACGGCTCCTGTCTTCTCCTCTCCTTTTTTCTCTCGCAGCACGCTGTCCAACTTACCTTCTTTGCCGCTCTTTTTTTTCTCTCTTTCAGGATGCCTCTTCGCTGCGGAAGGAAGCGGCAAAAGATGTCCCGTCGTCTAGCAGCGTGGTCCCCGAGTCTCCCCCTTTCCGTCCCGAAAACGGTCGTGTGAGGGACTTTGATAAACGGGCTTTCCCGCAGAGCACTTTTGTTGCACGGCAGAGGCCCGCTGCTAAGCGAGATGTGGGTCCGCTGGACGACGTATTGACACGGCCCCGTTGTTCCTGCCGCAGCCTCTTGTCCCGGATGCTGATGGAGTGAAGGCTGCCACGACCTGCTGCTGTGTTTTGCTTCTGACAGTGGGGAGATAGAGAGGGAGAAAATGAGGAAGAAGAAGAGAGAGTGACCGTGCTTCTTGATTAAGAGCCACTGTCCAACCTCTCAAGAATGGAAGACTGCCATGGCTGGGACATTGGCCCGCGCTTTCGTACGAACGACTCCCTTTGTTATCATCGTCGTTTTTTGGTTTGCTCTTTCATGCGATGGGGTACGTCACGTTCACCTCCGGATTCAAGCACAATATGAGCGATGATATTGCCCTCCTCGTACCGATGCCCAGCGATGGGGGCATTGTCGCGGACCGCAATTCGGAACAATGGCATGTCGTTCTTGTCGACGGGAAAATTTGACACGCTCGGAACGAGAACGCACGAACTTACAATAAAGCATGAGAGGTCGCAAGGCGAACGAAAAGTAAGGTATTGGAATCTTGTCGCGTGAATACGCGTGCATGTATGGTCTGCCTGGCCATTGTATAGTAAAGAGCCGGAATTTCATCGGGACAAAATAGTCGATTCCGTTGGCACCATGGCTTGGCACGTGGTGCCTGTTTCTCTCTTTCTCCTTGCTTTGTGGCCCCATTTCAGCCTTGTGGTCCAAGTATACCACACGTATTCTCGGCGTACACAAATCCTTAGTGCATTCCTCGTAATTAGGTGTTCAGAAAAGGCGTCGTGATTTCCATCCATTGGCGCGGCGAACTTGACTAATCAACAGATGCAGCCAACTATGACCGTTTCCAGCGCAAGGCTTGCTTTCTTACACGTGAAGTGAGTTCTAAAGTGTCAGTGCCAACACCGGAAGTTCTATTTGCGGAATTACCACCAGGTGAAAGTAATAATAAGAATAAACCAACGAATAGGTTAATCCGTAAGGCACAAGGGCTAGTCTAGATAACCACGTACGGAAACTGGTAACGCTTCGTATATTTTTACAGGCACGTTCACGAAGGGTACAAACAATGTTTAGGTAAACTTATAGAAAAGATTCGATTGTTTGGGGCCTCTATAATTGGTCATGATGACCAGCTAAAACAAGACACGGGGCTAGAAGAAAGTACACGACACAAGCGATGTCTAACAACAGAAAGTTTAATAGAAAAGCACGAAATATTTCAAGAGAAGGAGAGGCACCGGTCATCATGAATATATTTTAACTCGCCCTATTCACTACCTTATTAGTACTCTATAACTGGAAATCTGTAATCGAGGAAGAATCATTGTACGTTCGAGGCAAACACGTCAAGGGGAAATATATTCACAGTGAACATTGTGACCAAGCGAGGACAGAGAAAGAGAAAGCCCCTAAGGCAACGATATAGTTTTCTTTAATTTTTCTTTTAAACACATGTTCCTCAAGAACTCATTTCTCGCGCCAGCCTTGAATGGCGAGGTAGTCTGCCCCGAACTGGAACGGGGCATTCTAATTTTTGCGTTGCGCAAGTAGCCCCAACACGTGTCCCCGAAATGACGCCCCAGAATACGACGAAAACACAAAGCCGCATGCGAACACAAGTGTCCTAACCTATAACGAACTCGTCCATGTGCAAGTTTTACTCGACGCGCCTGGTTTGGCCCGTTAGCGTTACGTTAAACAATCGCGATGGCTCCCTCAAGAGTGCTAGCCGGCCGGTGGTAAAGCCCCTTGCTGCATGTGTTCCAAATTTACCGCTTTCTCCCTCTCTGGCGGAGTGCAGCGAACGCGTTACATCAATCTACTAAATAAATTTGCCGTCCATGCACGCTAGCGCTGCTTGATGATCTCCGTCTGGTCGTCCCACACGAGCACAATATCCCCGTCGTCAGAATAATGCAATTACACGTCGCGGCCGCATCCGCAGCGGGCAATCCTGGTCGGTATATAATCACGCGTACGCAGTATACGCACGCCAAACTTAAGCCGAGACGAGTCAAAGCTGTTCGCATTACGCGAAGAGCGCACTGCTGCAGCGCGCCTAAGTACACGCGGGCAACGCTTGTCTCTGCACTGTTCCAGCTGCGAAATGTATTAACCGACCACGGGCCGCTTGCTTTCAACTGATAAGGGCCACTCGGTCCACCACTCAGTGCTCCGAGCGTGCCTGCCACGGCGAGATGGTGCTGCGGCGGCGCACCGAAATGACCGACGACTCCACTTGCTGGCGGCGCCTATCTCTTCGCCGATGGAAACGGCTCATCCGTTTTGCGAGAGTCTCTGCGTGCCCGGTCGTGCCGCTCGCGTGCGTGCGTGTGAACGTGTACGGTCGTGTTTGTCTGTGCGTGTGCGCGCTCAGCCCTACTCGTGGGAGTGTCATATCATGCGCGGCTGAGATTTCTCAGAGCGGAGAAAGGTACGAGTAGAGTGGGAGAAGGGGGGTGAAGGGACGAGGAAGGAAGACAGATTCTGCGTAAATGATTTAGCGTGGGCAACGTCACCTTCGCTGCGAGCGCTGCTCTCCCTCTCTCTCTTCTCTCTCTCTAGAGAGAGAGAAACCTGCATGCGCGACATCTAAGAATTATACGATGTCCGGCGACCGTTCTTATCAGACAGTTGAAGAAATGTCCCTGCCTCTCGGCTGTGTGGTTGTCGGTGCGCGCTTTATTTCTTAGATGCACGCTAAGGTTCCGCAACGCGCTGCTAGCGAAACGATCTTAAGTAGAACGTATAGCTTTGTTGGCTAGCGTGTGCACGGCGCGAGGCGCTGCGATAAACTCGGCCTCAGTGATGTTGAGAGGGCGGCATACGCACGGACACGCATATACACAGATCGGAGTTGTACGGTGTGTCTGAGGACATGTTATCAGCTTACCCAGAACACGTTCGCGAAGTAGTCAGATTTATTCGAGAAAGCGTTGATAAGCAGATGTGCCGTGCAGGCACTTTACTCGATATAATACTCGTAAACAATTGTGCATAGCAGAGATACCTGTTAGTACATTGTAGTTTCGTAAACTTTTGTCGACAAGTGCTAACTAACGGGAATACATGAGCAGTATATGTCTGTGAACTGGAAAATGGATTAGTTCTTTTCGCAACATGCGCCGCCATGCGCCGCCATGGTTTATACGGCAGATTACGTTTTCCGATAGGAACACGTAAGCTGTGATCATAGGCTAACGAGAATTTAAGCCGAGCACCTATCGTCTCATAACCACGCTTTGCAGTTTCGGCACTGTAAAAAGGCTGTGATTCCTTTTCAGGAAGCTTTCCGACGCACGGTGGTCTCTTCACCGAAGTCTTAGAATGGTGGCATGACACTTCTAAACTCTTATCGTGGTTGGGCATAAATGTGATTTTGTTCCCTTGTATAGTAAGGCTTGCATCAGCTTAGCGTGCATACCTTCTAAAAATAGGTAATCCTTAGTGTCGACGCACAAAATCATATCGGTTACCGAGTTTAGAGTGCGTCGCTTTAGATGTAGGACACGGTCGCGTACACCCGTACCACAAACTTATACCCGTGTACCATCGCGAGCGGGAAATGGCCGCGCAAAAAGTAAAGCCTCTCAATCGGCCGTCCTTTTCTCACGCGGAGGCACACTTTTATCTCGGTGTTCCGCCGCTGTCTCCGATCGCTCCGTAGTTTATGGAGGAAGAAAAGAGGGGCGATGCCTATACCGGTTTCAAAGAGCTCCATGGAGCCGGCTCGGATACGCGGCGGAGTGAATCGCTAATAATTGTTCGAGCCGGTCACGATTTGCCATAGGAGCTCACCAAGGCGAGCGTGCCCGCTGGCAAAACAGATATGGCTGCAGAAGGAACAGGCGATTGTCACGCCGCGTTCCTTGCAAGCGTCTGAAGAGTATATGGCATCGTTTGCTCGTGTTTCTCGTTACTGCACTGCGCCGGCTCGTATTATACATACTCGTACCGAGTACCGACCCGGCAAAGTGGAGCTGCGTGCGCATTTGCCATGGTCGTATTCCCTCCTGTTGTTTTTTTTATCACAAAGAGGGGGGGAGGGGGCGAATTATAAGACACTTCAAAGCTCGCGGTGCCTCCATTAGCTGAAAGTAATGCGTAACAGTCGATATTGTATACTATTCGTAGAAGTAATCACCTCGTATACTGATGGAGAGAATGTAGAAGCGAATGGTTAGGCGAACGCTGACGGCCGTATAACTGTATGTTCAAGAATAGAAGCTGAAGTTGATCGTTATCTGTAAATGGGAAATACATTAGCAGCAGAACGGTGTGTGCTATTGAGGCGCGCGTGTTTGTCGGAAGTGTGTGCAGGGCCACCTCGTCTTATGCTGGCCGCTCTATAGCGTCGTTTTTTTTTAATGAGAGCAATTTTTGAAATCCAGTTCGTTAGGGTGCGACCAGGGACAGTTGACAGCGTGCGTTAAAATGAACCTTACTCTTAACGGGTGAAGCGGCGCGCCGAGGCAAGACACGCAAAGAAGAAACGATTTCACAATACAACTGCCACTAGTTTCCTCCTTTTGTCTCCGTGAGATGCTTCACCAGTCAAAATGAACTGTCACAGGCTCGCCAGGTTCAACATTACCAAAACGCCTCCTATTGTTTGTTCAGTTTATTTGAATATAGGGCGTGATTTCACCTGATTCGCTCTCAGAAAGTGTATTAACACACGCATTAGAGCAAGACACTGCAGTCATCACTGTGACACTGTTCTCTGCTTGTGTTCACTATACCTCTCAGCGATACTTGCATTGGTTAAGCCAAAAATGCAAAGTGTGATGCCCTTTAACGGCGTTCTGTGTGACCGCCCTCGCTACAGTGTGCACAAACAAGCGCTAGTTGCTGCGCTGTTGCTTTCTGAAGAATCGTATGTAATTATTAAGGCAAGCCATGTTGCAATACGTATAGGCCATAGAAGTGGAGGACGACGAGTGTACTGCTACCGTAGAACAGAAAAGCTACATGAAGTTTAAACCTTCATCATTATCATCACCCTCACTACGTCCACTGCAGGACAAAGGCATCTCCCATGTTCCGCCAGTTAACCCGGTCCTGTGCTTGCTGCTGCCAATTTATACCCGCAAACTTCTTAATCTCATCTGCCCACCCAACCTTCTCTCTCCCCCTAACCCGCTTGCCTTCTCTGGGAATCCAGTTAGTTACCCTTAATGACCAGCGGCTATCCTGTCTACACTCTACATGCCCGGCCCATGTCTATTTTCTCTTCTTGATTTCAACTATGATATCCTTAACCCCCTTTCTTCCCTAATCCACTCTGCTCTCTTCTTGTCTCTTAAG
>NC_051169.1:91469280-91776780 GCF_013339725.1 Rhipicephalus microplus
AGTGCCGTGACAATGTTACGCCTTCTCCTATTTGCTTTGTTATCTTTCGTTTTATTCGCTTCCGTCGTCGTTTCCTTGTCAGGAATGTATGGGGGAGACTTTAGGGGGCATAGAGTCACTACGCGAGCTATCGGTATGGCTTCGTCTTTACGCTATTTCTTTATTTTTACGTCCCATCCCGACTGCAGCTTGTGACTGCAGCGGCCCGCCAGTTGACGTTCATTATCCCCAACACTGTTCCGCGGGCCTGCCATGTCACTTCCCTCGGCTTTCGCGGACGCTGACAACGTCTCCCCGGGCTGAAAGAGACGTGCAAATAATAATTCACGCCGCGCGCCGCCCTTATAGAACGCGCGCTCTCTCGCTCAGACGCCTTCCCCTCTCCCTCACTCTCCTCCTCAGCACAATTCTCTTCTCTCAACACGCATTTCAGACTTGTCATTCAACCCTTTGTTTTAAGGATTTCACCCTTGTTATACTCGCTTTGTTGAGCATTAACATTTCACTCGCTAGGTTTCCTTTTGTTTAGTCATTCCGCGTAACGTGCTTCTCCTGTCTCCTCCCGCATTTTACTTTTTTTTGGGGGGGGGGGGTCGCCTCACTTTTAAGGTTAACAGTTTCAAAGTCAAGTTTTATTTTCTTTCCTAAGGTAAACTGATTATTGAGTCTGTCTCTTTTGCGTCTGCTTCTACTGTATATTTTCCGTTTCCACCAGATTATCCTTCTCGTCCCTCTTAACCCTACCTTGCTTTTATTACGTCTGCAGGCTCGCCGCCATTGTTTGCAAGCTTGCATCACGTTTGTTCTTTCAGCGCCCCCCCGCGCAAAACATTCGCGCGCTTGTGTCTGAGGTCGTCGTAGGGGCCTGTTTACACTAGAGACGGCTTAAGGACTAACGCGAGGAAAGAGTTTGGGACGCGACGTCAACTGCGAACTTTGCAAATCACGTCGACGTTTGAAGATTTTCTCACGACCGTCTCCACACGCTTTCGGAACTTTCGGCTTGACTCGACGCAAGAACTGGCTGCCATGGAATTAAGCGACGACGGGCCGGTAATTGCGCCCTCTTGTGTGCAGAACACTGAAGCGGCGGGGGCAAGAGTCCGGGTTCCGGACGAGTTAAAGAATCAAAAGAGATGAGTTCAGCGAGCAAGAGAGAAGGGAGAGAGAGAGATTAGAGAAGAAGTGTAGTGCTTTCCAGTAACGACGTCACCTCAATTCGAAATGCAGCGCCTGTCAGTTACCCCACCCCTCCTATTTATAGATGGAGAGTTAAATAACGAAATGCAGATAACATATGCGAGAGTAACGGAGCGCCCTCCACACAATGGCGTCAATTAGTGTCATTTATGGCGCCTTGGGAAATCGTACCACGGGTTTTGGAGACGACGCGTCTTTCCTCCCAGCCTTCGCTCGAAAGCGCAGATTCGCATTTCACCATATTTTGTGCGTGAATGGAAGAGATCGTTTCGTTTCGCAACACTTTTCCCGCGTTCGTGCTGACGCAATTGAACCACTTTGTGGCGTCACGGTTCTTCATTCGCTGCCTCTACTGCCATGATTTGCAACGGTTTATTCCAAGCTCCATAGCTATCTACTTTCATGTCTAGCACCCTAACGTCATTTAGGTCCTTTAGTTTCGTCTCATACCTGATGTTGAACAATTTTTTTAAGTAAAGAAAAGAAATGCAGCCATTGTGTCTTTATTGGCTTGTTTGAAATGTAAAGTTGGGCAAGCGTTTTAATATACGCTGCCCTCACACATTTTTAGGTACTCGAGAGGTCTCTTAGCAACGTGATATTGTGACGAAATATCGTAGTACAAGATGTGCAAAGCCTGAGAGAGTGCGTAACTTCACAAAATCAAGACCCTTGCTTCAGTACTCATTTTTGGCTTTCCTGCCTTCTCCTAGGTTTCGCCATCTTCTCTGACATAAAGTTACGGTAGATTCAAGTCGAGGCGGCAAGTACTTACACACACACACACACACACAACACACACACCACACACACACACACACACACACACACACACACACACACACACACACACACACACACACACACACACACACACACACACACACACACACACACACACACACACACACCACACACACACACACACACACACACACACCACACACGCACACACACACACACACTCTCTCTCTCTCTCTCTCTCTCTCTCTCTCTCTATATATATATATATATATATATATATATATATATAGTCAGTGTGAAAGAGAGAACTATTCTGCTATACAGTTCCGCGTACTCACACTGCTCGTAAATAGTCACACGAATTTGTGTGTATAAGGTTGACAGAAAGGGGCAGGGGGGTTCACAGTAACCAATCGGGAATAACTTCTTTGTAGAACACACAAAACAGTGAAATAAAATAAAAGACGTTTTTTCACTCGAGTTGACTGCAGCTCCTGGCTGGATCTCTGAATCTGCCTTGCCTCCCCTCCGCCCCCCCCCCCCATTAACCTGTATCTCTATTCCCAGTGGAAGGACCGAGACTGGAAGACAAGGCGCAGTTCTGGGCCCACGCTTACGTGCGTGTAGTGTGTTGTTGCGACTGTCTTGCCTGCCTGTCGGTTTTCGCAACAATGTGAAGCCGCGTCTTATCTTTTATGTGTTCTTCTTTCCGAATGTTCACCTCGGTTCAGCGAAGTTCAAAGTAGTCTAAGGGCGTACGAGGGTACCAAAGAAAGAAGAAAGCCAAATAAAATGCGTCTTTGTGTGTAGTGTGAGGAAGGAAGAAGGACACTTACACTGTTTTCGCCTTATTTGCGATTGTCACTTCCGCTATTTCACCGTCAAATGTGTGTTTACTTCCGGCGCGTTTTCCGCGGAACAACTGCAATGCGTGAAGCATGCTTCCCACCACGATCACTTGGAATACAAGAGAATAATAAGATCAACCTCGAGGAGGAAACGTGCGGTAGCAAATAGACTATAAATTTTGCCTCTTGCGAAATAAACGAAAAATAAAGATTAAAAAATGACAAGAAGAAACACTGGGCGACGGCTGGGGATGAGACGGCAGTGAAGGGAATGAAACAGAGAGGGCGAAATAGAAATGAAGTGCTTCGATCTTCTGGCAAGTCAAGTTCAAGGAAGTTTCGAAAGAAATGCAAAAAAAAAAAGAACTCCGCTAAACTCGTATAGGGCCGTTTCATGGCTGGCTGATCGTGCCGAGAAAAGGCGAAAAAGAAAATACGTAAGGCACGAAAATCAAGACACAACAAATAAATAAGGCTGAGAATACGAAAAGTTAACGCAGGGCGGATAAAAAAAAAGGGAAAATTAAAGTCGCGAGGCATTGCATATGTGAGATCGAAGCAGCGAAAAAGAAAGAGAGATCAATTTAAAAAAAAGCTATAGATGTGCACATGTGGTCTCGACCTTTGAAACGGGGTGAGTATAGATGCGAGAAATATACAAATTAAAGGCACTGGGAACTTAAGGAAAAAAACGAAGTGTCGTAAGAGAATCTAAATGGCTATGGTGCTTCAGAACAAGAGGAAAGTTTGATCGCAAACAGTATACGTGGCCCTGCACAAGTACCACACGCCGGCGCGTAGGCACTGCATCATATGGATGGCCATTATTAAAGTCGTTTAAACTTCGCGCGCGTGTTTAAACTCTTGCAACGCTCTCCGTCGCACGACCCGCCCTCGATGCCGAAACTTCATCTGGTGCGCAAAGCAGCCCATTTCCGCTTCTTTATTATTCCAGCTTCAATGTCGCGGCAAGCGTGCATATCTCAGTCGGCCCTTATCACGATGTCCTATTTAGGCGATTCTTTACGAGAGCGTTTTATTTTACCGGTATCTCAATCTATTTTTTTTTTTTTAATGCAACGAGGTATTCAGCGCGATTCTGCTTCTTCAGGCAAACTGCCTTTGAAGAGGCACGTTATGAATTTTGAAAAATTATTAATTTCAATATTTAGCCATTTTAGCGACATTGCAGCAGGTTGTTCGCATCGTTGAATCGAACTGAATAATGCGGATGAAAGCAGTTTTAAGGTACGCATGGATTTTTTCTCTAGAAGCAGGCGCGGTTTCTATCTCTTATCTCAGTCCAACGGAGCCTTGGAATAGGGACGCGCCCAATGTTCTCCAGCATTTGGCCGAGTATACTATAGACAACTGCAATACTTGAATAAATAAACAAAAAATAAATAAATAAATAAATAAATATCTTCAGAGTTCACGACGAAATGCGTTGCCGTTCCAGCTTTGAGGTCGAATGCTTAATAGTCGTTTTGTCAGACAATTGCACAGTTGAACAGTGCCTCTCTACCATGAATTTCCATGAATTTGACAGTCTTTGTCTTATACATGGCACCGGCTTTGCCATTCATTCAACACGGGTATGCGTTGTGTGATATATAAATATGCATATGTATATACCAAATCAACACACACACACACACACACACACACACACACACACACACACACACACACACACACACACACACACACACACATATATATATATATATATAAAATAAGGGAAAGAAGTGTATACCTGAGGGCTCGTTTTTTCCGTGTTTTTTAACACAATATTAATGAGATATAACAGACAGTAATGCCAAGGAATGTACAGGGGAAGTTATTAAGATCAATGGAATGTAAATAAGAAGAAAGAAAAGTGGATGAAAAAATTACCAACTGTGAGCAGGAATCGAACCTACGACCTTCGAATTACGCGTTCGATGCTCTAACCACTGAGCTATCACAGCGGCCCTCCCTCCATCCACTTTTTTGGGTTTATCTGTGAATTTAGAAGTAGGAGCGACAGTCAGCGCCATCTATAAGCCAAACAACGAGTGTGAAAACACTCTTATGCGCATGTTTGGCGTCACGTAGCACGTGAACTTATTGTGAGCGGGCAGCTGATTAATTGTCCCTCTTATACAACCTAAACACACCAAGTCTGCCAGTACGAGACCCTCGTTCAATGAAATAAGGGAAAGAAGTGTATACCTGAGGGCTCGTTTTTCCGTGTTTTTTAACACAATATTAATGAGATATAACAGACAGTAATGCCAAGGAATGTACAGGGGAAGTTATTAAGATCAATGGAATGTAAATAAGAAGAAAGAAAAGTGGATGAAAAAATTACCAACTGTGAGCAGGAATCGAACCTACGACCTTCGAATTACGCGTTCGAAAACACGGAAAAACGAGCCCTCAGGTATACACTTCTTTCCCTTATTTCATTGAACGAGGGTCTCGTACTGGCAGACTTGGTGTGTTTAGGTTGTATAAGAGGGACAATTAATCAGCTGCCCGCTCACAATAAGTTCACGTGCTACGTGACGCCAAACATGCGCATAAGAGTGTTTTCACACTCGTTGTTTGGCTTATAGATGGCGCTGACTGTCGCTCCTACTTCTAAATTCACAGATAAACCCAAAAAAGTGGATGGAGGGAGGGCCGCTGTGATAGCTCAGTGGTTAGAGCATCGAACGCGTAATTCGAAGGTCGTAGGTTCGATTCCTGCTCACAGTTGGTAATTTTTTCATCCACTTTTCTTTCTTCTTATTTACATTCCATTGATCTTAATAACTTCCCCTGTACATTCCTTGGCATTACTGTCTGTTATATCTCATTAATATATATATATATATATATATATATACATTATAACCTGCCCACTCGCGAAACAGCACCCTCTCTCTCGGATATTCATCGGCGCCTACGTTGCAATCGTGCATCGCGTGTTCGAGAGTTCAATGACTGATATGTGGGGTTTAACGTCCCAAAACCACCACATCATTATGAAAGATGCCGTAGTGGAGAACTTCGGAAATTTCGACCAACCGGGGTTCCTTAACGTGCACCCAAATCTGAGCACACAGGCCTACTGCAATTTCGCCTCCATCGGAAATGCAGCCGCCGCAGCCGGGATTCGATCCCGCGACCTGCGGGTCAGCAGCCGGGTACCTTATCCACTAGACCACCGCGGCGGGGCCCGCGTGTTCGAAAAACAAAACAAAACAAGCAAACAAACAAAAAAGAAAAAAAAACGGAGTAGCGTGCGAGGAAGGTGTTCCGGTTCACCGGAAGCAGCGCGGTTTCGGAGTCCCCGATGCAAGTTTGTTGCTCGCTTCGCAGGTCATGCGGTAAAAAGAAATAAGCGAAAGACGGAGGGAGGAAAACAAAGCAGCGATCGATAATAAAAACGAAGAAAAGAACGAAGTCAAAAAGAAAGCGAGCGAGCGGAGAGAAAATCGAGAAGGGAAAGACCCAGGCGCACGCAATGGCTACTGCCTCGTTAAAAGAATAAACAAAAAAACACGAGATTAATAAAAAGATAGAGGACGAGCAAGTCGAGTCGCGTGTGAGAGGAGATAAGAAGATGAACACGTCTTGTTCTTCGGATAACTCTATTTGGTTGCGCAGGGTTCCTCATATAAGAGGCG
The DNA here is from genome assembly GCF_013339725.1 of Rhipicephalus microplus. Lineage (NCBI taxonomy): Eukaryota > Metazoa > Arthropoda > Arachnida > Ixodida > Ixodidae > Rhipicephalus > Rhipicephalus microplus. Next base: position 91,475,729 of record NC_051169.1, read on the forward strand.
TGGCTGTATACATGCCCTTCTAAAGCGCTCGGGTTTCGCAAAGGTGATTGTTAACGCGTCCGCAATTGTTCACGCTCGATTTCATCGCGTACACTGACGAACTTTGTTCGCGTTTGTATACATCAGGTACATTTGATAAATCTCGTACAATTTACGAACGCTCCATCATCGAGGCCCCATGCGCTAATACCTGCAAACTATATACAGATGCTGCTATCCTACAAGACAGTGGAAGGACATCATTCCTGAGCACTACACATAATTTTGTCAGTGGCCACCAGCGTTATCTATCTACGGAAGCCACTCCTCTTGTGATGGATCATCAGGCTATCCATGACGCAATTCAGAATGCCACATCTAAGCTGCCTACAAATCAAGCAGATTAGCGTATTCACTGATTTCTTAGGAGCTATTAAGGAGCTCAAGAAAGTTAACACTGAGGGGATGAAAATCTGTGAGGCGATTCACAAGACATGCAGAAATAAAGTTTTTTTCATTCCATTTCAACCACAATGCAGGTCCTTGCGTCAAGGTACATTGAATTCGAGGCCCTGCTGCGAACCCACACAACATTGCTGCATGCTGACCAGTAGGAGCACTGCCCTCCAGACATAGACCTTCGAGCCATTCCTCTTCCACCTCAGCCCCTAAACTTACTCCGTACCCGTAAAAATGTTCTCCGGCAGGATACACTCTCTTCCACGGTGTGTCTGCTCTCTCCCCCCTCACCTTACTAGGACGGAGGAAGTTGTGCTTAGGAGGCTTCGGGCAGGGGTGGCCCTAACACTGGCCGTTCTATCATCATGGAACTGGTCGCATTTACCAATTGGTGATGCGTGTCCGTATTGTTCCACTCCAGCGATGCAAGCAGATGCATGCATACCACCTGATATGGATATGTCAAGGGCTACAGCCGGAACGCTCCCGTCACCTCCTTGAAGCCGGCTTTCGTTACAGCGACACAACCACTTGCAACAACTGGATACATGACAACACATTCCACATGACTTCTTTCACAACACTTCTTCATCTCATACACAACACTGGCCTAACGGTGCACATTTATTACACATACAGGCAAGTCTTGGTCGCAATAAAAAAAAAGTATACCCTATAAATGTGATGTCGTTAACCGACGCCAAGCAGCGATTCCAAGTGCCAAAAATACTTCACGGATCCCGCGTCCTCTGAAAAAATGAGCAGTCGGTCAAAACGTCACCGGCTCGGACCTGTGAGGGTTGGTGTGGACGTTATTTGCTTTCATGTAATAAACAATCTCTCTCAGCCTGTTCGTGTGTACGTGTGTGCGTGGGCGTGTGTATGTATGTTCCTGTTTGCGTGTGTTTGTACATTTAAATTAACGAACGCCTTCAGCAAACCCAAACTACAATCTTTTTCAGGAATTCTGGCACGTTGTCGACGTTAGAAGAGGTACGTCACAGATAAACTTGCGTGTGGTCATTGCGATCATTGTGCTTGGGAAGACTTTAATTTTTAAAAATATGCGTGTTAACGCACTCTTCCCATGAAGCATGGAATGTTGCGAACAACGAGAACAACAAATGACAAATATTCATATCAGTCGAGCTGTTGCGACCTTTCCTTTCTTCTTTCTTTCTGTTGTGGAGGGAGGAGGACCAAGATGCCTCTTTGAACAGATATGCTTTGTTCCCTAATCGGGGATACATCAATTTGAATTCGAAGCTCACATTAAACAAGGCGGCGCATTCATAATGCAAATAGATAAATGTTCCCGATACGGCATATATATATTATACAGCTGAATGCACGGGAGTTCACTTTGGGACGTGTATTACACTGAAGATGACGAGCTACACGTGCACTAAACTCAGTTGAATGGATAGAAAAGCACCCTGAAGGAACGACGCCAACAAAACAAAATACAAAAAAACTCCACCCCTAAATTTGATAATCATATCTACGGACATGGCATCACGCACGATTCTGATCCTGGCATCATAATCTTGCTCAGCCTCACCACTCAACGCGATGCCAAACATATTCTCAATCTTCATCATCGTGTAGACCGCACTTGTCGTGTTTCTTATCTATTTTATTGCTCCTTATCAATGTGAAGCCTTCATCAATCTTGGCCAGAAAAGAAAAGTCTATCGGTATATATAAAAAGGATTTAAAAAACTACAGCAAGAACCGAAGAGGCATGGTTCGTAGGATGAAAAAAAAAAAAACCTGCTTGCTTCACGGTTCACGAACGCCGATCAAAAGCTTGTTCCCCTCGATTTCTCTGTTTGCCGCGGAAACCTCAAAGGCAAAGAACTTCCCTCGCGGGAGGAGGCACTCTTTCGAAAAAAGGATCTTCAAGGGCGGACTCACCAGGCTCGGCCGATAACGCGATGGGAAAGAAAACAATAATAAAAAAAACAATGACCGGAATGGGTGAATGATTTGAAAGGAGGGGCGCGGGTACACCCGGGCTGTAATCTCGATCCGGCTGAGAGCAATTATTATTGATCATTAAAGCAAAAGCTGCAGTATCGTATTACTGGCCTCGCAATACACAAAACGGTCAGCAAGCGCGCTCTTCGGCTTATCTCCTTCTTGATTTTTATCTTTCTAAATTAACACTCCCGTTCTTTTTCTTTTAGGAAATCATTCGACTCATTGGCGTTCTTTCGTTAGTTGGCGCGGTTTTTTTTTTTTTACCGACGCCTTACAGATTGCGGTTGCGAAACGAACACGATTAATTATATATATTAAAACTACAACACTAACCCATTCAGCAGAGGTGGATGCGTTCGTGCACACAACTTGTTCGTGCTGTTTGCGTCACCTTGCGGTCCGTATTACTGTAGACGAGCGCCTTCGTGAAGGAACTACGATATTTGACGGGTAGTTAGATGTATTGTGATCCAGTACGAGCGTCACAAATATTAGCCTTCTTTCCTCAAATTGAATACAATCAAAAACTAATAGCGCACACGTATGGGGCCTATTATTTCATTTTTCTTATGTCAAAAGGGAAGATAACTGACTGCAGTATAATAAAGTATGTTTTACAGGCTAAATACAATTAATTACTGAAACACACAAAACAACCTATTACTCCATTTTCTTTGTTTGGAAAGTGAAACTCAGTTTTTAGGAATAATGGTATGTGAATGCGACAAATTCACAGACAGTGTATCATATATTACGCCTGAAGGGGATAACTTCTTGGGTTTTACGCGACAAAGAAATTACAACCACCAGGGCTTTTTAAAGAGTGGTTATGTGCCACAGGGGATGCGATATGGGAGATGACGGTACTTGGAGTGTTCACTAAATGGACGGACGGACGATTGGACAGACAGACTAGCAGACGGACGGACGAATGGACGCACGTACGGACAGACAGAAGGATGGACAGACGGACGCACGAACAGACGGACGGACGCATGGATGGATGCACGAATGATAGCGCGGACGCACGGAAGCACGGACGGACTGACGGACGCTTCGCCCTACTCATCATCATTCACTACGTGGATATGCTGTAAATTTTTTTGATTAGAGATGGTACAACCGGGAATAGTGCCTGCGTTCTCCTGCTTAGCAGCGCGGTCCCTCAACCTTTAGGATATACAGGGCGAACATACAGTTAGCACAATAACCAAACGGTTGTAATACATGCGTAACGCCTGTGCACTATAGACTGACTCTTATACACTGCCCTTCTTTTTCCTCGCCTTCGTGCGAGCGTACGAACAAATTGCCGCTCTTCGTCATTACGCAATACGCACAGGAAGAGAGAGAGAGAGAGAGAGTATAAATACAATTTTTAGTAGCGCAACTAGACTAGACAAGCACCAGCTCACCCAACACTGTTCAAAACTTTTATATAACACGTAAGTACAGTGTGCTTGCCAACGGCCCAGCGTGCATGTGTGAAGCTTTCTACATGTAATCTGTCCACGTTTTCTCCATGGAAATTGAGGTAATAAGTTATAAGACAAATGTCTCTCACGGCTTATTATTTTTTTTTTCAGGACAGCATTCTACAGCGGTGTTAGCAACCCTGAAGTGATAGAATGTGGAAGTGCATTGTCGTTTCATGTATATTCAGCAGCGTACCGTCCTGTTACCTTCCCTGTCAACCTCAATTTGCTTGATTTTCCTACTTAAAAAAATCAGGCGATCACTACCCACCCCTAAACTAAAGCCGAAAGGCACTAAACGTATTTGAAACACACACACAATATAGGCACAGCTTTGCGACAGCTGACGCGATGTCAATTACGGTGCCAACCGATAACTTCTAAGTTGACACTCTAGCAGAACGAAGCGATGCAAACACTCTGACACTCTGAAAACACAAACACTCCGATAGAAGTAAGCGTCTACAAACGCTTACTTGCATCGGTGTTCAAATACAAGCCGGTAGCGCCTAGAATGAGCGTTCGCGAAGTCCAATGATCCTCTGGGTCACGGGGCGGGGCAGGCCGAGGCAGCCGCCAAGGAGCAGGAACTCCTGGCCGATTAACCAACATCGACCTGCCGCAGCCGAAAAAACCATTTCCCTTGGTTTAAATGAAAGTTATGTCCTTCTCCTACTCTCTATTCCAGTGTTCTTTATTCCAACTGATTCTTCTTGGCTCTCCCAAGACATACTGCAGGCACACGCACGAATAAGAAAAGAGCGGATGTAATCAACAGCAGTGAATAAAAAAGGAAATGAAACGTTAACTTTGCACCGAGGCTGAACGGAGGGCTTTAACTCCGGCTGTTAAATTCGCATTATAGACAGCACACACGCCTTTCACCACACAACTCATCAGCCTCTTCCATCACGCGTCTCGGAAGCTTTGTGAGCCGGCTGGAAAGAGAAAGATTAACCGTCAGCCCCAAAAGTGAAAAATAATTGTACTCTTCAAGTTTGTTCACATTATTCTTTTTTCTTACGGGACGAGACACGCACCATCTAGCGGTATAGACCAATCGACGATCGAAAGGGATGAGTGTGATGGAGAGATGGCTCACGCGAAGATGACTCCCCCAACCCCACCTCCCACTCCGAGAGATAAAACTACCACCCGATGCTTTGCAGCGTGCGCAGATGTTTCGTAAACAAGCGCCGGCCTAATAGACCGGCAGCGTATATACGCACGCATCAGCGCACCCGTCGGGTCTCTCCTATCGAGACCACACAAAACACGCGTCCATCCTTTCTATAGCTCCGACCCGGCGAAACTCTCTCGAACGGTTGCCAAAACTTTTTGCTTGCCCCGGCCGTCACGCACGACCAAAAAGTTTTGGCCCACACCGAGTTTCTCGAAACGTTCATTCACAGCGTCCGTCAGCGTTCTTATCTGGACGTTTTGTGCGGGAACAGTTAAGACGATGTCGTTTTTTATCTCTGCGTCCTGCACCCTCTCGCGTCGGTGCTGAGATATTTGGTCAAAAGGAAACAGTGCCGCCGCGGAACTAATCTACAAACAAGAATGACATAGACACGGCGAACCCTTTTTTTCTCTTCTTTTTAGGGTACTCAGCTGCTGACTAGCAAGTCGCACGATCTAATGCCGGCTGCAGCGGCTGCATTTCAGATGATGTTGTAGGCCTGTGTGCTCATGTTTGGGTGCACGTTAAAGAACCCCAGGTGGTCGAAATTTTCGGAGCCCTCCACTACGGCGTCTCTCATTATTATGTAGTTTGGGACGTTAAACCCCACATATAAATCAATCAATCAATCAATCAATCAATCAATCAATCAATCAATCAATCAATCAATCAAACTTTTTCTTCTTCACTGACACAATCAATCAATCAATCAATCAATCAATCAATCAATCAAACCTTTTCTCCTTCACTGAGACCTGTCACGGGAAAGGAAAAGCTGTGCGCAAGTTTAGGTATAGGGGTACGCGTTGTAACTCCGATCGTCTCGGGAACCTCCAAATTTTACATCGAAAGCTGTAAAATTGGGTGGTTGCGTAGTTGTCCGCCGTCGCCTCCACCGGTTTCCGTAACACATCGTGCGAAACTAGAAAAGAAAAAAAAACTAGCACATATGACACAGAGGAGCTCGAACAAGGTCCACTGCTTGCCAGCCAAGTATTCTACCACTGAGCCAAGCCGGTGCTTGGGACTTGTTGGCAAACTTGCCAAAGGCAGGCTTGATGTCGGAAAAGCAATCTCGTTAATATGACTTAAAAAGAGTTTTAAAACAGCGAAAGAACAAGCAATCATCGCACAATGCAAATAGCGTAACGAGCGGGTCGTCCAATGCTCCAACCCATTACAAAAGCTTGTTTTTATTGAACTATAAACTGTGGCACATACCCACTTCAGTCATAATTCCTCATCGTCGTTAGCCACTGCAGTGAGCCATTGGCACACATTACCTCGCAATAGTATAGCAGATACCACGCTTCTCAGAAGAAGGACGAAAAATAGCATAGAAAATGCCGACCTACTACCCTAAAATTTTTATTATTAATGTCGTAGTGGGCATTAAGCAAGTGGGCTTGCAGCAGTTACCCAATGACTGTTCAGAAAAACTTCTGAAAGGCCGCTCCTCTAGCTTTCGCTGTGACTGTGCTGCGCTTTCGGCGCAGGCCTGGCGTTTTTTTTTTTTTTTTTTGTAAACCTTCTTGGAACCTTTCACCAAATTGAAGAGCCCTGATTCATGGTTCTCCTTCCGCGATTTTATGTGCCGTGTCAGCAAAACTACGACTGAGTTGCCACGCCAAACTCCTCTGGGCCCGTATTCACAAAATTCTGACGACCAAAGCTTTTGTAAGATAATATTTTAGCGAGTGACGATGAGGGCCATATAATTAGCGAAGCCGGCTGACCATTGAGAAACCTCACCTTCGAAAGGGTGGTGGTGGAGGTGAAACATTTAATAACCATTAAATGGTTACAGCGAGGTGATTGGGTTGGGGGAAGTTCAGTGAATTCAGCCCCAGGGTTCATCGTTTTGCTTTTCTTTAACAGGTGTTGGATTAGTATAAGCTTCAGAGTTACGTTCGTTAGAGGCACTATAATATGCTTTGTTTGAATATTTCTTTTTTCTTTTATTTTTATTTTAGTTCGCCGCGATATAAAGCAGTGATTATTACACTCAGCTGCTGGCCTTAATCACGGTAGCGATGGTTGTCAGCGGACATAAACAACACCAGAGGATGGAAATTTCCGAAGCCCTCCACTAAGACGTCTCTCGTAATCATGTCGTGGCTTTGGGACGCAAAACACCGACATCTTTTTTTTTTTCTTTGTAAACGACGGTGCGACGCTGTCGACCTCCCAAAATCGCAGCCGGTGACGCCGCAGCCTCGGCGCGCCGGTTGCCGCCATTGATTTCCTCCGGTCCCGCCGGCAGACTCATCGCGCGGCGTCTACTCAGGGCACGGGTCGTTGGACAGAGAGAGCGCCCTGCTGCCTGCCCCTCGCGAAGCCACTTATAAGCGGCCTAATGGAAAGTGCCAATGGGACGCTAGCAGCCGCCGTATATACAGCCACACATCAACATCCACCGTATGGGCACGTACGTACCCCCGCAAAGAAGAAGCCCAATAAAGCGGCGTGTTGGTGGCAACATGACTGCCTTTCGTTATTACGTGCAGTATGATGCTGCGAAGGTGCTGCAAAGCGGCCTGCATGTCGTTTGCCACACAAACAAACCGGTGACGTTCACCACAGTTTGGCAAGTCCACTGTTAGGAATTTCCGAGATGGAAATTGTGCTGCTAGAGAGGTGTAATTCATGAGTGTATATTTGAGGTGCCGGTGACTGGGCATTATAGATCCTTGACCAATATTCGCAGGAACGGGACTTAGGCTTGAATTTTTACAAGAAAAAAAGTTCCAGCAATCTTGATTTCGCGCGTATCATCAGCGAAGCCGGCATATGAACGACAATTAGCACTTTCAAAAGCGAATTTACGTAAGTTCGGCACCTGAGGGGCCAATTTCACTAACATTTTCGTCCGTAACTGCTGTTTGCTATTGGCTGGACGCCTTTCGTAGTCGACAAATACTGCAGATTGGGTGAAAGATGAAATCGAGAGGTTACAGCGCAGCTATATATGTTTGAGCGTGAAGAAAAAGAAGCCAGCGAAGAAAGGAAATAGAGACGGCAGCATAAGCGCTACACTACCAAGTTTTGTTTATTGAATGACCCTACAGCATATAGATCACCTGGTCAAACATGTGTACCATGCATATTACAAAAAACGCCCCGCCGCGGTGGTTTAGTGGCTAAGGTACTCGGCTGCTGATCCGCAGATCGCGGGATCGAATTTCGGCTGCGGCGGCTGCATTTCCAATGGAGGCGGAAATGTTGTAGGCCCGTGTGCTCAGATTTGGATGCACGTTAAAGAACCCCAGGTGGCCTGTTATGCCAGCGAGTCCTCGTCAAACGACCGTGCCTCTGAAAAAGGCAATCTGGGTCAAGGCCAGCCCGCAGTCTGCCTGGCGCGATCACCTCGACGGCGTGAACACGCGCGGCGCTCCTCTGGCCCACGTGCAGTGAGTCAGTTGCGCACGTGACAGCGAGCCGGCGTCCTCGTGTCAGGTGGTCTGACGCATGGCGCGGCGGCCCCATTGGCGGAATCTGCCCGGACGACCAGCGGCGCTTCTGATTGGACTTTTTGGTTGGACCCGGTGCAAATAAAAGAAGCCCTGCGGCGCGTCGCGATCGGCAGTCCTAGAGAGAGGAGTCCCCATGTCGGAGGGCCGACATGTGTGTGAGTCAGCGGACTTAGGCGAAGGGCTGACCTATGTGTTAGAGAAGAGAGCTCGGCTCTTCGAGTCTCTGTCGGCCCCAGTGCCGAAATTGTAACGCCTCTGTAAATATGCTGTACATAAACCTTGTTTAACTCACCGTCGTCTCGTCCGCTCAACTTATCAGCTCTGCGCAGAAGCAGTCGCGAGCTGATAAACATACGCTACCAAACGGCTGGTGACCTTCCCGGCGGTGTTGGAAGCAGTGGCGCCTCCGGGACCGTGTTGGCGTCGCCGTCTTTCGCAACAGTGGTGGCTTCGGCGGGATCGGTCCGCCGTTTCGCAACAGGCCATAACTTCAGCAGCCCTCCACTACGGCGTCTCTCATTATCATATGGTGGTTTTAGGACGTTAGACCCCACATATCAATCAGTCAATATTACGAAAAACCTGAATCATGTGACGCATCCCACGTGACAGAAAACGTACCCTTAAGCATATTGTCAAAATAGCAATTATATATCAGTACGTCACTGCCAACGCCCAAGAAAATTGAGCTTTTTCTCAGATAAGGCTACGGATGGAGCACTCACACATAGCTTCGAACATTTTGAGATATAGTCGGCCTCAATAATTTCTTGCGTCAGCTAGTTACGGCTGCGGCCCGAAACGACACGTCGGTCATACAGTGGAGTGCATGCAAATGTCTTACAATGCATAGCCAGAAAGCTATCAGAAGAAATCTTGTTTAAGGGGCGAAGCTCCTTAAGGCATGGGCTGTGCGTCCCCTGTATGTAGCCACCTCTCGTTTAGTTCTTGCAGTGTTCACTAGAAGGCGGTACCATCTCCTGTATGTAGCTACCTCTCGTTTAGCTCTTGCAGCATTCACTAGACGGCGGTACTTGCAGTTGATGATGAAAAGATGTAAGATGTTCTAAAATAGGAATGATGTCACATATGGCACGTGTCATTGGTGGAAGGCAATCGTTCGATTCAGTGCGGCGACGTACGCTAGGGGGAGCGTTGTTATAAAATCGAGTGGGCAAAATGTACGAAGGATTCATGGCTTACCAGGTTTACCTCCGGAGCTTCACCCACTCATCATCACTCACTTCGTGGATATGGCGACACTTTTTTACATTGTTACAGTGCTCGGGCAGACAGCCATTGATACGCCTACCAGTCTGTCATATATAGGTAAACCGTGTCGCGCGACAGCGGGAACACGTACGCGACAGCATAGAGAACATTCAACAAACTTAGTCACATGCTTCTTTCCACAGGTGGGGTTCGACTGCATTTTAGGATTCGTAAGCTTACCCTTCTTCTGCACGCCCGGCAACTAAAAGCGGAGTGCTTTAGTGGGTCGGGTTATCGTACGCTGTCATGTAGTAGCTGTAGCATCATGTTGTCGTCACATGATGTAACGCTCTACGGACATCATATTCAGTTCGCACTCGCGTCAAGTAGGAGTCTTCTTGTTTGCAAGAACCTTGATGACGCTTACTTATCATCATTGGAAAAAAATACGGCGGTCCATGAAGTGAATGCTGATTGATGGAGCGAAGCAAGTTACTGAGGTCCATAATGTCTACGTTGAAGACGCGGACCAGTGTTAAGGATGGATGGATGGTTGTGCGCATAGACAGAGTACAGTCTATTTTTAAATCACGGGCACACTATGAACGCTCTATGTATGAGTCTGTGTGACACCTGTGTTTCGGTCAGACAGGAAGCTGAGATAACGGTGACAACGGGCATCGCGAGAAAACTAAGAAACTTCGTTCCTAAAACAATGCTAGTGCGCTTGGCGTAACGCAGGCGAATACCACGCATAAAATCAGTAAAAGAAGAAAGCATGCATGAAATATATCGAGAAAGAGAAAGATCATGAAACTGAGAAAGAAATGAAGAAACAAAGTGGAAGAAATAAACGCAGAAAGAGAGAGAAAAAAACAGAGCAGGACAGAAAGAGAGCACCGAAGAGCAACAAGAAAGGCTGCCCAGCTCCACACTTGCTTCAGGCTCGGCACTCCTAACGCGAGACCACCCAATTTTTCTTTTCTTTTTTTTTCTCGTCCACCCCCATGGAAGACGACGACATTCCGTTTTCTTTTCCGGTCCAGTTGTTTCAACGACGGTAAACGCGATTTCGCATCCTTGTCGTGAACGGTTTTATGTCGCTTGTGATGCCTCTGCGCCGGTCGTTTTGCCAAGGCTCCACCGCTCCCGCATAGTGTATACGTGTACATCGACATACGCTCCACACTCTCGCGCTCATTGAATTTTATCAGTGGTTTCTTCTCTTCATATTTTGTCTTTTCTCGGTGCCCCACATTTACTGCGTTCTACTGTCTTTTTATAGGCGTGTTCTTTTCCCTAATGCCCATTCGCTGACATATCACGCTTGCAGGAGCGCTCTGTGCTAGCCTCTTGAAATGATAAAGAGACGCCTTTTTTTTTTTTTTTTTGTCGAGAGCTCTTGAACATGATCAAAGCGAGTCCTTTACATCTTTTATTGAGTTTTTTGTTTCCTCGTATTTTTAGAGGTCCTAACCTAACAAAAAAAGAGGAAAATGTTTTTGTTAAGTCTTGCGCCACCGGTTCATTGGTGTTTTAACTCGCCCTACAGAACAAGGAAGGCGAAACGAAAGAAAAAAAAGAAAAGAAAAGAGAAGAAGAAAAGAAGAAAGAAAGACAAAAAGAAAGAAAGAAAGAGAGAAAGAAAGAAAGGAAAAAGAAAGGAAGGAAGAAAGAAAGAAAGAAAGAAAGAAAGAAAGAAAGAAAGAAAGAAAGAAAGAAAGAAAGAAAGAAAGAAAGAAAGAAAGAAAGAAAGAAAAAAGTCCTACGAGGTCAGAGACCTTGAACAATGAACGCGTTGCGAAAAAGCGCCACTGAACAGCGCACGTTAAAATCAAATTTGTCACTCCTCACTGTATAGGTAGCAAGAAGGGAAAGGCTACACCAGTTCATCCTACTCTTTTCGTACTTTCTGTCTCCCCTTTTCGTCATATTTCACTCTTTTCGCTAAGTTTCGTGCATGTAGCCACGAGTCTGAGCTGAAGGATCAGCAGGCTGCGGTCCTAAGGAATGGCGTTCTGTTGCAACGTTTGCCAATTACTCGCGGACAGTGACACCGCGGTATAGAAACGGCAATATTTAACGACTTTGCGTTTAATGATACGGAGGTTCTGCAACACTGTACAGAAGCAGCAACATGTTACGAGGACTGGGAGGTTAAAAAGTTCAGCGAGATTTTGGGAAATGATCTCTCGGTGGTAGTGGTGTCCCCCCCGGACACGGCTGAAGACAGCGCACTGAAGCCATTTGGTAAGAACTTTTTATTAGTTTTTTTTTGCCTGCTGTAAAGAACATTACGGTGAGGCGCTTGCGCTAGTGGTTGCTCTTTCTATGAAGCATGAGTGAAAAAGTGCCGCTTGCTGTCCCCGCTTGTTGCCGGAGCAAGAAAGGGGAATGGAAGGTGACTTTGTAAGGATTTTCACGAGAATCACCTTTTTTTTTTCACTGCTAAAAAAATGGTAAGAGATAAAATATTCGGGGTACCTCATAATTTCGCTGGCACAGAGCCCATTCGCGATGCACTAACGTTACACGCGGCGTAAAAATCAGGCACATTTAAAATATATGGTTGATTCACCGGCTCCCCCCTTAATGTAATATAGGAGAGTGATTTGCCAGTTTCTAATTTAACTACATTCCCGGAACACCGAAGGTAGCCGTATAGAATGGTAATGCATATGACGGGATTTTATTACGGCGCTTCATGTCATTGTTTTTAATGCACAAACGTAGAAAGTGACAGCTTTAGTGGCTCACTATATATGGTGCACTCCTACGCTAAAGCTCGAAACAGTCTGTACAGAGTGAAGGTATCTGCGTTCTTGACCATACAAGCTACTGAGGAAATAGTGTACCGACAAGAAAAGGCACGTGACGTAAAACGTGAGTGAGCTCCGTGGATAATCTTCCCGCTCCATCAATGTCAGCAGCCCTCGTTCAGGGAAAGGGGGGGGAGGTGAAGTGATTTTTTTTAAAGAAAAGAAGAGAAGTGTGAGCCCCGTAACTGTCTTACTTACTGTACCGTATAGATCATAACGCAGTTCCTTTAAAGAGTGGTTTGTTTCGTTGCCACCTTCACATTCGATTGTTAGATTACTTATCTTTGGGCGCCATATACGCCCACCATCTAATAAGGCACGTGTACGCTTTTGAAGATAGCCGGTCGCGTCAGTGGCAAAGCAGGGCCACCAGAATGGAAAAGCTGCAGCACTACTTGAACTATAACCTTTTGTTTTATCCCACTTGAAAATCAAACGCCTGACATGTGTACGACGTGGAAATATCGGAGAATATCGGATTGCGCCGAGCTAAGCAACGAGCCAGTGCAGCAGCGGTTTATCGAGAAGCAAATGGCGGCGCGAAGTGGCGTGCCGTCCACGTGTTCGTACCTGCAAGGTGCACCGGCTGAGGTTAAAAGAAACATCGCCTGAGCTCGTATATAAGATTTCGAAAATCCTGATTCACGGGGGTGACATACTGGCCGTGCGTGGCTCCCGCTTCCTTGTTCGGACCCCCTGGGGTTGCAAAGGCGCGTATGTGTACGGCTACAAGGCATGATATAATGCGCAAAGTCCCATTCCTGGGCAGGATGTGTTGGGATACTTGATCTTGTGCTGTACATCACTTCAGGAAAAAAACAAAAGCAAAACAATAGAACAAATAAACGAGCAAACATGAAGGAAGAAGAGACGAAAAAAAAAAAGATAGACGTGTGGAAGCGGTTGTCAGGTAAGGGAAACGGGAGACGGGTGTCGTACCCCAAGGGGCCGCATACCTGGGCAGCCTTAATTATTTGCGGGGATTTGTTTGAGACAAGTAATATTCCGCTGGAACGAGTCTTGAGCCAACAAACTTTCAAATTCCAAATTCTTATCGCGACAAGAACGTATTTAGTTTGTGCGTCTCGCGCTTCAAGTGCGCCGATAGAAGGGCGCGTTTACTCTCGTCTTTCTGCTTTCAGCCAATGCGCAGGGGGACCTGAAGCCGTGTTCGCGTTCATATTTCAACTGGGACCTGTCTGCCGCGCTGGTGCTGTGGTTACGCTGCGCGAATGCTGGTCCGAAAGTCGAGGGTAAATCGCGATTCCGGCGGTTCTATTTCGACAAAGGCTCGTTAAAGAACACCACATCGTCCAAAAATTCCGGAGTCCTGGAGCATGGCGTGCCTCACAAATTATTATTACCCCACATAATAATTATTTATAGCCGAGACCATCATCCTGCCAAAGCCGTTTTAAAGACACCCCACCCCCCATTTCCTTTTTTTTTTGCCCGCAAGTGATTCAAGCCGATCAACGTACCACGATGTATTTCACCTTTGAGAGTGATGAAGCACACGTCGACTGCATGACCGCATGAACAGGTGTGATTCCACAATTCATCAGTCCCAGCATCTGTTTTCACATATTTTTTCTTACCATTAGGTATACGTATGATACCCGTCATTACGCAGGTAGCAAAACGGTGTGCGAGAAATTAGGTCCCATTCAATCTCCCCTCACCACATGAACAGTTGGTCAAGATTGTCGTAACACTGCGCGGGCGTAAATTGCACTCCGGTCTTGTCTTTCTATGTCAGGCCGTCGACAAGAGCTTTCCGACCGAAGACGCATATCGAGGTGACTCATTCGAATCTGGCAGCTGAATGGTAACAGCAGTAATAACAAAGAAGTTGATCTCCTAAGAACGATACCACGACCTCGGAGCCATCAACGCGCGGCGTATTGGGGCCTGTTTGTTCTAAGCGGAGCCACGCAACCACTCCGCGCATGAATCGCGGGGAGTTTCATAAATGTTACATAGTCGCGTCTCCGTGCGAGACAGTCAAATATGTCGCGCAAGATGGGACGGGGTGGACGGTGGCATGAGCGGTATGAGCGAATGGTATGAAGGTGTGTGTTGCTAGCACACTCTGCATTAACGGCGCCATTTTACGACCAAACAAGCTGCCGAAGATATAAAAAATAGAAGAATAAGAGAGAGAGCATAGCAGAGAGACAGCGCGGACAGTCGAAGAAGATACGTATGCATACGTGCCTCGTCAAAAAAAAAAAATAATAAAGACTCACGGAATTGTTTCTTCTTGCGAATACGTTTTATGAGCGGTGTATGCCAGTAGCTGTGTGGGTGAAGGTGGGGGTGGAGGGTCGTGAAAAGGTGTAGGGATGATATGTGGCTCATAGAATATACAGACACCTATACAGTATAACGCATAACAGACGCAGAGAATACTGTATACGGTTGCAGAGCGAATCGAAAGCCATTTACTTTTCTTCCGGATCGTCCCGGCTTTTTGTCTTTCCCGCGGTCCTGGCCTTTCACGAGGTTGTACAGTAAACTAAGAAGGGACTCGAGACGGAGCTATAGACTAAAGGACCTCGACGAAAATCCAGCGCTTCTTCCACTCGGACGGGCCTTTTTACGTTCCGTTTTTACGAGCCGCTGCTGCTTCGTCATTCCACCCGTGTGCGCTAAAAAAAAAAAAAGAAACACACAGAGGGAGAGAAAGAAAGAAAACGAAAGAATGAAGAAAAAAGGAAGAAGAAAAGAAAGAAACGAGAGGATCCGTCAGCGACGGCTTTGGAGAAGAAAAAGAAGATGAGGCTTATATGCAGAGGAATGCTGTAGCTATAGCTTTGTCACCTATTTGTGTCTCGCTGTCATTTTTTATTCACAATACAGCGCATAGACGATCGTTCGTGGTGATGACAATCCCGGATCCTCCTTCGCGAGCCCGTCAGTCGGGTCGGTAAAGAAATGGCTGACGATCGCTTCTATTTTCTATAGACGATGTCCCCCTCTCTCTCTTGCTGTCTCTTTCTCTTGCGAGTTTTACGACCGGCGCGACACTTACAAGCCTTCTTAAGTAATCCTCAGGAGCTCTTTAGATTGGCGACGACTTGATGCGCGTCACCAGCGTTTCCTTCTTTCTTTCTTTTTTTTTGTTGCCATTCGTTCTCTTTTACTCCATTTATTATTGTTTGTTTTTGCATCCGCGATGAGTGGCAGACGTTAACCAGGGCCGTTGGTGGCGAAATTTATTTCGCCTATAGCCCGTTTCCGAGGCGAGCGTCGTGACTTTGGAGGCATTTTTTTCTTGTGCGTGTTTTTGATGCAGGGAGAGGGCGAATTGGCCTCGTACGAAAACATAACGTAGCAGTGCTCATCCGACCCTCCTCCTGCGTCATTATCGAATCAACTGCGTTGTCAACGAATCGTGGATGTCACCGGTTCGTTACAGAGTACATGCGGCATCTCTAATGTTTTAGTGAGAAGCTTCTGAAGGAAGAACGAGTAGACTGCAACCGATTAATCTAGTACTCACCGAAAAGTCAGAAATAAAAAAAAAAGCCTAAACCACTAAAGCTTATTTTCGGGTCGGCTGAAGTACTCAAAGACCACGTAATGCCGCCTTCATTCAGGATCATTCGCGGTGAAAAAAAAAGCAAGCAAGCAAACGAACAAACAAAAAAGACTTAGAAATTTACAGCATATTTTTGAGTCGTTTGAAGTCTTTAAAGACCACGTATACTTCGCCTTTGTTCAAAATTATTTGGAGCGAAACAAAACAAACAAAAACAAAGCACGGCCACCGGATTTCATGACTTTTGAAATATAGAACTTAAGTTCAATTTTGTTTATTTGTTATCATAAGTTCAACACACAAAAACTAAGTGCATATCGTACGCATGCAACGTGCCATTAATTAAAACTCCTATCCAAAGAAAGCGACACCTGCATTACTGCAGATAACAAGGTCCATATCGAATAGTAGATGATTTTATAGGTTATCTGCAGCGGTGTAGCCAGATGGTGGTTCACCAGGCCGTGCCCCCCATTCCTCTCTGGAATTTTTTTTTTTCGCCATGACACACAAAGTGAAAAATCACCATTTCAAGGTGGTACCCCACCCCACCCCCCTCGATATCAAAAAGGTTTCCCCCCCTCCTCCCCCTTCCTCCCGAGCAAAAATTTCTACCTACGCCCCTAGTTCTCTGGGATTAATGATACCATGCTATAAACGCCCTTTAAAGCCCTCTACCAGTCCAACTTCTCAACTTGCTTTTCTCGAGGCGCTTACGACCAGTAGGCAGTGCAAAATTGAGATATTACAGAAGGGAAAGGTGCCCCTGCCCCTTTTCCTTCACGCACTCATATGTTGACAGAGATGCTAACACACACACACACACACACACACACACACACACACACACACACACACACACACACACACACACACACACACACACACACACACACACACACACACACACACACACACACACACACACACACACACACACACACACACACACACCACACACACACACACACACACACACACACACACACACACACACACACACAAATACAACACTGCAAGTTACACGTCAACACAACAAGTGCAGTCGTGTGACTAAAGCATTCACGCGGGTTTTTCACACGTTGCATTCTTTTTTGTTTTCCCACCTCATAATCATTGCACCGTGACGGGCGTTTCAGGGCTGAAGGCCACGTTACCCGGGAAACTCCCCATCAACACAGAGAGCGAAACACCAGCGATCACTGCTCCGTGAGCACGCGTGACCAAATCCATACATACCCTCGTTGAATTTCATGAGTCACCTTATTTTTATGCGCGCTATCTCAAGCGTTAACTAATATCAGGACCAATGTAACTGCGCACCATGCTCGCGCGTATCCCCTCGCTTCGCTTCTCTCTCGAGCAAAACTTCTTTTCTCTCTCATTAATTGCATAGATAAGTTTAGGTCACTGAGACAAACGGAAAAAAGGAGAAATGTGATGCCAAGAGAAATTTAAACTGTGTCCGCGGTGACATTGATTATAACGAGCCGTTTTCGCCATTCAGGCCTCATGTCTCACGTAATGTGTATCGATTCCGGCTGAACTCTTTACATTTTCAGTTGGTCAAGGCGTGAAGGCTCATCATTGGCCGATAAAAAGAAAGCGTGTACGCATGTAAAAAAAAAATTTCGCCATGTTTACGTAACCGAATTCGCGAGTAAAAATAGCGCACCTTGAAAACATTAACAAAGCTCATTGGGCACGACATGCTAGCAGGTTTCATTATACTCTACCTACAATACTAAGTTTTCAATTGAAGTGGAAGGTTAAATAATAATAATAATAATAATAATAATAATAATAATAATAATAATAATAATAATAATAATAATAATAATAATAATAATAATAATAATAATAATAATAATAATAATAATAATAATAATAACTGAAGTTTTAGGTCCGAAAACCAGGATAAGATTATCAGATGCGCCATAGTTCTTTTCTTTAACGCGCACTGGCATCGCATAGTACACTGGCCCCTATCATATCGCCTCTATCGAAATGCTACTGCCACAGCCGGGATCGCACCCGCGACCTTTCAGGTCGTCCGAAGAGCACCCTGATCCACCGATGTGGACAAGTAAAATGGCATGAAAAAAGGGACACCGTCGTCGTCGCGAAAACTTGATACATTCGCAACGTTTATGCACGAGAAACCAAAACCGCGGTGAATGCCAGTACATCAGCCTTGAGGGGAAAAAAAAAAAGCACCAGCGAGAGAGCTACACTTTTCTTTTTCTTCTGCAGTGCGTCAATACGTGTTGGAGCACGCGCGTAGAAATCAACCAGACAAGAATTAAAAAAAACAAAACAAAAGGAAACAAGACGATGCTCCTTCGATCGAGGAGAAAAACTTCCGTATCAGAATGAAATCCCCTTCGCACTCTGCGTATACACCGACTTTGAAATGCGGAGCAATAAGCCCTGCTCAACTTTCTTTCTCTGTTAAACGTTCTGTTAAGTAGCGAAGTATAACGAATGAAGAGAGACAAAAATGAATGCAGTAAGGAGGCACCGATCTTATTCACTGAAAAGTTTTCTAGTCAACAGATCGATCGGGCGCAGCCAGTCCTCCTCCTATACTCACAGTATAGGACGATCTTTCCAATCTCTTTTTCACCTTTCTTACTTTAACGTAAGCAAATAAAGGAAGGAAGAAAAGATAAACGAGCCGATATCGGAGGAGGCTGCCGGAAGACACAAAGTATGGATCTTTCTGACTCGCAGGCGAAGGACAATACTCTCGCAGCTCCGACGGCGATAAGAGCGAGTTGGCGTTCAACTGAGATTCGTGGACCGATTTGTTTTGCCCGTTTTGCCGCCACACCTGCGTCGTGCGAGGAAAGAAACGCTGCCCGAAGAAATATCGAAAGCGATTCTGTTTTTTTCATGCTCTTCTTCCCGCGTTCTGTCGTCTCGTTTGTTGCCGGACAGAAAGCGAACGAGTTCGAGGTTGTTGGCATGGATCATGCGTGGCCGTGGATCATGTCTCGGCGTTCCGTAGTGTACACAGTTTAGCGATACGACCGAAGAAGTTGAATCGGATTATGGCAAGCACTGGACGCCGAGTTGCAATGACCCTCCAGATCGGCGGGAGAGAAGAACGGACGGTGATACATCATACGAGAATCGAATAAAGCCTGCTCGTATAGGCCTTTAGGAGAGGTTAGAACTGTACATTTAAGGGCTCGTTTTTCTTTATTAGACCCAATATTGTAGAGATCTAACAATCAATCGTTCCAAGGAAAGTACAGGGGATGTTATCCAAAGTAATTGTAATGTAAATGTGAAGAAATAAAAGTGAATGATAAGCCAAGTTGCCGTGGGTAGGGACAGAACGACCTACAAAAAACGCGTCCGATGCTCTACCAACTATAACCTATCATGGCGGCTATCCCACCTTACATTTCAGTGGTGTACGGCGGGATAGCTTCTGTGGTTAACTTTTTTTTTTTTTCGAAAAGTTGCCAGGACGCTTTTTCAGAAGTCGCCAGTTTTTGCCAAAAGTCGCTATACGATGATGATGATAACTATTTTATGAGTCTTCAGTTTTCGACCTGGTAAAGCTCGCGAAGAAATTATTTTTATTTAAACGATATTTTAAATCAAACTTTTATGGTGGCGAATGAAGTTGCGCTGCGCTGCTACTTCCGGGATACGCCACTGCGAATCGATGAGCAGCTGTAGTCCACCTGTTTGCGGCAAAACGTGAAGTGATCTGAGCCGTTCGGAGCCGTTTTGTCCATCTCTAACTGAAACAGAATAAGTGCTGGGAGCGGCCATATTGCAGGCTAAAGATCGCAGCGCCACAAGCAGCTTGATCCTGTATGCTTTGGCCTCACTCATTGAAGCTCGATCCGAGCATTCGATTGTTCTCGCAGTTTTCTAATTTTCAATTTCTGTTTTAGAACACTCTACTTCAACTTTTGAAAGCCCACAAAAAGTTCAAGACTCCAAAATGATTAAATTGTCACTAACGCGACTGAAAAGGCGCTAAATTTAGTGACTTTCTCGCTAAGTTAACACCACAGGCACGCTTTAGGGGTATTTATGTGCATTAGTTAAACATGGAGTGTCCGTCAGCGCCACCAGTAGCCATTGCCGCGAGTACAGAACACTTTTTTTGTGCCTTTTTATGCCTGTTTGGCGTCACGCAGCTTGTGATCTTATTACGAGCTGGCAGGAGATGTCATTTTAACAGTGAGTGTGTTAAAGGCTAAAAAAAGTGAGTGAGTGAGGGAGGGGGGAGGGAGGTAAGGAGTGAGTGACTGAGTGAGCGTAGGCAGTTGCATACGTATTTCATTAGTTTTGGTGATCGACGCAAGTTTCGCATGCCTCGCCCAAAGCTTTTACGTTGACCGGGCAAGACACGCACACAAAAAGAAAAAAGTAATGAACTCATTGTAAAGTTCAAACGACAAAAAAAAAAAAACATTCCTAATAATGCTATCAATCGGCTCACTCCCAACATATTTCTCATTACTCCCATCGAATAGCAGGCGTTGTAAGTAAGGATGGTTGAGGGTTCGTGAGGTGGCAGGTATCATATTTGGCAGCGCTCGTCAGTATGGTTACGTTGCTGTATAAACGCCCCACCGTAGTTCGCGTTCGACGAAAGTTTCTGCTTAATGTTAAACAACGCGCCGTCAATGACTGATCGGCCGGCCAAGTCAAGCGGGCTACTAATGGTTTGCTGTCAGGCACACGTGAGTGAATACCGAGCCGTCTATAGCTTCCACAACTGAACGTTAAAAAAAAAATACGTTGTGACCATACCTAATCAAAGGTATCATTATACAGATCATGCGAGTTCCACGCGTGTATTTATTACTAGACTGCCCTACCCTTAAACTTGACCAAAGCGAAGCGAAGGCAAGATAACCCTAAATTACATAGCGGAACGTTTTCCGATTCACTAACCATGGGCCAGGATTCACGAAAAAAAAAAACAGAAATAACGAAAGACTCAGATAAAATGCACTCATAAATGTAAAACTTGTCGCTTCGGGACCGTCAAAAGCTTCGCGCTCGGACGGCATATGGCCGATGGCACTGAGAATTGAAAAAAAAAAGAGCAAAAAAAGACGACGAGGAGCGTAGGCTGAAACATATCACGCATGAACGAAATACACAAAGCAAATGAGCAACAACTCACGCCGAAAAGTACAGAGCATATGGCAGGCGGCAACGCGCAAGCTTTCACGCATATTGCGTATGCCGTTTCCCTTGACGCCATATACTCAAAACGAGACGAGGTGGGAGGGGGGAGGGAGAAGCGTGTCAGAAATAATAAAAGCGTCCTTATAGGCGATAATAAAAATACATATCTACGCATGTCGCAATGATTCGGGAGACGGCGCAGTTGGGGAAAAAGCTGCAATGACAGCGGGAAAACTCTTTCGTCATCGAACTTTCATGACGACCATAAGGCGCCCGTCAGCGCCCGTCCTATAAACACGGTGGACGTCTTTTTTTTTCCCGGCATATCTCGTAAGAGAGCTACTCTTCTTGTATAGAAAAAACACACACTGCTGCTACTGCCACGGCTGTTATCCATGCAGTAGCTGACATGCCCGAGTCACGCCCCTCCGTCGGGACAGCCCAAGAAGAAGGCTGGCATCATAACGCGGCGATATTGGACTGCATCGATGCCTCTTGATGTTTTATACTGTCATTTTAGTTCGTCCGCTTCTGTTACGGCCAATGGCGACTCGTTGTCCATCGGTTCTATCCTATCGGGTGCCCGCTCTTTTGCTGGCAGTATCAGTCGGGGGTTATGTGCTGAAGAAGGTGTATACGTGGTGGAAGGGAGAGGGAATGGTTGATAGGGCGAATGGCTCCGAATTGGCACATCCGCGCGCCTTGGGAATCGTAAACGAATGGCCGTCACGTCGCATATAGTTTTTATTACTATTTTTTTTTTTTGCGAGCGCGTGTTGCTGAACGTTTGGGAACACGGTGCGTTTACTTTTCGTCCTCGCTCCCTGTAGGGTGGATGTATCAGTATATGCACTGTTGCGGGAGTGCATAGTACGTACAGAATTCTCTTCGCACTATGCGGTCGCACAGCCGCCAAAGCCACTTCGTCCCACTTCTAGCGCACTTTCGACGCAGGGTTCATTAGCGAAACCTCTCCAGGATGTCAACCAGGCGGATCGCCGCGGCACAAATGTGGTCGTAATATATTTATGCACGCCTATTGGAGAAGGCTTGAGAAGATACGACGACAGCGTGTGTAGTAATTGAAGGCTGCGGCACGTTTCTAGCGGCTCAAACGCACCCAGCGAACGTGACGTGCGTATTCGTAGTACTTTTGAAGATCCCGAAGCCCGAACAGCTACCCTCGTTAACCGTGCCCAAGGTAAAGCACGTCACGGTGGGCCCATTAATGACCCTATGCAGATACGTATTTTGTTCTCATTATTATAATCACTAAAGAAGGTGCTGGCGCATATTTTTGTAACATCATACTTTGTTAACGAGAAACAAACGAACAAAACTCACAGTGTGCCTTGCGCACAACTTGAAGAAGCAGTATATTCAGTGCGGCAATGTGACAGTTCATTTTGTTCACCACAAAAACGCCGTGGAACTATTTTTCACTCACGCGAACACCGCCCAGACGTATAGTGAACGCGCGAGAGTGAGTCGTCACACCACACGCCGGATTTTCGCCGATGGACATGAGCCGGAGGAAGCCAAGACGAATCATATACTGCTCGGGTGACACAAGGCTAAAAGCGGGAGGGATACGCAGGGTTTTCCGTCCAGTCATCGTATCAAGCCGCCATGCGTGTCAATCCTCTCGTCCAATCAACACGGCACGCTGAGCGTGGTGCGTTTGTTCGTATAAAGCCATATACGCATACGTAATACGAACACTTTCTGAACACGTACAAATATGCCCCGGGCCTATTTATAGCAGCCCCCTTCCCCTCTTCCCTCCAATACGTCAACTCGCTGAACTGGAGAGCCTCGCGCTTGAGAAAGAAAGAGAGAGCGATAAAGAGATAGAGAGGAGGCAACAGAAAGAGGAAATGCGTGAGGACAGCGTTTTTATTGCCCGCTATAACGTGACGTGTATCCTGCACTACGGGCCTCGTACTTTAGAGCTGGGGTGACCGAACGTGCATACACAGGCTGGACAACAGCCGCTGACGCGGAGTGTGTCGTGTTTTACGAATGGCCGGCTACATGGAAGATTGTCCTTCTCTCGAGCTGATTCGTTTTCAGACCGCGCGCACTTGATGCATACAAGAGTCTGCAGACATTGCATTATAGCCCGAGAGCGACAGTGTTTTATTGAAGCGAGCCTTTATGTGTCTTGCGATAGTTCTAGGCCTGGTCTAGATGAAAGGGGATGCCGCGCGGTACATGGCTGTACTGTCGTTACACGGCGGTATCAAAGTGAGCAAGCAAACGCGACACGATACGGTCCCATTCTTCGTAACGCAGTTAGCGCACACGGAATCGCGGTATTACAGCACTGAGCTATCAAATGAGGCCTATTAACGACTAATTGATTAGATTCAAACACGGCTGTAGAATTTGATAAAAGCCGGTATCACGGTAATGCGGTATCGAGGATGTTATATTGATGCGTATGTAATAAAAGTATTAAATGTGACAGGTTGCTGTCAAATTCATCTTGTAACGCGCTGACTATATTGTAGGAGTCCCTTGACGGTTCTAAAAATGCGCCCACGTATGCGCGAATACGCCACAGTGTTTTTGGTCGATGTATTGTACAGGAATCACCGGCGCGGTCTGAAGAACCGGATGTATATGCCTTGCGAAGCGTTTTATTTTCAGGACAGGTGGATACTGCAGCTGCAGATCGGTTCTCCTCGTGAATACTGAGGCTTGAAAACTGGCAACCATGGATGGCTACAAAGAAAAAAAAGGAACACTCGCAGAGCACGGTTTTATGACTGAATACAGATAACAAAAAATTGCCAAGTTAATTGATTAGAATCTGCATTGCTGTAATGCACATAAGATTATGCGCAGTGTCACTTCGAATGAAAGGCTATTAATGTTTGCCGCCACAGCATTCTTTTTGATGAGTTTGTTCCTATAGCGTAGGCGTATTCTCTCTGTCTTTCACATTCACTCACTCACTGACTCGCTCACTCACTAAGTTAAGTAATACGTTAAAGTGTCATTAGTCTAGCCTAATCACCACTACACAGTGCAATGAAGGAATACACATAAGTCGAAAAGTCATCATGTTTCACGATAAGCTCCCTCTTGCCTTAAGACAAGATAGGTGGTTTGCATATTTCGGGTAGTTTAGGACTTAGACAGACAAAAAACTATTTCGGCCTTGAAAACGGTATTCTTTTAAAGCAACGCCACTGGCAATGTGGAGACGGGCAGGCATACGTAGTACGTAGCTTCCCCGCCATATCGTGAGATTTCAGGACAGCCCGAATAGTTGCGATAGACTTCCAAGCGAGAATACCATGTCTCATCTGTGAGCCGGCTAGAGCCCCGTTGCGTTTCACATTCGATTCGATATTCGGTCGTCATATCTTCAAATATTCGCATGTAAATAAGAAAAAAATGTCTTGTTTATTTCTTATCACGACGCACGCTTATTACATGCAACGATCTCACTATCATTCTAACTAAAAAGACAATGAAGTTGCGGCGTAGCCACACAGCGGGTGTTGTTCATGAGCACATGCATGACCGACGTAACAGCTGTCAAGTTTATACAGATGCCACTACCTTACCAAAGGACGGGCGAACACCCTTACTCATTTCTACACATCGTTTCTACATCATTTCTACACATCAGCAGCCGCTGATGAAACGAAGCGCGTTATCCTGCAGCGCTCGGACAATTTATGCCCAAACGCGTCTGTTTCAAATTCATCTTCCTCAGGCACTTGGCATTGCTTTTTTTTTTCTACGGTCCACACATATAGCCCATACTCCACGATATGCGAGTTCACCCAATTGCTCTGAATACATACGCATATAAATTATGGAATTCTAAAAGTCCACACAGGCTGGCTCTATATGTCGGGGAGTAAACATCAATCGCTCTGCGCAGTCGTCTCTCGAAGAATGCGATCCTTCTTCAGGCTGCACTCGTGGCAAACCCAATATACACAGCGGGAGCACAACGCGTCACTGGGGCTGCTTCCTTCCTATTTCTTTCCTCATTCCTCGCTTTTCCCCTCAAAGAAACGCCATGATTTTTCCTTTGTTTCCTTCTTATATATTTTTCTTTTTGTCCTGGCCGAGCGTAATGCTACGACTGGAGTGTTTTCTCGAGCGTCATTTCGAATAAAAAGTCATGCATGGCGAATTCGAAAAGGTCAGATATTTCCATCCTAGACAGCGGGGAAATTGAGCGCAATAGTGCAAAGCCCACGGCCCTCGCAAAGTATATGTCATACATACCATGCATTCAGTTTCTCCAATGAAAGTATACGATTCAGAACGAATAGTAAGAATGAAACTGACATTTCCTCTATATCTCTGGTTGTATTATATGATATCTCAAATTTTGGCTAAAGTCAAACCAACGTCCTCGCATTCTGTGTTTCTCTCTATCATACAATATTATCGATGCATAGGAAATGCGATGACTAACCTCGAGAACGAAACCCATCTTAAATGTCAGGCTAAGAGCTGCCGTCTCTGCTTCGTCTATACCGACATACAAGGTTCCAGTATACAGCAATATGAGTTTAAGTCGCGTTGGCATAAGTTGCACCCGAATGAGCAATGCACCTTGACTAATTGGTCTGTAGAGCGATCAAGTGATTAAATGGATATTAGAGATATTTCTTGATTGAGTTATTGATTGGATGAGAGCACCAAGTGATGAGAGGCCTACCAGCGATATCGGCGCCACGCGACGAATGACTCATCTGGTCGATTTTGCTTATCTCCGTTATACGCTAATATATATGCTCTGATGAAACTTAACTAATACAGTCGCGGCAAGCGAACCTTACGTTAAAGTTTCACCGTTAAATTAGGCGACTGCGTCCTCCAAAGGCTGCACACTCTCTCGTGCCTTTGTAGCCCATAGGTGCTCGTCAAACGATAAGCCCCGTGCAACAACCGTTATGAGCGCTCCAAGAATGACGTTCTCCTTCCCACCCATAGGCTTATCGACAGAGAAAGAATAATCGGGGTCACACTTGGGTGCATGCAGCGACTTCCGCAACGCCCACGCTCCGAACCCACCCGAGGGTGCCAAAGAAACAAGGGTCCCGAATTGTTTGGCTCCCACCATGGCCGCGTTTTTCTCTCACACACATATCGCCAATCACGGGGTGGCTTCTAGAAAACAAGCGAACAAAATAGAGACGAAACAAACGCTTAAAGCAAATAACTCGTTGAAACGTATCTTCCTGAGACAGGCGCTATTGTGTTCAACTCGCTGCAAGCTTACTAAGCTTCGCATGGAAGAGGTTTGAATGCTTGGCTTTCACATATCGCGGGCACGGCGGTAGAAAAGACGTACCTGTCAACTGAAAGAAAGAAAAAAAAGAAAGAAAGAAAGAAAGAAAGAAAGAAAGAAAGAAAGAAAGAAAGAAAGAAAGAAAGAAAGAAAGAAAGAAAGAAAGAAAGAAAGTGGGAGAAGGGAGAGTTCACGATGCCCCTTTTCAGCTTTGAACAGCCCGCAGGGATCGCGACCCGGTCAGTTTGTTGCATAGCGAGGTATACGTACTGAACCGGCAAAACAACTTCGCCGGCTTCCTCCTACCCAGTGACCCCACGAAGATGGAAAACCCAAAGAGAGCGCGAAGAGTAAAGCAATAAATAAATGAACCAGAGGATGGTGAAGAAGAAGGCCAGAAGATACCTCGGCCGCACTCTTTTAACGGCCGAGTGATGACAACAACGGCGCACGTTTCAAGACGTGTAAGTTGCGGCCTCCTTTTTTTTTTTTTTTTCACTCGAATAATGGGTTGCGCGTCGTGCGCGCACTAGCACAGCATTCGTCTGTTTCGAAGGCATGCCCGGAGCAGACGACGCGAAGGATTATCCCTGTACGCGTGTAACACTCCTAAGCAGACGACACGAAACACAAGCGCAAAGGATCCTCTCTGTGTGTTTGCTTCACTATACCGCGGCGTGTCCTTGCGGTCTGCGTGTGTACCTGTAACCCAGTTCTCGGTGGACGAACAGCCAATCAACGTTTTACTTCTCCGGTTGTTTCGAAAGCTCGTTCGTCGTCGTTACGTATACACGGCGCAGACCCGCAAGATGCGTTATATATGTCGAGCCCCCAAGGCATCGTCAGGGGAGAGGTGTGCACGAGGCTTCGAACGGCCGTGCAGCACAGGAAATCGTCCCTTTCGCGAGATATTCGTCCCGGGGAATCCCAATCGTGTGGGTCGCAGTGAGACAAACAAAGAACAAACCGAAAACGGTCAGCTTTTTCTCACAGTCTGGTGTATATGCAAAAGCTCACTACGACCACCGGCAATAGCACTCATCATGAGAAGGGTTAACGGAACGGCGAGGTTCCATAGCTTCTTGTGTTCTCGTTTTTTCTGTCTTGTTTCCACGAAACGGCATATCCGTAATTGCACGGTGTAGATATACGTATGTTGCAATCCTATACGCTAACGTTTAAAGCAAGGATGGTGTAGTGGTGTGTGCGTGTGTATGTTTGTGTATGCGTGTGTGTGTGGGCGGGGGGGGGTCGAATGTACATATACGTTCGATTGCCTAAGTAACCGAATAATGTAAATTGAGGTGCTTTTGCGCCATTCCACGCCAATTCAGCGTGCAGTGCAGTATAAGCGAGGTCACAAAGCGATGCGCGGCTCGTGTATTGTTTGCTATGAAGCATGCGAAATTGTTGCCGCGGCTGAGTGGTCACGACGGCATTGTTTTCAGCCAATTACAGCGGCCGAGTTCTATATGTTTCTAGCAAAATTATGCCTAGCTCTCTTCTTCGCGCTGTTCTTATTCTTCTTTCGAAATTATTAGCCCAATCACCTGACGGGCTTAGCTGCAGGTTAACACCACCGCCTTTCTTCCATTCTCATTCTCTCTGTTAGCCGAACTGCACAGGAAGATTCTACAAGTGGAGATCGCGTATGGACAACGCAAGTGACCGTTCGGAGAAGGTATACATTTTCAAATGCTTAGTGCGATACTCAAGAAGAAGAATAAGAAGAAGGGAAAGCAGAAAGAGTGTGCTTAGTGTATAAGCGTGTGATCTGTCTGGCGTTAACTACTAAAATTAGCAGAAATCGCGGCGTCTCGCTTTTGTAAAAGCCTCAAGACGTTGAGAGGCTGTACAGCTTGCGTAGTTCAGGCCGTCGTTACCGAGAAGCAGCGCATAAAGACAGATCTACATATTTTAGCGCTAACCACACGTAGTGCGCTAAGTATCTCCGTATAACACACTCTTAGTATATATACTCAGTGACCATACTGAGTATAGATAACTACAAACGCAAGGTTAAGTATACTATATATACTAAGTATAGTGCCACCCAGAAATCAATATCGTTTTCCTATGTTTCTTTGGAAAACTAAAAATGAGACTATATGATACAGAATTGTTTCATGTTACTTAAGACCTTCCTTTTAAGCCTTGAAAGCTCCCGCTTTTTAATTTATATCCCCAAGTTCCGTCTCACTTTCAGTGCCGCAGAATGCCCCTGAAGATGTGCCAACAGGCGCGTTCAATATATTCTCGCGCGAACCTTGCGCCATCGCTCTCAGTGCGCTTGTGCCGTTAAGTGCGAATTTCCCACGGAGATTTCTAACATCACTCATCCGGACGCAATCACGAACCGCATCTCACTTGGCTCGCCCGAACCGAAGAAGCAGCTCAGGGCCGTATATTTAAAGCTCTCGTTCGATGCTACGCAGTTTTCTTTATTTATTTGCTCACATTTTATTACCGACGTATCCTCCTTCGTGTCGTGTGGCGGTCGGGGGTATTACCGAAAAAGGAGGGATTAGCGTTAGCGAGTAAAAAGACAGCGCGATTTCTGAGTAGCCCTCGCATTTAGCACGGGCTCGCAATTAAGTGTGGAGGTATGTCATAGTTATTCTCAAGCCTACCTTACGCAATCATCCCGTCCAAGAAAATCGTCGCTGGTTGAACAAGCACGCAAAAAGAAGACACACGCCATACCTGTTTCTTTCTTCTTTCCGTTTTTTTTAATAAGCGTGTTTAAGGAGAGAGGTTTGTGCATAGGAATGGTTCCGGCTGCTCTCTTGCATAATAATTTGCTTCAGTGAAACTGTTTTGTGCCCTTGTTCAAGCAGTGTTATCTTCTTCGAGGAGAGTGTGCCAGCTAGCCCAACCTCCAATCATGCCGACGCTATCATGCGTTGCTTTAAAACGCTACACGAGCCAACCAATGCGTACGATAATAATGATAGACGATGGCTGTTTTTTTCTTTTTCTGGGAAAAAGCAGTACTTGACAGGGATAATTATCAGGATAACGATAACGGTTTGCGCATTCAATATTGAAGCTTAAGCGCATATGACAAGACAAATACGATGCCTCAATATCGCGAAGAGTATAAATTTGAGTTCAAGTGACTTTCACATTCCAAGAGCTATACGAACAAATGCTGGTTTCTCTCGAGGACGTTGGTACTGTCACTGTGGATTATCACCACTCGCGCATTGCATACAAATGACAAACAACAACAAAGGGTCCCACTGCAGTCGCTTGACTTTGGGACTCTCGTCTGCGTACTACATTCTACGAATTTTGTATTTTGAATAAATGAATAAACTGAACTGAACTGAAGCCGAAACGTGCTGCCCCAGCGTCTACCGTGAGTTGGAATCTATCGAAGTCTCTTGTGTTGTATCTTTCAATTTTTCTCTCACCCCATTCAAAAGATGCGTGCTCAAAACTTTGCGTTTCGTCAGGTTAGCTCAAAGGGTATTAGGAACACACACGTGGTTTTATAAATAGTGGTTCATGCATGCTGATGATCCATAGTAGTTTTGTGGAGCAATGACTATGAGTGGCCAACGGGGGCCATGGCTTTTTTTGTGGTGTTGGCGATGACCAATGTTTACGATGACAGGGTGTATTATGGCTGTATACAGACCTAAACTTATTCGCTCTTGAGAAGCGTAAAATCTGTGTATTTATTTATTTTATTTATTTAATTATTTCTGCTGGATTGCTTTGCAAGCCATAAGCAGGAGCGGGTTGTACAAAAAAGCTAAAAGAAACAAAACTAACGAACTGTGAATACACATTGTGTCATACCTTTATTGTGTGTAAACTATAAAGGTATGACAATGATACCTAATGTGATCCATGGGTGTGTAATGAATCACACAGCCATGCATGCTGCAACAGGTATGGAAAAGGTTCGTTGCAAAGGTAATATAATCCCTATAGCTATATGTGTTGACAAAACCCGAAGAAAAACTATTGCGAGCACTGAGAGGCTTCGAGGTTGTGCATGCTAGCTATGGCTTCTGCGCACTCACGGACTGCCACGTTTTCGCACCTCCTATAGCCGCTTACAAGTTGGGTAAGAGAAAAGAGAGAGAGAGAGAGAGAACGCGCAGCCTACAGCTTCTTTAGAATGATCATCATCATTCTCAGCCTATTTAATACGTCCGCTCAAGGACGCAAGCAACTCCCAACGATCTCCAATTCAGTTCACGTTATGCGAAATTAGCTTATCTTATGCGAGGGCAGAGAGCACAGGACCGCGTTGACTCCGGGGAGAGGCCATTGCCCTGCAGTGGGCAGTAAGGCTGTAGATGATGTGATATTATAGGAAACCTAGTGCCGAACGAAAGTAACTATTGTAGAGGCAAACCTAGCACGACACCCGAAATATTCGGTGGTGGAAGATGCGCACACGTACGTGCTCGGTATATGTAGTTTCAAACACACATCTCATTTCAATGTCTGGGCGTCAAGGAGTGCGTTTATTTGAAGATACTTTCGTCAGTTGAGCTGAACTAATATCCACATTCAGCAACTGGTCGGTCCCTTTTTTTTTAGTGTTATTCAAGAAGCCTCGTACAGTCCTCCTCGCGAGTAATGCAGCGCGCACAACGCAGAAGACACCGCTGCCAGCAACAGCACACGTGTGCTGCTGCGGAAAGAGTATAGTGCAGTGCAGTAAACTGCCGTTCGCGCGATCCAGTACTAAACAACGGTCCCGTTTTTGCTGGGAACGCTTCGCCGGAGGCAGCAGCGAAACTGCAGCAGCCATGAGATGTGGCGTTCGGGTATGGAATATGGGCGCCTCGGGCGGCCACGTACGTATACGTTTTCTGCACTCTTGCGTCGCGCAGTTTTTCGCACCATTCGGCGGCGGAAGGATCGCTTTTAGACTCGCAGCGTATGTCCGACGCAGTTGCTGCTGCCGCTTAGCAAATGGCCTACAGCATCATCCGCACCGAGCGGTATTATTTTTCTCAATTTCTACTCTTTCCTTAGATTTATCCCGCCGACCACTTCCCCGTGTCGACGATGGGCTTTTATATAACGCGCCGCGTCAGCTATATCGTGGCGTCCACTCGGCGCGCGAGAGAGAAATACTATTGATTCCCTGTGGGCGCCACTGGATGGGGCTGAACTCACTACCACGCGTTGCTTTTGTTCTTCTTTCGCTTACTAGCGCCCTCTTTTGTTCGCTTGTTACACGACGCCCCCTATTATTGCGCACTAGCGCGTAACAACGGTTGGTTAGCCGCGGCAGCAGTATTATGGAGACGAAAGAATAGAGCCGAAATGTTCTGGCTTTCTTTTCTTCTTCTTCTTCTTCTTCTTCTTCTTCTTCTTCTTCTTCTTCTTCTTCTTCTTCTTCTTCTTCTTCTTCTTCTTCTTCTTCTTCTTCTCAGCGTAAATATAGCTGACAGCGGAAGTG
This sequence comes from Rhipicephalus microplus, assembly GCF_013339725.1. Taxonomy (NCBI): domain Eukaryota; kingdom Metazoa; phylum Arthropoda; class Arachnida; order Ixodida; family Ixodidae; genus Rhipicephalus; species Rhipicephalus microplus. Next base: position 91,507,719 of record NC_051169.1, read on the forward strand.
GAGCGCGGCCAGAGCTGGACGCTTCTTCTTCTTCTTCCGTACGCGCTGCATCCTCCCGATTTCGTACGGGCGTTCCCATTAGCCGTGGCGTATGCGAGCAATTTAGCGCGATTCGAAACGCAACGACTTCCGTCGTGGCAAGAGTGATCGATTTCGCGGATAAACCAGTCCCCAGTGCGCCATCTACAGCGGGTCTTATTACTCAGCTTTCTTCAATGCTGTTTTTTTTTTTGTCGTCCATTCCCAATGGCCCCCAGCTCGTCGTCTGGAAGCACGTACACGTGCACAATCAGGTAAAAGCGGCGGAATGCTTGAGATGGGTTTAAAGATGCGTTCTCACTCACTCACTCACTCACTCACTCACTCACTCACTCACTCAATCAATCAATCAATCAATCAATCAATCACAAATATCAATTACAAGCCTATGCATGCTCACACACATGCATACGGACGTACGAGCTCGCTCACTCTCTCATGTTCGTATAATTATGGCCGGACTGGGAGCAAACGCATGGTTACTTCGCATAGGAAATCGTGATTGAGGAGGTGGCTTGGTTTGCAGTGCATACTATTCCGCAGGATGGACATGCCGTACACGGTACCGATAATCTACGATGGCCCTATGAATGGTTTGCGACGTAGGCTAAAAAAAAAGAAATGCTTATATATGTTACGAGGCACCCGCGCAGCAACCACACAAGAAGCTCAGCGCGCTGACCAAGTGACCACCGGTACCGGTCTGAGCCAATAGGATTAAACTGTGCGAATACTGAGGATATCACCAAAACCGAAACTATACGCCCACAAGTTATGTTGTTAAATATGCGAGTGAAGGACGACGTTATATTTTTATTTACTAAATTGTTTGCCATGTGCGCAAAGTTATCATCAGGAGGTCTAACAGCTCTGCGAAAGTAAATGTGGGCAAGTAATCACCGTACACTATCGTAGGACAAAAAAAAAAAAACAAACGCACGGGCTCATCTAATTTCGACAAATTACCGTACTTATGAAGCGCGTGCCACTCTTTTCCGAGGACTCAGACCGGTCGCGGGCGCCCTGCAGAGGCGGCTTCATCCCAAGTGGGTCAAGCGTGGGAGTGGCAGTACTCCTTTAGAAGAGACGGACGCCCTTCGTTCGGCTTTGAGAGGAAAGCCTTGTGCGCCGAGCGAGGGCCATCGACGACGGCACACCGTTACGCCACACCGACGGACCCAGTACAAACAGGCAGCCCCGTTCGAGTACCAGACGCGCCCTAAAGACGGGACCGTTCGTTTGTCGTTTGGGCCCTGTGCGCCTTCTAGAAACCTGCGCTGTCTTTCTCTCGCAAGACTCTGTCCTCTAAACTGAACCAAAACAAAAACAAAAACAAAGGTGCTAAAGATATATAAGCCCAGTACTTGTAGTGGGATGGAGAGAAGAATCAGAAAAAAGGCAAACGAACGATACCTCGCACCGTGACAACAACAAAAGCGACAGAGCCGCTTTGTTTGACGAACACACGCGCCTCTTCAGTGATTGAGAGGCAGCTCGGAAACAAGGAGATTTTCTCTCTCTCTCTCTCTCCAAGACTGCCTCTCTCTCAAAACGCTGTCTCCTCTCCCAACTCCGAACGTACCTTTCCCTTCCCTCACGCACTTCCTTTTCATCCCTCGCAGCGTCTTCGAGTGGCCGGAAAAGCATCGTCCAGAAAGGCGCGAGCCGCGCCTGGCCAAGCCGTATTGTGTTCTTCAAATCGCCGATTATGAACACCAAGCGCGCTCTTCTTCTCTCCCAAGCCGCGAAGCCGTGTTGGAAAGCCGAAGGAAAAGGAAAACCGCCCGCGCTGCACTTTGGGGCCGAGTTTGAGCCGCGCGCTTGAAGGCGTCGGCTGGGGTTCTCTGAACGCCACCGCCCGATGAGTGATGGTGCTGGCCCGCCACCGCAGCCGCTCTTTTCTCGCCCTGCCCTAAGTCGGTACTTGGGTGCAGCGCTATTCGAAAGTCCCATTGGGCAGCCGGGGTTGCAGCTGTCCACGTCGACAGACCGAAGGGCACTTGAAAGAAGAAAAATGTGGCCTACATAATATTTGCTTTCGGCAAGAGTGGTGTTCAGAAATTTGAGAATTAGTTTGAATTATGCATTACTGAAATCATTTGTGCAAGCTTAAAACTCTAGCACTTGACGCACTTATGTCAGTATGCGCTAATAAGTAGCCATATTATGTTCCTTTACATGCGTTTTATGCGCGCCTGATTGTGTACACCTGCAAAACTTAACAATAAAATTTCAGGGGTGGGGGGGGGGGGGGGGGGAGCAGATTCAATCCCCACGCGCCCCTCCTGGCTACGCCAATGATTTCAGTGATGAACTACGCGTTGCCGGTAACAAGTCGGCATAAAATGGTTGTCGACGAACAATCTACTTCATTTAACGGTCCTCCCCGGTCGGTCGCTTTTCGCCTGGACGCGCTATCCTTTACGATTCAGTACACGTCTGGGCGCATTGATTCATTGTTAATGGTCAGTACCTTCAATGTTTTCCCATCATATTTTGTACACATGCTTCTGTCTGTCGAGTCTATAGCAAGCTCCATGAAATCACACGGACTCCTGTTTTTTTTTTTTTTCGCAGTCAATTGCAGTTTTCTTGCAAGATTAGATAGGCAAACGGTATCGAGGTACAGCGTTATTATTCGGGAGATACATCCAAATCAACGCCCGCATTTATAGCATCAGGAACTGCATTTCGTATCTAAATGTGTGCTTTCAACGAAAGCTTGCGCTTTAAAAAGAAGAGATAGATTGGGCACGTATATGCAGAGAGGTTAGATTTTGCACACCGTTGGCAACCCACCAGTTTTTTTTTTCCGATTCGAAGAGAGATACCCAAGCCTGGGGCTCGGTGTCGTAGGCAATCGAATCCCGAGAAAGTCACCTATCCTTTCTACTCTCTTTTTCCCTTCATTCCCCCCTCCCCCAGTGACGCTGCACCGTGCTCCCTCATGGGTTGCGGAAATGCACCCCTTTCCTACAATCAAACCGCTTTTGTCCCTATTAGTACCAATATGGCAGCTAGTTAAGTATACCCCACACTGAGAATAAGCGAAAGTGATAAACGATGAAAGCCGCAATACTATTACCAGAAAAGGGCTCTGGGAATTCCGACCACCTGGGTTTCTTTCACGTGGGCCCAAATATAAGCACACGGACCACAAGCGTTTCGAAGCCGCCGAAATTCGGGCCGGGATTCACTACCACCACCTTCGGCTCAGTAGTGGAGCTCCATTAGCACTACGTCATCACGGCAGGCATAAAATAAATTGTGGAACACAGTGAGAATTGCGGGGACTAAGCGGGCAGCCCAGGAGTACCTTTCAAAACGTCCCCGAATGCCCACAGGTACAACCTACGTTGGCACAACAAGCGTATCGATGAACGGTTTTCGAGTTCTGTCACTTTAACACTTCTGAATAACAACAATGCGAGGTTAACCGCGTCTAGGTAATCCAAGCAGGCACCGACGTCTCCATAATAGGTACACATTTCGGCTTCCAAAACAAGCGAGAGACCCGGAAAAAAATCCTCACGCAGAATAGCGCAATGAGACTGAAGTGTTTACATACCCTGCATAAGTTCTGCCTTAGCGACACCCCCCCATTAAACAACTAAAGTAGTTTTTGTTACAAGAAAATGCGCGTAAGACACACATTAGCAAGATAATGGCAGATGGTCTGCTGTTTCTTTAGTCTACATTGGCAAAGACACGCGGTTAATTAACGATTGGGCACTCTCCTCCAGAAGAGAAAAAAAGAAACGTGACTCGCCACGTAAAGGGTTGGGAGATGTCACGGTGTACGATGCTTCGACCAAACCGTCTTCAGGTTCCCCCTGTTGGCTGCAGCTGTGCAGTACCATCTGTACCGACTCCAACCCTATATACCTGGCTGAATCTTCGCGCTTATACATGGCACTGCACGCAACTAGGAGCACGCGGCGCCGGGGATGAGAGAGGCTCGAGAGGACAGGGAAAAGGCAGCGCTGCACTGTGCCCGAAGAGTGCTGAGGCGGATCGACCTGAAATAATGGCGAGGAGGGTAGGGAGGAAAGGAGGAGGGCGATGAACGCTTGACGAAAAAACAGTTCCTCTGGTTTTTTTTTGTTTTTGTTTTGCCCTTTATACCGTGTTCCACCACAACTCCGGGGTCTTCGTGACTTTTAGAGACGAGAGAAAAAGAAAGGAAGAATTAGACGAAAGCACACACTAAATGTCGTAACCTTTTTCCTTTCCGATTAGGGAAAGAGAGTCAAAGATGGGACTGACACAGGAAGCAGGCTTCGTGAAGGGAGTAAAGGAGAGCAAGGGATGACTCGGTTAAACGGAATTACAGCTTACGCCACGTCGCGGCGCGGGAAGAGAAATAGGAAAGAGAGAGAGTGAGTGTGTGGGGTCGTGGACGTGAGAAAAGGAGGAAGCGTTAGGGAAAGAGAGAATGGTAGACGGAGATTTGATTGAAAATTATTGCGGCGGCGGCCGCCACCCTCTTAATGTGATCTCGCTCGACGAAAGCGAACGTGCTTGCACGTTTTCATTTCGCCTGGGTGCCGCCGACGACGTGCTCGTCCTAATTTCATTTACGGTTTTCAGCCCCCGAACCACGCAGGGTGTTGCCATTTCACGACGTGTGCACACACTCTTACCTTTGTTCCATAGCACACCCCTTTGTTTCCATTCTCGCACCATTTGTTTCGTCAATTGCATGATAGCTTTCTTCCCCTTTCCCCTTTTTAAATTTATTTCTCTTTTTTGCACACAGTGCTTCGCAATTTCAACGCGAGTTGGCTATATTGAGCGTTTCGTCCTTCAGTAACACACGCCATTTATACGGCGACGTGCTGCTTTTTTGCCACCTGCGTCTCCTATCGCACCCCTGCCCCTGTCCTCCGCAGCTTGTACACACAGCTGGGAAATACAGAACGATATGCTGCATGTGCATAAAACGAAATTTATTATATAAATGGTGTCTCGAACGTCCGCTGATTCCATTTTTAGAGAGCATCAGCGGTTTTGTACAAGGAAGGAAACTCGTTATTTTCGAGTTGTTTCTCACACGTGCCTGGATGAGAAAGATGGAAACAGGAAATTAAAGGAAGACAGCGAGAATGCGTTGATAGCGCGTAGCTTGGTACCGCAGATTGATTGATTGATTCACGACAGGAATAACGTGGCCGGTGTAGTAAAAAGGATCCGTACGTGGTCATGGACGTCGACCGTTCGACGCGGTTCATTCCAGAGATCGTTATTAGACTTCATGCGTGAAACCAACTTACTCGTTTACGTGTGAAAAGTCTATTGTGCATAATGTTACGCAGCAAACGTACTACGCCTAAGAGTAACAGTCGTAAAAAAAAACAACAACGACGAAAACAACGATAATCAGTAGCTCATTTCAGCGAGACACCTGCCAGCCGCTGCCAGCTACGTATGCGATGACGACGCTGAAATTCGACACTCGTCATCGGTCTGCTGCATCTTTTCCTCCCGTTCCGTTCACACATGAAAGGACACGCACATATCCAGAAAGAACAACAACAACGGGCTCTCCGGCAGCCGGCTTTGATCGGGCTTAGGTTTCTCACGGCGCGAGTCCGGCGTGTCAGATCCCGCGGGAGGCTGGCCGGCTTCGAGCATCTCAATTTGGCCGCTCGCTCGGGCAGGGAAGGCATCGCCTCGCCCACTGCCCCGCCGCATTCTCTCACTCTCGATCTCTTTGTGCTCTTCGCCTGAGGTGACACGCGGGATATGGCTGATGGCAAGCGGCGAAGACGCGCGCGGGTCGTATATGCACCGCGCCCGCGCCACCAACAACGCCCCACCTTTGTCGATTCTTTTTGGAGGCGAAAGTATATACCATAGTCGGTGAGTCACTTGAGACGTGACTCACGGCCGATAACAGCCGAAGCCGCAAACCGGCGACGCTAGGTTTATTCTCTCGGCTTTTTTTTTTTTTTTTTTTTCACTAGCGCTACGTCGGGGCAGCAGCGTCACGTGGGATTAATGCTGAGCCGCGGTGCTGGTGACGAGAACCGGCGGCCGGTAGCCAATTACAGCCAACGCCACTCTCGCGCCCCGTCTTCTTGAGGGTATACGTTGCCCGACTGCCAGACGGAGTGGCGAAAGTCGGTTGGGGCTGGCATTCAGAGAGATTAGCCACGAGGGCTTTGGTGATCGCGCGAAACAATACATTAAAACGTGCATGAAGGAAACACAAAAATAACTACAAGGTAGAGAGATCATTACGTCACGCAGAAAGCCTTGGCGAGTGGAACTCTTCATGAGACTATAGTCGCTTTTTTTTTATTTTCTGCGCAGCATATGAACCAATGTGTAATGTCTGCTAGAAAGATTGGAAGACAAAGTCTGTTCGGCTGTGCTGCCACAGCTTTGTCTGTACCATATAGTGTCCTACAATATTTAATAAAAGAACTGTGTTGCTGCGATCGTCCAGTCAGTATGTGAATGACCATACTTGTATGTGTGAATGACCACACTTTCGACAACACTTGTGCTTTCGTTTATTATTGTGTTTTGGCGTTTATTTTGGATAAAAGAACGGCTGGTTGCGGACAATGTGAGCTGTTTTTTTTTTAAATTGGTGAGCCTAAAAGGTTTAATATGGTGAAGTGGGACTGGTAATCTTTTACTGCATTCCATCTTGAAACAAAGCGGCTGCAGTTTACACGAACACGAAGCTTAGGTAAATACATGAACTACCGATCACTATACCATGCTGGATGAAGCGTTGCGCGTTGCAGCTGCCCTGGGAATTATCTCCAGATTTCCCTCTAGTTTGCTATCATGAAACACTACCAGTCTGCACTGCACGCGCGCTCTGACGCGAGATCGCTTGTATAAAACTGATACTCTTTGACCGTTCTTATTGGCTTCAACAGCACCGCATTGTGTTCTCCCCCCCCCCCCCCCCCTTTTTTTTTCTTCCTCCATGCTCGCAGAACAAGAAGCAACAATACAGTTTCGCGGGACGTCCTCTGGTAGGAAAAAGTGCGGCACACTCCGCCAGTCGCCTACGAGTGGCGTTGGATAACACTCGGCAGAAATTACACGAATCCGGTGAAGTGGACGAGGAAGCGCCTTCCGCCATAGCGGTCGTAGCTCAATAGTTATACACCACTGCACACCCTACACTCTCTGACTATATACTCTACATTCAACGCGATTATGATTAGTCCATGTCTATTAGGAAAACATGTATAGCCAATTCCTTTTGTTTCCGCGATCCCATCTCCAAGATATCATTTAATCCAAGAATAGGGAGATCGTGTTTTTTTTTTAATCTTTGTCAGTGTGCGAAAAAAAAAACGCCATATATGCCGAGTCTAGTTTAATCACCCTCGAGGAAATGGCCCTTCAACTTTTTCGTGTCGCATGTGGGTGGGTGCGGAATTTACGAATGCGTATTGCGTATCCCGTAGGAATGGCCTGCAGCGCGGCATGCAGCCAATGCGCATGCGACAAGACGCTCGAGCACATTCTATATGCCCGCTGCACATCCTACCAGACTCAAGGACATTGTCCGGAAGTCAAGCTCTGCCATATGGATGCAATACGAATGTCAGAAAAACAAGTTTCAGCGAGGTCGGCCCACGCTTTCGTATACATGCACAATCCTTCGAAAGCTCTTTAGTGCTTCATGAAGACAACTGGATTTCACGAGCACCTTTGAACTAACAGCGCGATTTCACGCTGTGTGTGTCCTCACTAACTAATCGATTCTTTCTACAGGCCTATGTGACCATCTTTAACTTTTGTGTAGTGCCACCACTGCATACGCGCCAGCCGATTGGCTGACAATCCTCCTTTTTTTTCTCTCTTCTCTTTCCTCTATCTCTCATCTTTATGCTCCCCTCGTATTCCCCCAGCGTAGGGTAGCAAACCGGGCATGTGCCTGGTTAACCTCCCTGCCTTCCCTCTTGTTGTTTATCCCCCCTACCCCTCTTTTTCTTACTCTTGTCCCTTCCTTTTTATCCCAATATACGACCTCCCCCCCCCCCCCCACATGTAGATTAGCCAACCGAGGCAAAGATTGGTTAAACTCCCTGCCTTTTCTCTTAGTTTATTGATCACCCTCTCTCTCAAAAACAAAAAAAAAAAAAGCTTTGGTCGAGCCACGCGCATGACCGATGCACGAGTGTACGAATTAAGTAGTCTCACATTTCAAACTATAGAGTGAGCACTCCCGTTTGTTTGCATTGCACGGAAACCGGGCTGCGTACGTTAAAGCCCAATACGTCCAATGCGGGTTTTGGACAACGAACCGATGATGTGAAAACCGAATGCTGGTGGTCGTATCTTATTCGCAGCAAGTAAACACAACGTGAACGATTCGACATTCCCATTGAAGAATGTGCACCTAACAGTGCGGGAACGTTTTCGACGTTTCAAGTAGCGCGGGTTCAGTGAACACGGAGGTCCATTAACGCGTGCGGTGTTCTGTTTGTATGGTCACTATAGCCTAGGCAGTCTCGAGTCTGTGCCTGCAGAAATAGTTACAATTTCGGAGCCGCTAAATTTCGTGCTCAATTTAGATCTAAACCATATCCATTCGCGGCGGCTTACGACTGTGCAACAACCTTGTGTGCTTCCGTAAGTACTAATTACACGCTTACGCTCAAGACTCATTTTAAAGCAGCGCCACGCGTGTAACTACATCTGCGTTTTTTGTTATCGAATGTTCTAATATTGTTAAGTATCATGCAGGTGCGTAGCCAGAAGTATTTTTCGTGGGGGGGGGGGGGGGGGCACCTCTTTAGTTTAGGGAGCGTCACCCCCTTGAAATGGTCGTTTTTCGCTTTCTATGCCATGACGAAAAAAAATTTCGGAGGGGTGGCGGGGGCACGTGCCCAGTGTGCCACCCCCCCGACTACGTATCATGACAGTTCTTGTTCAATGATTACATGCAGATAAAGCGTTGCCATTCGTCTTCACATCAGTTCCAAGTTCCATAGCAAATAACACTACCGGACATGGTTTGTTTTTATGCTTGAAAGCATTTTTTTTTATGATTGCCTTCTTTCACTATTTATTGCATTCCTTGCTTTTTTTGTTAGTAAGCGAGAAAGAGCACCGTTGCAGTTTTTGACTGATTATCTCTGATAAGAAAAAAAGCAAAGAAAATCGTATGAAAGCTTATTCTTTCAAAAACATTTTTTATCGCAACAAATAGCTACCATAAAATAAATAAAAAAGCTGAGCATTCATCGCAAAAACCTTTCTCGTTCAAGTTCATTCAAGTGTTCGCACTAATATTCTTCCCTATCAGCAACAACTAAAAGGAAAACAAAGGCATCATCAACGAAAAACCATGTCTTCGCGTCTCCAGCTATATGCCACGATCACTTCCCCAAATAATCACTCGAACAGCGTCGGTCCTACGGAACAAACTGTGACAGAAAGCTTATCAACGTGTATTCAGAACTGCTGATGAGGAGACAGTACACATAACAGAGCAGCGTAAACACCTGTCGACTACAGGGACGGTATAACAACACGGCGCGAGTTTCGAAACAACGCTAACGCAACAACAACGCTAACGCTACAAGGACTTCCACTTTTCCCTACTTTCCTCCGATCCCTGTTTTCTCACAGCCCGGTGAACACTAAGCCGTTCACGGCACATGCGGCGAGTATTTGTGGTTCCCAGCGCAGAGACGATGATCGCCAAGTGTTTATGTTAGGTACACGTAGGAAACACAACGAAAGAATAACGTTATAACAACGCAGGAGTGCGCGTCGAAGCATTCTCATTACGGGCGTTATTGTAATACTTTGTCGAGAATGACAAGCGCTCTGTGACGTACGAAAGTGCCTCAAACCTGATGAGCGATAACTCGCGAGTGAATTTCGAGCGCTGCCAGCCTCAGCTAGACCTGTCCGAGTTTGAATGTACCGTTAGGTGACTACGTTTGTTCGTCAGTGTAAAGGAGCAGCCCAAACAACGCTAAAGGAACCCGAGTTTGTGGTGTCAAATATCAGTAACGCAAATTATTTTAGAAAAATGAACGAAAATGAGTGTTCCGTTTTGTGCTATGGCTACTACAGTTTCCGAGGCCACTAGACTGTAATATTTCGCAGAAGCGGCAGCCAATATTAATGTTTGAGTACTAATCCAACAGTTTGCGCTGGAATAAGAAGCTGTTTGATGGTATCAAGTCATGCAGAAGGTATAATCACAACAACAACAGCAGCAGCAAAATTATATGTCTGTGCTTTTTCTACGTGCAAACGGCTCACATCCCCGTATGAGAAATGAAAGCGACGGTGAGCATGGTCACTCGGAAAACGTTCGCCCAAACTGCGACTTCAGGTCTGTAAATTTTACGTCACGTGGCACCTGCACTAAACCACATGCTCCTCTTTCATGAGTGACGAACTCACCGTTATTTCGTAGTAGGCGTGCTGGGCCGGCGAATGGGGCACTCTGGAGGCGGTCATGCTCCGGGTATCCGATAGGGCGATCACTGCCGGTCCGTCGTAGCCTACCGTCGACACGGCGTACGAAGGAGACAACGTGCTGCCATGCACGGTCCAAATCCCCGGCGACGGAAGCGTCGACGACGCCGTAGCGTACGCCGCAGCGCGGCCCGACGGCAACGGCGGCGGAGAAGCATCGCACGATCCGACGCGTGCCATCATCACACCGCGTGCCGCACCGAAATGCTGCGAGCGATCCAGCTTTGTTCTTCTAGCGCCTTCCGCTAGGAAGGGGGCGGGGACACTCTTTCCGTCGTCTGTTCAACACTGACAATCAATCACTCGAACGGTCATCTGTGGCCAAACTCGCGGTAACACAGCGAGACACAACGGGAACTTCAGGAGTGCACGCGCGTATCCGTTCACATGGAGAAGCAACAGCGCGGTCCACAGCACCGGCTGGTTTCACATCGGGCGCGCCGCGCCGAACAACACTACACACCACCAGCGCCAACGCTGCTCCGAGAGCCGTTGTCAGATAGGAAGGAGACGCGGCGCCGAAACGCTTTGTCCCAGAGTCACACTTAACTCATCAACCCATCATCATCCTACGTCTGTCCCGGCTCTCCCTCCCCCCAGGGCTGTGTGGGGGGAAGATTTGTTTCGGGCAGACGGCCATGCCCTGGCAAGGGGGCCACCGTTCGGCGCCAGGCGCCCAACAGACGCGGCCTGCCTCCCGGCATACGAGCCAGGGAGGCCCGACAAAGGGACTACCCTCCGGCGGAGCAACTTCAGTCGCAACGCGCAAAGTGAACGTACCCTGGCAGGGTGGGCTATCGCGGCGCATGGGGCGCGCTGCGGTCATGGCCCGTCTCCTGACCACTAGGGCCCAGCGAGACTTGACATAGGGGCTACCCTTCGGCACGGTAGCTCTCGCCACCACACGCAAAGCGGACGTACCCAAAAAAGTGGCAGCGGTGCTGCCTTCGGTCGCGGTAACTTCAGTCACCACAACCAAAGTGCCCGTGCCCTCACACTGTCGCGCGGCTGAGACCCTGCGACAACACCCCCACAGTGCGGATGGGCTATCGCTCAGCGCGAGGCGTTTTGCGGTCATGGCCCGTCTCCTCACCACAAGGGCGCAGTGAGACACAATCCGTCCTGTGGGGTCTACGGGACTACTATTTGGTGCAGAGGCCAGTGCTGCTGCACACAAACCAAACGTACCCACGGAAACCGGCACGGCTGAAAGCCGGCTTAGTCCTTCTCGAAGAAGGGAACCACCTTCCGCCTCGACGAGTAAAGTAGCCGAGCCTACAGAAGGGGCCAACACGGACCTTGCGGGTAAAGCCCGACAAGGTGACAGGATCACCTTAGCACATGCAAAACTCGGGTGAAAGACCATACAGACCAAACTCGGGGGCGACTGGCTCACTAGGCCTAGTCGTGGAGCCTTAGAGAAAGCCATCATTAAAAGTTGATGGTTATCTGCCCTCCTGCCTCACTGAAAATCACTGCCGGACGGTGCCACGTCTCGTAGAACTTCTTTGCACCAAGGCGCTGCCACTCTCGGTGGAGAACGAACCAGACCTCCTTCCGTACTTTTGCAAGCACTTCGAGAAGCCCGGGTCGCTTGCCATCAAAGACGGCACAGCACCGTGCAACCCACACTTGGTACGAGCACTCAACAAGCAGAAGCACGTATTGCTTAGCCGCTTGTCGCGACAGGGGTTGAAGAAAACGAACGGTGTTGAAAGGAACACCTGGGTGGCCAAACAAGCTAGCTATCCTTCGATGGAGGGCAGCTGGTAGTGCGCACTGAGAGAACACGTGAACCAGGTCCTCCTTAGTGCCACAAAAAGGGCACACTCCTCGTTGAGCAATTCTTGTGAAAGGCCTGAAGCTTAGAGGCAGGCGATCTCTGGCCAGGCGATACATGAATGTAGCGCGCTTGGCGTCCAGGAAACTGGCAGTAATTAACCGCCAGTTAGGACTGTATTCGGACAGGTCGTGTTCTCTGTAGCATTCGGGTAGCTCCGGAGCGAGTCTATCGACTAACTCGCGGAGTTCGATTGAATCTAAATCTATCTCGGGGTCGACCTCTTGGAGACGGGCCAAAGTAGAAGCGGCCCCTGCATAGAAGGCAGAAGGCGTTCCCGCCCGAGGCACGGAATTCGAAAATGCCCCAGGCGAGAACAACCTCAGCCTGGTACTCAGGAAATAAGACGCAAAGCTTCTAGTAAGGAGCATATCTGACTCAAGAGCTACCCGTGTCCATTTAACATGTAATGCCGTGGTCACAACGCTAAGGTCGGGAATACCTAATCCTCCTTCGTCCCTGCGCAACTTCAACACGGGGCGCGCCACAAAAGGAGCGGCACGACCCCAAAAGAATTTGAAAACTTTCTTTTCCAAGATAACTTTGGTGTGGGGTTTAACTGGCATAACCGAACCTATGTACGTGAGGAAACTGAACAACAGTGATTGAATTATCGTGGCCCTGGCTGTAAGCGGACAAGACAAGGCACCGAGTTCCTCAATCCTATCAGTAAGCTTTTGCCTTGCTAACCGCCAGTTTTCGGTAGTCAGGCCATCTGGCTCGAAATGGAAACCTAATATACGTAGGCGTTTCTTTATGGGGAGCCCATGTACAGGACGTGGACTGGAGGGAGCACAGTTCAGATACATGACTGCGCTCTTTGACTTATTTATTCTGGCGCCGCTCGCCGAGCAGTACCCCTCCATAACGTCCAAGACGGTGCAAACAGTTGCCTCGTCCGGGACGACGATAGAGAGGTCATCTGCATAGGCAAACATTGCCACCGGGGGGGAACCTGGCGGAAGGGGAAATCTACCTATGCTGGTGTCTTTAGAAAGCCTCTGCAAGAGCGGCTCGAATGCGAGCACGTAGAGAGCGGGCGACAGTGGGTCACCCTGTCGGACTCCACGGCACACACCGAACGACTCCGAGACGCGATCTTGTATGACAACAGCAGAACTAGGACGAAAGTAGAGAGCCCTGACCATGCTGATGAACTTTGAACTGAAGCCCGCCTGCTTTAAAACTTTGAAGATGTACTTGTGACTGATAATATCAAAAGCCTTTTCTTGATCAAAAGAACAAAGGATTCCACTTAGGTTGCGAGAATTCGACCATTCTATGAGGTCCCTGATAGCGAAACCATGAAGTTGGCACGACCTATTTTGGACACAACACGCCTGGTACGGACCCAAAACAGTACTGAGCACTGGAGTGAGTCGAACGGACAGGCACTTAGCTATGAGCTTGTAATCACAGTTCAAGAGGGTGATGGGCCGCCAGGCTCTCAGGTCGGTGCGTCTCGTCTCATCCTTGCACAGGAGAGTGATCCGCCCCTCTCTTTGAGTTGCTGACAGGGTCCCCTCACGGAGAAGCCTGTTTGCCAATGTGGTAAAAGGCCCCCCCAAAACTCTCCAAAACTTGACATAAAACTCGACTGTCAAACCATCTGAACCTGGGCTGCGATTATGCTTCATGGATTTAAGGGCTGCAAACACCTCCTCTTCGACGAAGGGAGTGTCACAAATATCAAAGTCCTCGTAAGTTTTGGTGAAAGGAAACGAGTACGGAGTGGGAGGTGGTTCGGCGTAAAGGTTCCTGTAGAACTGTCTTGCCACCTCTAATACTTCGTCCTGCGTTTCCACTAAGCCGCCTGTGTTAGGATCGACCAAAGAGGTTATCGCTGAGCTCTTCCTAGCCAAGTGTCTGCGAAGGACATTTCTGCTGCACCAAGCCTCCATTTCCCACTGCTCTGCGCGTGCTGTGGCCCGCAAGCGGTCCCAGCGTCGCTGGAGCAGGACTCTATATTCTTTGCGCAGTGAAGTAAGAGCCGCGGTTACCCCCAGGCCGCAGGACAATGGCTTTGAGAGCAGGAGGATCGCGTCAGAGACCGCTTTGATCTCGGCGCGCTCCTCCCGCGCCCGCCTCTTGCCCCAATCCCGAAAGCGCTCCGCGACTCCGGCCTTCACCGTGTCCCAATCGCTACCGTCTAAGTTCTGTTCGCCAAGGAGTGAACCTATGAGGTAGGTCGCCACATCTTTTGTGGCGTCCTTATCTTTAAGGAGCCGTGGATTTAAACGCCACGGTCGCTTGCCCCATGGCACCAAACTAGAGTCGGCAAATCTCAGAGCAAGGAGGCTATGGTCACTCAACGCGGAAGAACACAGCCAGCTAGAGTGCATGCTAGGAGCAAGCGAGGGCGAGACATAAAAACGATCGATCCTCGAGCGGCTCCCCCTCCCCGTCCAAGTCATGCCTGACTGGAGAGGACGGAGGGACCGCCAAGCATCGACAAGCCCCAGCTCTTTAACAAGCTCCCGCAACTCTAGCTCGCCGTTTCCGTCTCTAAACTTTGGAGTTCCTTTGAGGGAAACGCGATCCGCTTTTTCTAAAACACAGTTGAAATCGCCTACTAAAATGACACGGGAAGGGCCAACTAGATAAGAATCTAGGGAATTAAAGAAATCTTTCTGCTGTCCGCGCTTTGCTGGAGCATACACATTCACAATTCTAACGCCAGAGTCAAGATCCACTGACAGAACACGGCCGTCCGAATCCCTGGCGTAGCGTAGCACAGAACCGGTGAATCGTGGCATTAAAATGACAGCAACTCCCCGGCAATGTGCGCCACCATAATTCCAGTAGGATTTTGTGCCAAACGTTCTGTCAAAGTTCTTAATCTGTTGCAATTTAGACACAAAAGTTTCCTGCAAAAGGAGAATGTCTATTTTTCGAGACCGAGCTAAATGAATGACCTCAGCTTGTTTCGCTGCTCTAGTAATACCCCGACAATTAAAGGTAGCAATAGTTAGAGAAGAAGCCATGATGAAAGATAGGAGAGAAGACAGACTCTAGAATAGGCAAGAAGCGAAAAGAAAATCACAGAAGAGAAGAAAACAGCAGATACTCGAAGGTATCAGCTGCTGAAAAGCTACCTAATATAAAACCTACGAACGAGAGTCCCCCTCGGAGAGGGAATCCTCGTTCGTGGACGAGTACACTGTGTTAGACATTAACGAACACTCGCAATTGCCTGGTCCACAGTTAGGGCAAGAAGAACTGTTGTTCAACTCACCCGTGGTACCGTCCGTGACAGTCGACGAGGTGGACTCCTCGTCGGACTCTGTCGCTGCGGCTCGCTTCGGAACCGGGAGGTCGTCCTTAGGGCTGCCGGGGCCGCCGCTCGGAGCCGCCGCCAGCCTCTCCTTGGAGGGCCCTGGTGATCGGTTGGCGCGCCGCTTCTTGCCCCGAACAGCGTCCGTCCAGCTCATGGGTTCCTGTGTCTCCTCGGCAGCAGGCGCGTCAGCAGGGCTGGTCCCGGGCGCACCGGCAGGCGAGGCCGGCGACGGCTCGGCGGCAGCAGAGAGGGTGGGGGCCTCAGCTAATTCCGACCCCGCCTCCTGCTCTTCCCCTCCTGGAGCCCGTTCGCTAATGGGCTCCGGCTGTGGCTGGGTCGAGCCCTCGGCGTCCCCTGGAGCAGCCTCCCGATCCTCCGCAACGCCGCTCACCTGCTCCTGGGAAGAAGAAGAGGCTACAGGCGGGGCGGCCGACGAATTCGTCCGCGCCTTGCACTGTGAGGGGCCATGATCGCCGCCGCAGTGCTTGCATTTTACCGCGCACTGGTCGTGACCAAAAGCCCCACAGCGCACACACTGTGGCACAGTGCACTTCGCCGCATGGTGTCCAGTCTTGTAGCAGCGCCGGCAAACCCGCGCGACGCCCTCATACTCAAACTGGACGATGACGTCCCTCACCTCGAGCAGGTTGGGGACACTCTTGTGCATCTCCATCTTGATCATGAGGACGAACGCGGGAACCGACCGACGCTGGAGTGAAGACGGGCGAACCAACGCGGGCCGCTCGCCATCCAACACACGCCGCCGCCACCTGCTTCTTTCTTCCACGCGAGAGGAAAGCAGGAGAGGAGGTAGAAAAGCGGGCATGACACGCGCGCGCACGCTCGAAAACGACGGCGGGCCAATCGGAGCTCGCGTCTCGCCCTAAAGCAGCCAATCGAGGTACGAGTTTCGGTTTCGCTTGGGTGGCGCTTACGTGTCTTGCAGCGCGCGAGGTTTCGGTTTTGGATTTCGGTCGCGTGCGCGATGGGCGCCCTGCTCTTCATTTCGCCGTTTTATTTGTATTATTCGTAGTAACTCTCTCTCTCTCTCTTACACTCTCTGTCGGCTAACACTCGTTCGTGCGGCGAGATGTCTTTTGTTAGCGTCCGTCGTTGGCGCCGAGCGCCGCTTGCGTGCTGCGGCGCTTGTTGCGTTTATTTCCGTCGGCCGCGGTGGTGAGCGGTTGTTGCGGAGACAATAAACGTATGACGCGTTCGCGTGTCTGTTGTTCGGGAAGCGACGCGCGGGGAGGTTAATAAACCCTCACATTTCGGTAGGATTTTCTGCGATTGCGCCCGGAAAAGTACGGCATCCCCTCACTCTCTTCTGCAATGTTTACTTCCCTCTCTCATCTATTTCTGTCAACATAATAAGCCGAAGCTCTTAACGATTGGCCAACAAAGAGAGGAAGTGAATGCCAGAGACAAAACTGTATTTTCTTGCAGCTTGCGACGTTTATACCTTCTCACGCCTTCAGTATATGAGCCGTTTTGCTGTAATTGGCATTCCGCGCAGCCTAAAGGTTAAGACCGCCAAATGTGTGGCTACGCTTGGGATGAGGTTGTAAGTTCGATTCCCGTAAATGAGATGGTCGGTTATTTGTTGGGAACAAAGTACAGAGACATTCATGTACTAATCCTAGGTGCCAATGTGAAAGTCCAGGCTCCAAAAAATTGATCTCGAGTTTCTCTGACGGCGCCCCTTACAAATATATCATGATTGTGGCATGTAATAAACTGATAGTCCCCAATTTGTTATTATATTTCGCTTTTATCACAATATTCAAACAACGACTTTCAAGGCAGCTCCACCCGGTTTCGTGAACGTGCTATGTGTGCGTTGGTTTAATTCTGTTCTAGAAAATTGCTGACGACTCGGAGTAATATGCATGCTCCAGTTGTGCATTAGAGCAAGCCAACGAGTATACAAGTTTAGAAAATAAATAATTAAACACGCATCTTCGCACTGCTGGTGGCAAGACTGAAGGAACAGCTGAGCTGCAGGCAAATTTCGTTGATTCTATTTATTTTCTTTATTATTATTTCTTTCTATTTATTCCTCTCCGCATTTCCCAGTGGTAAATGACTGGGAGTTAGCTTTACACGAAATATGCTTTGGGATCCACACGCGGAATGCGTTTTAGGCAAGATATCTGCTGTAATCGGTAGGGTAGCACGTCACAGATGTGTATTATCTTTTAGGCTGAAGCCTCTTATGTACAGCAACTTGTTTTTCTTCTTCTTATATTGTTGTTTTTTATACGACGACATATTGAAATACTTAACGACTTCTTTACACCAGAAAAAGCTCGTACGATCATTTTTATGCACCATATAACTCTAAAACTTGTGATTTATTTTTGAAAACAAGTATAATTCTTCTGTTTAACCTTCATAATAATTAGCTAAGTATATCGTTCAAACGAGAAATAGGAGAAAATTTAAGGTTTTTTTTTCATGGGTTATTCAACCTAGCCGAAAACGCACAGTATATAGTACTCGTCAGACCCGCTGCGGTGTTCTAGTGGCTAAAGTACTCAGCTGCCGACACGCAGGTCGCGGGATCGAATCCCGGCTGCGGGGGCTGCATTTTCGATGGAGACGAAAATGCCGCAAGCCCGTGTGCTCAAGTTTGGGTGCACGTGAAAGAACCCCAGGTGATCGGAATTTCCGGAGCCCTCCACAACAATGTCGCTCATTATTATATATGGTGGTTTTGGGAAGTGAAAGCGCCCCCCCCCCTCTAAATAAAAAAAATGGTACTCATCACACAGAAGGTCATCTGTGCGTAAAAAAGTTATTCTGCGCCCCTTAAATTTTACCAACCCTCTTGAACTCCTTTCATAAATTGGACATTGAAATACGAATAACTTCCGCACGAACACAGTGCGAACATTTGATGACTACATGCTCACATAGTAAACAAGAGCAATCTCTTGCTTTCTTCGATTTTTGATGTGGATGTGGCTGTTTTTAATATATAATATTATATGACTTTTTTGCAAGTTAATATTCTGAGTATGTGACCTGTGTGATTTTCTTTCTTTTTTTTTTCTCATTCGCGGAACATGTTGGTTGTTGCTGGCTGAATTGCAGAGGTGACAGCAGGCCTCAAATATGTTGCCGGCGTTTCAAGCTACTTTTACAAGTAGTTTCCTCCACTGTTGATCGAAATAAGCAAGCTACAACAACAACAACAACAACAACAACAACAACAACAACAACAACAACAACAACAACGACGACGACGACGACGACGACGACGACGACGATGACAACAACAACAACACGACGACGACAACGACGACGACGACGACGCCGACAACAACATCAACAAAAATAATAATAACAATATAGTTAATAATAATAATAATCTTCCTCCCCAACATCACTTATTTGTTTCTATTTGTATTTTCCCCTTTCCTTCTCTATTTCTTCTCTTATTCTATTCGTTCCCTCGCCCATCCCACTTACTGCACCATGGGAAAAGGACGAAAGAGGGCATGCGCTGACCTATAGCTTTGGCGTTCACAACGATGACAGATTTTTACTCAACCAGCGAAGTTTCTCGTTCACGAAGAAATTTGATTCCTTGTTTACTCGACAGTGGACCTTTCGAATCCCTGTGGCACATACCCGGTCAAATTTTTTTTTCTGTTCGCCGGATAAGGAATGATTTGATACACAGTTTCGCTATCAAAACGAGGGGTTAGATTTACAGTAATCAGTTTACTCTGGTAGGACAGTCGGCTTTCCTGCAAGCGTCATGAAAAAAGAACTGTTGTGTTCATAAAAAAGTGTTCAGGGATTTAGAGTATTCTGCTACAGCAGACGTCTCGCGCTCTTTATTGTTCACAGTTGCGTAACTGTGCTGTGGGTTCTGAAAAAGTGTTTATCGATTTCAAGTACTTCGTACGGCAGCAGTGAGCCATCCATATACAGGCTAGAGTCTACAGAGTTTAGGCAGATGTGTGCTTAGAAAAAGTGGTTAACGATTTAGAGTATACTCGGTACTCTACTATGGGAGAGCATAAAGCCATCACTTGGGCCTCACATTTGGTAAGGCTCACTTCGTGAGACATATTTAAGAGATGTGTTTAGAAAGAGTGTTTAAACGACTCAGAGTACTTCATATGCTCTACGACAGTACTTCTGATAACGGGAGATAGACTCCTTTACACCGACTATGACACTGTCGTTGGATATGTGTTTAGAAAAAAAGTGGTTAGCAATATAGAGTACTTGGTACTCTATTATGGGAGAGCTAAGCCGTCCTGGGGGGCCTCACTTTTGATGAGGCCGTGTCGCCAAAAATTCAGGCTCTTGGTAACCGGCATGTGTTCATAAAGAATGGGTAACGACTTAGAGTACTCGATAATTAACTATGAGCAGCTCAAAGCCGCCACATTCGACACACACTACACGAGATACTGCGTGTGTTTAGACAAAGTGCTCAACGATTTAGGGCACTTTGTACTCTACTATGGGAGAGAAAAAAAGCCGTCCCGTAGGCCTCACACTAGATGAGGCCTGCATCTTGAACTTACAATTGGTAAACAGTCTGCTTAGAAAAACCACTCAATGATTTAGAGTACTTGATAGTAGGTACCCTACTATGGGAGTGCATGAAGCTGTTCCGTGTGAGCTCCCGAAGAGCGACCGCGTGTTTAGAAAAAGTGGTTAACGATTTAGAACAATATGTACTCTAATATGGGGGAGCGCTAACTCACACTTATGCGAATAACTCTTCGCTAACATGCGACAGCACATTGGTCGAGACTGTGTGTTTAGAAAAAGTTGTAAACAATTTTGAGTACTAGGTACTCTACTATGGGAGAGCTAAAATCCGTCCCTAAGAGGAATAGACAAAGGGGGGATAAGAAAAAGCGGGTAACGATTTTGAGTACTAGGTACTCTACTATGGGAGACCTAAAATCCGTCCCTAAGAAGAATAGACAAGGAACAGCTCTGAGTTGCTACCAACAGTAAGAGCTTCTCGAGAAAAAACCGTATCCTTTCACTACAATGTCTCACGCACCCCCGTTGCTTATCCTGGTTAAAGTGCGCATTTTGCGTGCGAAATAACGGAGACAGTTGGTGACGTTGCTTGAGCGCATGGTTTGCGCACTTCAGCACTGCGGTGTAACAAGACTCTTCAACTCAATTTTTATGACATGGCAACAATTATTTGAAAAGCGCCAAAAAACGCTGCACTATATTCAACCAAGTTTCGCGTGACGCCTGGTTGCATTTTATTTTTGTGAAGTTTATTTGTTGTTGGTATTACGATACCCGCTGCAAATCGAGCGGCCAGCTCAATTTCGCAGATGGTGGGTTATTTGTAGCCTCCACCCGGTACATGTACTGTAGCGTGATGGCATGGTATTTTTACGAAGCTGGTCGAACCTCGTTTTACTTATGCATTATTAGATTCTCAGCGAACTTCAGCGACTTTGCGCGTGCGTACCTACCTACCTACCTACCTACCTACCTACCTACCTACCTACCTACCTACCTACCTACCTACCTACCTACCTACCTACCTACCTACCTACCTACCTACCTACCTACTGTGGCGACGCGCGCCTCCGACGACGTTACGAAGGGCGCTACGAATCTCACCGCTGCAACCACTGTTTCGAAAGACGGCGACGCCAACACGGTCCCGAAGGCGCCACTGCTTCGAATTCCACCGGGAAGGTCACCAGCCGTTTGGTAGCGTAGGTTTCTCAGCTCGCGACTGCTTCTGCGCAGAGATAACTCAACTGCAACACACATGTCTGCTCTCCAACAGGGCTGCTCTGACATACACGTCTGCTCTCACATAGGACTGCTCTCTGACACACATGTCGGCTCTCCGACACGTCTGCTCTCCAACAGGTCTGCTAACACATAGCCCAACTCTCTATCACATAGCTCTCTTCTCTGACACACAGCTCAACTCTCTATCACATAGCTCTCTTCTCTGACACACAGCTCAGCTCTCTCTCACATAGCTCTCTTCTCTACCACACAGCTCAACTCTCTATCACATAGCTCTCTTCTCTACCACACAGCTCAACTCTCTATCACATAGCTCTCTTCTCTACCACACAGCTCAATTCTCTATCACATACCACACAGCTCAACTCTCTATCACATAGCTTTCTTCTCTGACACACATATCAGCTCTCCAACAGGACAGCTGCTAACACATAGCTCAACTGCGACGCACATGTCTGCTCTCACATAGGACTGCTCTGAGACACATGTCTGCTCTCACATAGGACTGCTGCTCGCGACGCGCCGCAGGGCTTCTTTTATATGCACAGGGTCCAACCCAAATGTCCAACCAGAAGCGCCGCTGGTCGTGAGGTCAGACTCCTCTCACGGGGGTCACCGCTGGGCCGCGTCATTCTTTCTCATCGAATCTGGAGAGGCTGCGCTGCAGGTGGCTGCACCCAAGGACGAGTGACGTCACCAGGCATTGCGTCAGACTCCCAGACAGGAAGGCGCCGGTTGTTTACTCGACGGGCTCACGGGCTGAGGTGACTCACTGCACGTGCGCGCCGGAAAGGCGCCGTCGCGTGTTTACGCCGTTGAGTTGTTCGCGTCAGGCGGGCTCGCGGGCTGGCCTTGACACAGATTTCCTTTTTCCGCGGCATGGACGTTCGCTGCGGACTCGCAGGCATAACAGCACCCCCGCCGCCAGACAATGCGCCTGAAAGACGCGCTGCTTCCACGTGGCTCGGATGTCAGGCGCGTTCGTTCGCCAGGTCCCTCCAGGTTTCCTCCAGGGCCATGGGGAAAATGCAGCTCCAGACTTTGTTCCGGGAACACATACCATTCTTGAGGACGGATCCCAGCTCCACTGGCTTGTCGCCACAACTTGTCGGCCAGCTTCACTCGTCTCTGACGATCCTTGGTTTCAGCACTTGTCGATGGTTCTGCAACTTGTCAAGAACGGATCGACCACAGACAACACACGACACAAGCAAGTGCCCTCGGTCACCCGACAGAACACCAGACAAAGTATAGTACAACATATACCTAGCTACGTGTCTATCGGAATTTTGTTCCCTCTACATCAAGAGGCACATGTGGGACACAAGACTCTTAAAATGACAACTCAAATTTTTACACGTACAATAACTTAACGAATTAGAATACAACATAAAGTTGGCTCCTTGAGCTCACTCTGGACGTGAGCGCTCAGCTCAGGTCCTGATGTAGTCAAAATTTTGCCCCGAATCGCCAGCGAGAAACCGAAAGGTGGAGAAGGTACTAACTAAACGCACGGCTCAATGCGTGTGCATTAGCGTTTAGCTTTCCTTTTTTTTGTAGTGAACGTCAAAGTTGTGCTGTTGGAGTATCATGCTCCACCTCAGTAACCGGCCACTTTTAGGCGACGATACCTATGCGGTACTAAGGGCTGCTCGTACTTGCGACGTTGCACATCTGTGTAACTACAATAGGGGAGTCCAGATTTCTCATAAAAAGGAACATTCCTTCTCAGGTCCACCTTCTGGACTTCACTTAACATAGGCTCTAGGTTCAACTGCTCCAAGATCACCTCCGATTCTCTTTCGATTACCTCACTAGAACTAAAATTTTCTGCTCACATACAAAAGCCCTGCTTTCTCAAAAAAAAAGAAACATTCTTTTTCTTTTTTCCCAAGTTTACGCCTTCCATTAGCGCTTTAATCGAGAGGTCCTTGCGCTGCTCTCGAATGAGCGTTTCTCGATCAACCTTCGACAGCTCACTCCAACTTTCCGCTACAGGCGAGAGCGTTGCAACCCTCTCGCTCTGACTCAATGGCGCCATGTCGTCTCCCCCTACGCATACCGCGCCGGTCGCTTCGGCGACGGGCCGCTCGAGTGACTGCTCAAACGACGCACACGGAGAATTTCGTGTTTGAGGTTCCGTCGACTCGCCACTAAGATCACACAGATATGCTGCTTTTGAACTTGTTTTACCACACAGAACAAGATCAAGCTCCCGCGAAAGCTTCCGCGCTTGCGATCGCGTGAGGGCCATGTACGCTAAGTTGGAGAAGAACGATTTACCCTGCTCTTTGAGAAGCTGCTCCGAGTTGTTAGAGAAAAGATAAGGAAAACTATCGGGAAGCCCGGCGTGCTTTGATATCCTCCCAGGCCTCATCGACTTCCTCAGCCGACACTCCTTCATCCTTCATGATCTCAAGGATCGCCTGCTTTTGTTTCGCATGGCCCAAAGTAATGCCGAGTTCCTCACAAATTTCGATGAGTTCCTTCACTTTAAGGTTCTCCATCGTTCACACTAGCCTCTTGCTGTTTGCCCCTGTTAACAATTTACTTGCCGTACCCACTATAACTCAACTAGCCAGACGCGCAAGCAATTTTTCACACTCCCGTGTTTACCCCCTCCGCATTAACTTTGGTTTCAAAGCACTTCGACTTTGCTTGAAACGATCAAAGCTCACTTCAATGGTTCACACAGCCCTTCTCTAAACTACTACAACCTGAGCTAGAGTAGTCTGGTGAACTGAGGGGAAAACATCAGGCACTCACCGCATTGATGTCGCTGACGCCGCCCGATCCCGCAGCTGCCAACCACTGTTGCGACGCGCACCTTCGACGACGTTACGAAGGGCGCCCCAACGAATCCCACCGCTGCCACCACTGTTGCGGCGCGCGCCTCCGACGACGTGACGAAGGGCGCTACGAATCTCACCGCTGCAACCACTGTTTCGAAAGACGGCGACAACAACACGGTCCCGAAGGCGCCACTGCTTCGAATTCCACCGGGAAGGTCACCAGCCGTTTGGTAGCGTAGGTTTCTCAGCTCGCGACTGCTTCTGCGCAGAGATAGCTCAACTGCGACACACATGTCTGCTCTCCAACAGGGCTGCTCTGACACACAAGTCTGCTCTCACATAGGACTGCTCTCTGACACACATGTCGGCTCTCCGACACGTCTGCTCTCCAACAGGTCTGCTAACACATAGCCCAACTCTCTATAGCATAGCTCTCTTCTCTGACACACAGCTCAACTCTCTATCACATAGCTCTCTTCTCTGACACACATATCAGCTCTCCAACAGGACTGCTGCTAACACATAGCTCAACTGCGACACACATGTCTGCCCTCACATAGGACTGCTCTGACACACACGTCTGCTCTCACATAGGACTGCTGCTCGCGACGCGCCGCAGGGCTTCTTTTATATGCACCGGGTCCAACCCAAATGTCCAATCAGAAGCGCCGCTGGTCGTGAGGTCAGACTCCTCCCATGGGGGTCGCCGCTGGGCCGCGTCATTCTTTCTCATCGAATCTGGAGAGGCTGCGCTGCAGGTGGCTGCACCCAAGGACGAGTGACGTCGCCAGGCATTGCGTCAGACCCCCAGACAGGAAGGCGCCGGTTGTTTACTCGACGGGCTCGCGGGCTGAGGTAACTCACTGCACGTGCGCGCCAGAAAGGCGCCGTCGCGTGTTTACGCCGTTGAGTTGTTCGCGTCAGGCGGGCTCGCGGGCTGGCCTTGACACAGATTTCCTTTTTCCGAGGCATGGACGTTCGCTGCGGACTCGCAGGCATAACACTACCTACCTACCTACCTACCTACCTACCTACCTACCTACCTACCTACCTACCTACCTACCTACCTACCTACCTACCTACCTAACTACCTATCTATCTATCTATCTATCTATCTATCTATCTATCTATCTATCTATCTATCTATCTATCTATCTATCTATCTATCTATCTATCTATCTATCTATCTATCCAGCTGCCAATGACTTTTAGCTCTCCTGGCCCGTTTTGATAATGGTATTGATACCAAACTTGGTATGGCATAACATGACTGTATGAAGAACATATTTGGTTGACCCGCAGGTCGCGGGATTGAATCCTGGCTGCAGCGGCTGCATTTCCGATGGAGGCGGAAATGTTGTTGGCCCATGTGCTCAGATTTGGGTGCACGTTAAAGATCAAGTGGTCGAAATTTCCGGAAACCTCCACTACGGTGTCTCTTATAATCATATGGTGGTTTTGGGACGTTAAACACCACATATAAATGAACCAAGAACATATTTGACTAGTCATAACATGAAAATCATGACATGGATGTCAGGAATGTCATGATTTACATTTCATGGTCCTGCAGCTCTTGTGGTGGTTTCGTTCACATAATATGTTGCAAAACTGTCACGGTATGACATGATTGCATGGCGAACACAACCGACAGACCCTACCATGAAAGTAATGACATGCGTGTCATGTAACAACATGACTACATGCCAAGCTCAAGATGCGCTCACGGGCGTTTCGCTAGCGTCACATATATTAAATTTAGTAGTACGGTACGTGAATGGGTGAAGAAGGTATGTGACTGGTGCAAACATGATAATCATGAGATACGTGTCATGTAACAACATGATTACATGCCACGCTCATGATGCACTGGCGGCCATTTCGCTAGCTTCAATTATACCAAATTTGGTATTAAGGGACGTGAATCGATGACGAAGGTATGATACTGGTGCAAAAATGATAAAGATGCGTGTCATGTAACAACATGACATGTTATGCTAATGATGCGCTCGCGGCCGTTTCGACAGCTTCCCATGTACCAAACTCGGTATTACGTGACACGAACGGATGACATAGGTAAATTTATTTTATTTATTTATTTATTTATTTCATTTCTTTACAAAAATGCCCACGAAGGGGGCAAAAGGAGAGAGCATCTCCTGACTAAGCCACACAAATGACAAATACTCAAATATGACAAATACTCAAATGACAAATACTCAAAATGACAAATACTCAAATGACAAGTAATCACGACATGCGTGTCATGTAACAACATGCTACATTCCACACTCATGATGCGCTCGAGGCCGTTTCGCATGCTTCACATATGCAAAATTTGGTATTACGTGACGCCAATGCATGACGAAGGTATGTGACCGGTGCAAATTTGCATAATAATTATGAAATGCGTGTCATGTTAGAACATGAGTACATGTCACAGTCAAGGCGCCAATACATTTTGACGTGACGTGGTGCGCCTGCTCAGGCGGGTTCATTTCGTCGGGTCACGCCGGCGTTGCCACGCCAGGCGCCGGTCCTGCCATATACTCGCAGGCGCGCGCCGCGCGGTGTTGCTTTGAGGCATGCGTATTTCAGCGCGTCCAGCGTTCCTCCGCCACGAAAAGAGGGAGACACAGTGTTGTCTGGGTAACGCATCGGCGCGAATTGCAGCATGTCACAATTCGCGCCGGTTGCCGTGGGGGTGCGCGCCGACGGACGCTGTTCGCGGCTGGCCTCAGACTATAGAGTGCTCGCATTTTGCTAACGTAGCGTCGCTGTGCCCACCGTGCGCGCGCGTCAACGCTACATTGGAGCATATTGGGCCCTTCATGAGGCGGTCGCGGCCGTTTTTCTAGCTCCACATATGCCAAATTCGGTGTTACGTTATGTCAATGGATGACGAAAGTATATGACTGGTGCAAACATGATAATCCTGACGCGCGTGTCATGTAAGAACATGACAACATACCACGCTCATAGCGTGCTCGCGGTCGTTTCGCTAGCTCCACATATTCTAAATTTGGTATCACGTGACGTGAATAGGTGACGAAGGTAAACGACACATTCGTACTTGATAATAATGACACGGAAGTCAAGTACGGCATCATTTACCTCCACCTCGTGACGTTGTGCCTATTTTAGAGTGACATATGAACGTTTCTCATTCGTGTTTCGCATATTATCGATTCCCACTGTACGTGGGATCTGCCAACTTTTTCGGCTACCCCTGTCATGGACGCATGCGGTGCGGGTCCATAGCCTCTTGAAGTGAAAACCTCCTCGGCAGTGGCTACAACAGCTACATTTATACAACGGCTGCGCTTCTCAAAGCTTCACATAACATCAGTTTATACATCACTATCATAAACAACAGTTCATTTTTCTTTTCTTGTTGCAAACCTCTACGTACCGAAGCTGAAAGGTTCGAGCGGCTCTCTTCGCGGAGATTGAGGCGTTGGTGTCATTGGTTGGGACTTATGAGCGGAAAATCATCATCTTGTCCACGACCGAGAATTGAGGATGCAAATGAAATAAGCGAAAAAAAATTTTGCTTTGAAGTGAGAAGTGAAACGAGCCTGTCAGCGTGGAAACCAAGTGTTGCGCAACAGAGCCACCTCGTTGTTTGAAAATGCTTTGAAAGTAAACACTATATGAACTTCACGTAGTAAAAGGAGTCTCTTCAACGCGTGTAATAGGGCATGCCGGAATTCAATAACCACGCCAGTCGTTACAAAAAAAAAAGGTGAATGGCGCAACGAGTAGTGGGTGCTCTGAACCTGGCCACCCATTACAAAGCACGTAGACGCGCGAATACCCGTGGCACCTCACAGAAGGGTAATTGGTACTTAGCCAATTAACAAAAGGCAGAATATATGGCGTATAGTGCGCGCTTAGTAACTGCGCTTGCAGTAGGCCTTCTCTCGTGCAGTTGGGGACCATCAATGTTACGTGCACAAACATTCCTCGGTTAGAGGCAACACGCACGAAGTTCGATAACCCTATCACGTTGTGTATATACTCTTGAAGGCGAAACTGAAGCGCCCTCCAAGTTTGAAGCTTATGTTTTCTATTCTTTATCTGTTTTTTTTTTTGCGCTGAGGTACACACGCGGGGAAGAAATGACGAAGGCAGGGAAATTAGGGCCTCTATCAATCCAGACTCTCTCGCTACACGGTGCCTCACTGTCACACCCTCACAATTCGCAGGTAAACCGCATAATATATTTAAGCCTAACCCGTAGTCTAGTGAACAGCGCAGGGTGATGTATAGGGAGCTTGCATGAACGGCGGCGACGCTACGCACTCTAGGCAGCCATTTTTTTCGTCAGAGGTGGCCGGGGAGTAGGGCCATGTTTGCGAGCGTTGGCGTAGCTTGCAAGCGTGATCAACCACGAAGCAAATGTAACTCCAAAAAGTGTCGTGCACCATGTCAGCTTCACCGGAAGACTACACCGCAGCGCTGTGCCAGAAAGACCTCGAGCGGTCCGAAGAAGAGACGAGAATTAACTCCGATCGGACCCATTCACCCTTCGTGCGGGCGACTGTGTCAGTGACGTAGACTTGTGGCCGCGCGTCGACAGCTCCGATATTCATAAATTTTTCGTTCCAACGACGAGCTTGATTACCCGGGAGCATTTGAGGTCGATTAAGGCAATCAAGGGCCACAACCTTGTGACGAGTTGCTGGTTATTGGAGCCGCGGGTGAAGAAATTCGCCACCGACACCGTGATCATCGTCACTCAAATAAGAGGTGTTAAATTACTTGATTTTGCCGTAGATGGTAACGTTTGTTTCTGTTCAGGTTAAACTCCCAGTGTGTCAAAAGCACCCGTTGACGTCTTGTTCATGGGCAAGAGTGATGGCGAGATCCTTGCCGTGCTCTATGGCTGTCGTGTACGTGTTCCCTAAGTCGTGCGACACAGTTTACCTATAGACCCATTTGATGTTTGCAAACACAGGTAGGCCGATGTCGACATTATGGGTAAATATATAGCGACGTCCGCACATAACTTCCGCCATAAGTGCGGAGGGCTGCGATGTGCGCCAACAAAACAACGTTGTTAGATGCCATAAGCGTTGTTAAAGTCATAAGCGCTGAGGACTGCGATGTGCGCCAACAAACAAATCCAAGTTGTGAGACACGACTCACGTCCAACCACGACGCAGTTCGTCGGCATACCTTAGATGGCATACCGTTTTAGGGGTGAAGCTCCTTATATCGGCACCCGTTCGTCCCTCGTAGTCGCTATAGTGTGTAACAAGTATAACATTTTGACCTCGAAGGTGGTGCCGGTGAGAGATTTCGTCTGTGCGTTGTTGAACAATAAAATATAGTGCTCAATGTACATGCCAATGGCTGCTAAGGGGGAATGAGAGACAGGAGCATTCGGCTTCTAGTTAACGCGCACGTTGCGATCCCAATTAGCAACCATTGGCAAGTACATTGAGCACTATCTGACAAGAAAGGGTTGCTACGTTATACTCACTGGGTGTAACCTCCTTCGTTTTAGAAAGGTTTAGCCAGCGTTGAGCCGCAGTGCCATGAATACAATGAACTAGTATATACCATGAATGAACTCGAGGTGGTGAAAGGTGGGAAGTTGATACGAAGCGCAAGCCGTAAGAAAGTAAAAGCCGAATTCTCCAGTCTCTCATTTCCCATTAGCAGCCATTGGCATGTACATTGAGCACTACCTGACAGGGAAAGGTTGCTACGTTATACTCGCTGAGCATAACCTCTTTGGTTTTAGAAAGGTTTAGCTAGCGTTGGGCTGCAGTGCCATGAATACAGTGAACTAGTATATACCATGAACTCGGTGGGTAAAGGTGAAAAGTAGACCTGAAGCGCAAGCCATAAGAAAGTGTGCGTGTGTCACCTCTTGTTTGGTCCTTGGAATGTCCGCTGGATGGCAGTGCTTCTATATGGGGAATATATGATAAAAAGATGCGAGATGATGGTACTTGGAGTGTTGAATAGATGGACGAACGGACACACAGACAGATGCATGGATGGACGCATGAAGAGACGCACGCACGGACAGGCGGATGGACGCATGGACGGTCACACAGACGGACGCATGGACGGACCGAAGCAAGAACGAATGGACGGACGATTGCTTCTCTGGTGCACTGTGGTGGAGTATCCGTACCTCTCGATGCTTCTCTCGTGCATAGCACACGGGCCTACGGGCCTTTATTAATTCACTTCCATCAAAATGCGACCTCCGAGGCCGGCATCGAACCCGAAACCTCCGGATCAGCATCTGAGCACCGTATAACCAATCAAAACATCAGTGGCCGTACAACGCACAGAAGGTTGTCCAGCACTTTTGCATTAATTTCAAATCTGTTCCTTCCAGACGTCCAAGTTATATTGCTTGTCGCTACGTCACGCTGTTGAACTTCTCCACGTTGCATGTCGATGTATAGACTCCGTCTGCGTGCTCTCCGATACGTACAAGCTCAGCGTGTGCCCCATAAATAGCGATTACTCAGCGATCCTGTCGTCATTTGTTCCATCTGCCATGCCGCATCATAAGCACACCTCAGCTAATGATGACATTGATATGGTTAAATAGCAAGCGTTAGCTAACAGCCTCGGTAACGCATGTTGACTCATCTCTACCCTTGGCTTTGAGAGTCTTCTTCCTTCTTTTTGCATTAGATTCTGCAGACCTTATACAGGTCCAACAAGGGTGAGGACAAAAACAAAAACAAAAACAAATCAAAGCAAACACAGTTAGCATTAATACAATTTAGAATCACCACAATGTGAGTGAAGGCAAAAAAGAATCATCCCGCATCAGGTGAGTCACCTCTCATTTAATATTTTCGAGTAGCTTAGGACTGGTTTTATTTTACTGCATAGTTTAGGGGCGAAGCTCCATATGGCGTCACCCGACCATCCCGTTATCGTAATAACCAACGCTCGTATGCGGGTATGTGCCACAGAGATATGCCACAGAGTGGGTATGTGTGACAGGGGATAGACATTTAGGGGCGAAGCTCCTAAAGCCGTGGGTTGTGCGTCCTCGATGGATGTCGTAGGTAGCCACCTCTCGTTTAGTTCTCGGAATGTTCGCTGAATGGTGGTACTTGTATATAATCAATATATGATGAAAATATGCGAATTGTTGTAGTTGGAGTGTTCACTAAACAGATGGATATACAGACAGACGGACAGACGCACGGACGGACGGATCGACCCACTGTTGGACGGACGGATGGATGCACGAACGGACGGATGGACGCTTCGCCCCTATCATCATCACTCAGCACGTGGATATGCTAGGATTTTTTATATGAAATTCATATTACTTATTTATCTTGAGTAGTTATTAGCTGCAGTAGATGTCATGAGTCATTACAATGCTGGTCATATGTTATTAGTTATTTTCCCACGAAGCTCTTCATATATGACCACACGTTTGTTTCAACTGTAGCTGACGCAAGTTTTGAGAATGCCTCAACCCTTACTTACGTGGGGTTAGCGTATACAGACAACTGCTTTGAACATATGATCGTAAATTTGAAAACGTTCGTATCGAGCAGTGCTTCAAGCAGGAACGGTATTTCTTGGAAGAGCCATCTGCTTTTTATATAGAAAGCAATGTAATAGCCCCGTCAAAGGATCCATATAGCTCATCGGTGCTCACGCATGGCGCACTAGTAGTGAAGCACGGTAGATTCAAATATGGTGATGGTGCAACCAAAGAGCACGTCACTATGACCGTTTTAGTCCGCTTAACCGGTCGCGGACCCCGGAATCGATCCGGGGGGTACTGGGCCAGTAAAGAGGCAGGGCCCGTATATATAATTGCAAAACCATCTTGCGCTGGAATCGTTCGCAGGAATATTTTTCAGCCAATCATGATGCTGGGAATATCACCAAGACACTGGTTGCTAGCTAATGACAAAACACTCTTAAAATGGAAAGATGTATGAATTTGGCTTCAGCTGCCTAAATTAAAGTATTTCCTTAATTACAAGATTATAACACGCATTTTATTTTTCTCCAAAATGTGGCCTTAAAAATGTGCTCGTTATAGTCGGGCTAACCAACGAAATCCACATCAAGTTTCTTCGTTATTTTCTTTTTCAATTTTCCTAGGGTAAAATTACCTTGGAATGATTTGCATGTGGGCTAAATTTAAATGTACGCACTAAGAAAAGGCACATGAGGTCAGCAATGACCTCGTGCTTTAGGTGCAACCATTAGACATGTAAAACTTACAGGCGCGTAAAATCTGGTATGCGCTATATCGTGCTAATAGGGCAAGCCGGCACTATGTGGACGAATGGATATCGTATCCTATCGACGTCACAATAGCTCCCGTCGTGCTCATCTATCTAATGTGAACGATTCGCACAGACCAGAGGCCATAAAGTTTGTAGGCTACGCTTTACAGCTGTGTGTCAGGTAACCAGCTGCAACTGTACTGTTTGCCCAGGTAATTGACACCGGGTGCGTTGAACTTCCTGTCGACGTCACGACGCAATGAGAAAACCCTCGTTTTTGTGCTCTGTCTGCTATTTATGATAAAAACATGTGTCTGTCTGTCTCTCTGTCTGTCTGTCTGTCTGCGTGTGTGTGTGTGTGTGTGTGTGTGCGCGTGTGTGTGTGTGTGTGTGAGAGAGAGACACCTACACATGAATATTTTGACAAGAAGAATGTTCCAGGTGTGCTTGCATGCACGTAGTCCACTTACATTTATATGTTCTCTATTATTTAATAGCTGTCAACATATATGGCAAGGTATAGGCTCTACGAAAGGTGGCTGTCTTTATTAACAGTTAAAGTGTTTCGACTCCCCATTTATCAATAAAAGCAAATGCACATTGTACAACCAAACAGCGCACAAAGTCTGCAACAGACACAAATAATACAAAAATACCACACCACGAGAAGCAATCAATAAACACGTCAGTTGAGTTAGTGTAAAAGCTCAATAGATGATTATATTATACACGAAAACACTATGCATTTGTAGCGAAGGAACTTGTAGAGGTACAGGGGCATGTCCATGTCCCTGGACACACGGATTTATACGCAGCACATGGACTTGGCGAGTAGAGTAGGTCCTATAGCGAAGACAGGACGAGAAAAGCGAATACAGGACATCCTCGATTTCCTCGTTTCCGTTTGTGTCCGAGTTAATGTACTACAATTTTTCGCCACTGCATAGATCACTTCTTTTAAGGCACATAGGCACCGTACACTGACCAGACGGAGCTGCATTGCTCGCCCATCCCAAGTTTGCTGACGTTGGCCGTTAGGGGCACACGAAAAAGAGACGCGCGCACGCGTCCCTCGTTACAAGCCGCCCGCTCATGCAAGGAAGAGATATGCGCGCATCGCGTTGCATTTTGATTGACGCCGTCTCACTGTGGCGTGTTTTCGTCGCTAGGCAATGCTTACTGGCGTTGTAGTCACCTGAAAAAAAAAGCACAGCATATCCACGGAGTGCATGATAATGAGCGGGGTGAAGCGTCCATCCATTCTTCTTTCTTGCTTCCGTCCGTCCATGCGTCCGTATGTGCGATCATCCGTGCGTTCATCCGTCCATCTGTCTGTGCGTCCATGCGGTCGTCCATGCGTCCGTCTATCCACCCATTCGTTCGTCCATCTAGTGAATACTCCAAGTACCGCCATCTCGCATCTTTTAATCGTATATTCAGCATATATAGGTACCGCCATCCAGCGGACATTCCGAAGGCTAAACGAGAAGTGGCCCTCACGCACTTTTTTTACGGCCTGCGCTTCGTGTGTACTTCCCACCTTTCACCGCTTCTAGTTCACGCCACTGCGGCCCAACCTTCGCTAAACCTTGCTAAAAACAAGGATGTCACGCACAGCGAGTTTAACGTGGCAACCCTTTATGGTCAGATAGCGCTCTAAGTGCGTCTTTCTGATACTAGTTTTTTTCGTAGTGAGCATCAAATTCAAGAGACATTTTATTAGAGATTAAGCCACCAATACTCGTGTCTGTACGTCATTTCATCAAAAAACAACTATCTTTCTTTCTATGATTAATGTGCGCGGGTTTCCTCCTCAATTGAAAAGGCTCTGCACGTGCCGCTCCTATATAGTCCGGCCGTGGAGGTGGCTACCTACTACTACGACGACTACTACACACATCGCCGACGCACGACCCACGGCATGTGGAGTTTCGCCCCCAAATCTCGACTGCACTGTGTCTATGAGCGTCGCAATCTTTAGGTTGTTAAACTTGTGTATTCTTATTTTATCAATGGCGAACACTTCCTCATTAAACACGAATATTTATTGACCGTCGGCGGCATCAACACGAGTGATGGCAAAATATCATCGTTACGCGGAGACGTCACAGATAGATGACGTCTCATGACGCGCGTGATTTCGCATGACGTCATCGGGTGATGTCGTCGCTTTGCCAATGGTGCACCGATCACGGAGGCTGCGCAAAGCCAGGTAAGATGCAGGGAAGCTGGCAATGCCCCCGATCCTGGAGGCGATGCCAGACCACGTTACGTGCAGATAGCTTTTGGAGGGAGGCGAGGGAAAATCAATACTAAGAAGAATAATGTTTTCGCCTTCGAGTCGCCTTGTCGAATGCACAGGGGACACTGGGAGCGGTGTTTGTACTATTGCTACGTGTGTTAATAAGCTCGTGAAGCGTCGAATGCAACAAGCCAACCATTTTCATGCCCATGCGTCTACTGTTTATTTACTGAAGTTGCAAAACGCCAACTCTACAGCCACAATATGGCGGTCCCGAAAACCACCCGTAAAACGATCTACAGAAGACAGGCCGATATCGCTCCTACAATGCAGGAACGATCCTATTCCGCATGGCGCTTGCTACAGAATCCACTTGACATGCTTATAAAACTGCGCGGAATAGAGGCCACTACAGAATCAACGTACCCACAAGAGTGTGGGCAGATTCAGGCTGATTCTAGAAACATGCAGTTTTCGCAAAGGCACTTTACTGTTGTTGGACCGACAAGGCAGACACAGCAAAAAGCAAGCTCCGAAAAGGCTGGATACATTTGTTTCGTTCAATAAAGTATTTGCGTTTTTCATAACGTATGTTTCTTTTAACGGGAATATTTATACGTGGTGGTCATAGAGTCGTATTATTGCGCGAAGGAAAAAAGTCAGAAACCAGCGCACCTATGCAGCTACAGGAGTATAGATCTGTTCCCGTATTAGAGATGTCACTTTGAGGTTGAAATTGAAGCGATAATCCCAAGGCTGTGTGCTTTGTTTGTTATTGTGCTTGTATAGACGCTCGTTTCATAGGTTTGTTGCGTCGCACGATAGAATAAGCTCTTTCTAAACACAGACTCTACAAAAGATCCCGGGACGGCTTTATGCTCTACCATGGTAGGGTACCTGGTACTGTAAATAATTAACCACTACTCTAAACACACAGGCTTGAGTTAGGTAGTCTTGTATAACTTTCTTAAAATTACGTAGTTGAGTATACCGAGTGCTTAAATCGTTAACCACTTCTTCTAAACACACTCCACTCACGTTCAGGCATTCTCGAGCTTAAACACTTGTGTTTGAGGCCCGAGGGAGTGCTTTACCCCCTCTCATAATAGAGTAACGAATGCTCTAAATCATTAACCCCTTTTTCTAAACACAGGTTAATAATGAAAACAAAAAAAGTGGCAGCATATCCGCGGGGTGAATGATGGAGAGTGGGGTGAAGCATCCGTCCGTCCATTCGTTCTTGCTTCCGTCCATCCATGCGTGTGTCTGTGTTACCATCCATGCGTCCATCCGCCTGTCCGTGCGTGCGTCTGTTCGTGCGTCCGCACGTCCATCCGTGCGTCCATCCCCGCGTTCGTCCATGAATCCGCCCCTGCGTCCGTCCATGCGTCCATCCGTCCGTGCAGTCATCCGTGCGTCCGTCCATGCATCTGTCTGTGTGTCCGTTGATCCATCTAGTCAACGCTCCAAGTACCACCATGCATCTCGCATCTTTTCATCATATATTCCGCATGCAGAAGCACCGCCATCCAGCGGACATTCCAAGGACTAAACGAGAGGTGGCACACACACACACTTTCTTACCACTTGCGCTTCGTGTCTACTTCCAACCTTTAATGACCTCGAGTTCAAGGTATATACTAGTTCGCTGTATTTATGGCACTATGGCTCCACGCCCGCTAAACCTTTCTAAAACCAAGGAGGTTACGCCCGGCGAGTATAACGTAGCAACCCTTTCTTGTCAGATAGTGCTCAATGTACATGCCAATGGCTGATAATGGGGAATGAGAGACAGGAGAATTCGGCTTTTAACTAACCCGCACGCGGCGAATTTTTTGTTGTTGAACAACGCACAGGAGAAATCTCCCACCGGCACCACCTTGCATGTCAAAGCGTAAGACATATTACGCACTACTACGAGGGATGAAGGTGTGCCGCTCTAAAAAGCTTCCCCCCTAATATGCCCCCCCCCCCCTCCCCGAAAGGAATCATGAGGAAATGCGAATACATTGTGTGGCAACCATAACGGCGTTTCGCACGTGAGAACCCAGCGTTAGAAGAATATTTTTTTCTTTTTTTTCTTACACCATGCAGCCAATATAGCGTCGTTCATCGCACGTTGCGTTTTTCTGTCGCGAGAAGTGCCATATGTGTTTCCAGCTCTACTACTAGCATGCACGGTTAAAAAAACAACAACACTGCAAACGCGTTTCAAACGCGCTGCAATGAGGTGGTAGCAAGTCACGTTCAAGTCAAGGAGGTGGGGGCTTCGGCTGCTAGGGGCGAGGATAAGCACGCGCGCCCGCAGTTGTTGTTTTGGGAGAGGCTGGTAGATGGATCCCGACGGATGCCTGACATAGCCCGACTAAGAAATGCATTCGCATTTAAAATACTTTTCATTGTTTTCTATGAATGCAGAATATTTTACAAAATGAAGGGCCGTAGGAATGTGGCTTCTTCGTTTTAGGGGCGAAGCTCGTTAGGGTCTAGGGCAGTCCAACCCTCCACGTAGCCTGCACAGCATATCCACAGACAGACAGACAGACAGACAGACAGACAGACAGACAGACAGACAGACAGACAGACAGACAGACGGACAGACAGACAGACAGACAGACAGACAGACAGACAGACAGACAGACAGACAGACGGACGGACGGACGGACGGACGGACGGACGGACGGACGGACGGACGGATGGACGGACGCTTTGCCCCAGTCATCTTCATTCACTTCGTAAATAGGCTGTAGTTTTTTAAAGTTTCCGTACGACATTAGGGCATGCATTAGTCTTTCAGCACATAGCGTTACCGATCTACATTACAATTTATTAGGATACTGCACTGTGGCCGTTGAGATGGTTGAACGATTACGGTGTTCTGGTGCATGACTTGAAGGTAGAGAGTTCGATCACGGCCACGATGGTCGCATTTCTACGAACGCGAAATGCTACAGAGGCCCGTGTATCTATTGTGCGATGTCAGCGCAGGTTAAAAAGGCCATGACACATGGTCAGCCACCAAACTACAGTTTTCAGCAAAAAAAAAAAAATCAAAGTGGTAGGGAGTCTCTTTTGCCTGTACATACATGATAAATGAACTGCAAAAAAATATTCCACTGCAAAATGAGTCCCAGAAGACACTGGCTATAAACCCCGCTCACCGCCAACGACCGCGATTTTTGCATGGCGTTGGTGACATCATCTGCTCCATGGAGTGGAGCCGTTGTATTCTGCCTAAGCTTGAGCCGATTCGAGGTGTTCAATTTTGAACGACAAGCTGAAGAAAGCTGGAATAGCTCCATTCTACGCTAAGTTCACTGTGAAACAAAATAATTGGCCGTAACTGTATTCAACTAAAATCGCCCGAACACAGACGCTCGCAATGAAAGGGGCTTGGTGCGTCACGGCTCGCTGGTGCGCCAGTGTTGTCAGGCTCTCGGGCCGCCCTGGTGTTTACAAAGAGAATCACAGCATATCCACGGAGTGAATGATGTTTGGTGGGGCGAAGCGTTCATCAGTTCGTCCGTGCTTTCGGCCGCCCATTCGTTCTTGCTTCCATCCGTCCATGCATCCGTCCATGCGTCCGTCCATGGGTCCGTTAATCCGCGTGACCGTCGATGCATCCGTCTGTCTGTGCGTCCCCCCATGTGTCCGTCGGTACGTCCGTTCTTCCGTCTGTCTGTGCGTCCCCCCATGTGTCCGTCGGTACGTCCGTTCTTCCGTCTGTCCATCTGTCCATCCATGTGTCTGTTCAAGTGCACGTCCCTCTGTCTGTCTGTCTGTCCATCTGTCCATCCATGTGTCTGTTCAAGTGCACGTCCCTCTGTCTGTCTGTCTGTCCATCTGTCCATCCATGTGTCTGTTCAAGTGCACGTCCCTCTGTCTGTCTGTCTGTCTGTCTGTCTGTCTGTCTGTCTGTCTGTCTGTCTGTCCATCTGTCCATCCATGTGTCTGTTCAAGTGCACGTCCCTCTGTCTGTCTGTCTGTCTGTCTGTCTGTTCAAGTGCACGTCCCTCTGTCCGTCCGTCCGTCCGTCCGTCCGTCTGTCTGTCTGTCTGTCTGTCTGTCTGTCTGTCTGTCTGTCTGTCTGTCTGTCTGTCTGTCTGTCTGTCTGTCTGTCTGTCTGTCTGTCTGTCTGTCTGTCTGTCTGTCTGTCCGTCCGTCCGTCCGTCCGTCCGTCCGTCCGTCCGTCCGTCCGTCCGTCCGTCTGTCTGTCTGTCTGTCTGTCTGTCTGTCTGTCTGTCCGCCCATTCGTTCATCCGTCCGTCCGGGCGTGCGTGCGTGTGCCCCTCTGTCTGTCTGGGTGTCCATCAGTCCGTCCGTCTATCTGTATGTCCATCCGTCCATCTATCTAGTGAACACTCTAAGTACAGCCATCTCACATCTTATCATCGTGTATTCATCATATACCAGTGCCGCCATCCAGCGGACATACTAAGGACCACTCTTGCGGGTAAGTGCCACCGGTGGCTGTATACACCGTTGGAGGATGGACAGACACACCGCCTAAAGAGCTTCGCCCCTAATATATTCATCATATATTAGCTTCTCGACCGAATTCGCCGAAGTTACTCCGGCTTGTTTATGAATACCCATGGATTGTCCCGAATAACTCAGACTTTTGAGCCCCTTTCAAGAACATCAAATAGTCGGAACTTTCGGAGCCCTCCATAAAGACTGGTATAATAATCATACCGTGATCTTGGCATGTACTATAATACAAGATATTACTAACGTGTTGCGTTAACTAAGCCAATTTTCGAAGGACGAACCAGCACCAGCTGGATGATTCTGCGGAAGTTGGGATCTCAATAACGTGACCGGGAACTTCGAAGGGAATGTGCTGGATATGTGCAGGCCTGTAGAACGACGGGAAAGCACGAAATGATTTAAGTCCTATAATTAGATGCCTGGAATCGAAACACGACACACAGCGAGTGAGCGTGCGAGGCATTTATTAAATTTATTCTCGCACCCGAGATACGCAATAAGATAACGTATGGCGTGAGTGAACACATGTGCACACAGAGATAGTGAAAAAACTTATTGCCAAATCCGGCTGTGCGAGCGAGTTGTGTTCAAGCCTGGAAAGCTAGTTTCGCATGTTTCACGTCATTCCTTATAGCTGCCCAGGCGGCGGTCCGCAATTAAGACGAAGAAGACGGAGAGTGAATTTGATTTGTACGCCACTAATTAAAAAAAAACGGCTACTGCGTAATGTCGTAACTAAAGAAAAAAATGGGGGCCTTTCGTTGGTAAAAATTGTTTATCCGTGGGCGACTCTCGCAGTGCAGGTGAGAAGTTTTTTCATGTGGGAAAACTTTGTTAAAACAGTGAATGGCCGCTTTCATTAGGCCTGCTGGCAGTTTTTAATAAAGTGCCCTTGAGAGCGGTTGCACAGGTTTACTAATTAAGAATTGAAAAATTCACATTTCTTGTCTCTCGCAGGTAATCCGGTGAGGCAAATAGTCCTGAGGTGTATACGAGCTATAAGTCAGGAGGTGCCATCCGTCCCTGGACAAATAGGTTCAATCAATCAATCAATCAATCAATTATGTATTTATTTATTTGGTTAATTGAAATTCAAATATTTCAACCAATTACAGAAATGTGCGAATAGAGCAGTTGAAAACCGAATCGAATACGAATCGAATAGCGATCATCACAAATCATATACGAATACGTATCACTTAAGACAATCATTTTAAAGAGGCCTATGATTCAAGAACTTTTTATTTAAAAAACGTTCACGAACTTTCACACCTAAGCAAACTGAGATAAGCTCGTATAGAGTAGCCACTACAAGCCTTCGTGGCATTTTTTGTTGTTTACTCTATAGGGTGAATGAAGCAATTACTTCAGTACTCGTGGTAGTACGTGTTACAAAGTCTTGAATAACAATAATACATACGTGTTAATAACATCTCGATCATTAAAAAAGTTGTGGATATCATAATGATGGTCAACTTACGACAAATTTGCTTTGGTGACGTGGCGTTTAAAACAAAATTTCAGGTTCGGCGAATACTCGAAAATTTCGAATAACGAATCCAAGAGCACTGAATTTGATTCGGTACTCGAATCAAATAGTACATATTCGAAGTAACGAATATTAAAAGAGTAGTTTTTGAATAATTAGTAGCGATGGGAAAACCCCAAAACAAGAAAATTATGGAGCAGCTAAAGGCAATTTTTTTTAAATCCCCAAAGTGATCTGCGCACAGATCAAGTTTTTACGAGACTATCGACATTGTGTTCTTGACGGATTATCGTGCTTCTCGTAAAAACTCTACCCTTGCTCACTTTTTACAATGCTGAACCAATTTATTTGTCTCATATTAATCAGCTCTGTGTTCATATTGTAATAACTGCTTGAAGCTGCGTCACAAGAGATGCGAGTATGGCATTTGCGTTCTTTGTTCTTGCAGATGTAGGTTTAAAAGGCGATTGTTACGCGCTTTCGGTGATCAGACTATGTTGTGAAGACAGAATGACCGGCTCTATTACAACTTTAATCCGCTTCGTTGGAACAATTGCTACGCTGCTCGGCTGGTCACCCCAAGGTCGTGGATTTGATCCCCGCCATGGCGGCCTGTGCGAGGTCAGTGCACGTCGAAAAACGAGAGGTGGCTACATACAGGAGACGGTACCGCCATCTAGTGAACACTGCAAGAACTAAACTAGAGGTGGCTACATACAGGGGACGGTACCGCCATCTAGTGAACACTGCAAGAACTAAACTAGAGGTGGCTACATACAGGCTACAGGGGACGCACAGCCCACGCCCTAAGGAGCTTCGCCCCTAAAACGCCAGACGGTCACAGTTTCCGGAGCCCTCCACAGCGGCGGCGTCTCGTAATCACAATGCTACGCGCCAGTGGCATCGCGCCCAAATAAAGATGAGGAGGGCCACAGATATCGTTAGGTTAAAAGTCAAGTTTCTAAACTATTCCAGTCAGGTTATTACGGCAGTCTGGAATACAGGCTGAAAAGCATATTACTGGCAGTTAAATTGAATATTTTACGTATATTTGCCATTTCATTGCTTTATTTTTGTTTTAAAATTTCATAGCTTACCTAAAATAACATTCACCCGTCTCTACGTCGCATTCCTGGCCAATCCCCCAAAGCGGGTACATGCCATGTTACTAGGATGGCAAAGCAAAGCAAAGATAGACTGGCGCGAAGTTGATCCTACTGATGTTGCTGCGCGCCTAACCAGTGGAAAATACACTGTGGCTTTTTCGCACCAATATCGCAGTTTTGGGACGTAAAACTCCAGATATAACTATTATTTGTTATATACTTAGCTGTATTCCTGATGTTTTGTAGAGAAATTGTTTAGTTTTCGTCCTCCAGTTTAATTTAAATACAGGTGAGAAAGTCTCACATGTATAACCTTAGTGAATGATGTATTTGTACGTACAGTTACAAATTATTACGAAGGCTCTAGGTGCAGTTGTATAAGACATTGGTTTTCATAATTGTGGTATTTTGAGTCGAGTAAAATAAGCTGTAATGGTCTCTGGTGAAAGCTTGAGATTATTTGTTTTAAATGAGTATTGTGGTGTTTTAAGACCGCTTCAAAAAAGGTCTACCATTCGAAAACATTCGAACAGTATTCGATTACTATTTGTATTCCATTCGGTTTCAGAATTGTCCATTACCCACCCCTACGAAAAATTCCTTATTTCGGGGATTAGTAAAACCTTGATAGTACATGCATGCATCTGGGTTATTCCCTTATTAAAGTACCAAAAACGATCCTTCGCTCTTTATGTCGTTTTTTTGGGGGGGGGGGGGCGTTCTTGCTGGTTATTATTTTTTAATCAAAACATGCACTATTAACTCGCAGCACAAAAATTGAATAGCACGCTATTCAGATTCATTATTCGAAATATTAGAATAATCACGTGCCCCTAATAGACCAATTTTGAATAGAAACGCAGGCTAACATATTTATTTAATTTCTATGACTAACTATTATAAACTTCTTGCAGAAGTAGAGTAATAGTAACAATACTATCATCGTACTTGTGCCACTTGTGTTTATTTATAATTTTATTTTATTTCTACGTACGGCAGCCTCAATGAGTCTACTGCAGCAATGGGAAAAGAAGAAAACAACAACAAAGAAATCTTCAAGAACAGGCGTCCAGAAATTTTGAAGTCGTATAGAGAACAAAAAGTTCTGGGCAGTGAATTCTAAGCTTCTATAGTTTATTTATTTATTTATTTATTTATTTATTTATTTATTTATTTATTTATCTATTTATTTATTTATTTATACTGCAGTCTCTAGCAGAGACTATAGCAGGTGTGATACATTGATACATGATATTAAAAAAAGGCACAAGAGTTTTCAAAGAAAATACATGAAGTGAAAAATACAATCCATACAGATAAAACAATAAGGCTAACAAAATGAACAAGAACACAACAGAATCTAACAGCAAATAGCAACAGTAAAATGCAAGAGTGCAAGCGCAAGCTGAATAAACATAAAGAAAGAATATATTTTCATGGAGAAAATTTATCAAATTGAACAAGATTATGCAACAAATTAATAAATTCTATAATTAGTTGAAAGAAAAAGGCTGTAAACATGTCAGTGCGAGTGAAAAAAGTTGCAATGTTAAGGGCGTGGTCACTCCTCTGCAGTCAAAGATTAGGAAAATTTAAATTTGCTAGTGCTGAGGCGGAAAATGTTGATCAAAGTATACACTAATTTTCGGCATTCAACATAGTAGGACGCTTTCTGAGTGTAGTGACACCTATAGCTAGGGCTGAAAATTCGTCGGAGAGAAATCCCTATCATGTCTCTTGCATACAAAACGCATACAAAATTAAGGGATTTGCATGCAAAATTAAGTAGATTCGGGCATCCATGTCACAACAGAACATCTCAGCCTCACCTCTCGATGTGGTTGAGATAAATCTTTGGCTCTTGCATTTGCTGCCCCTCTAATTTTTCTCTTTAATTATTTTCTCTTTATTCCCGTGTTTCAGTACCACTGCGTCTTCAGCTTTTTTTGTTCCTTGGGTAGGGAGAAATGCATGCTATGTTAATGAACATCTTGAAAGTTAACTAATTGTTTAAATAATACAAACCATTGAAAATGCAAAAATTTTGTATAGGCCGCAATACAGACGCCACTGCCAGTATACGCCGTGATTTTATTTCTCACTCTAAATCCGCTGCCCGGATCATATTTCCAGGGATAATCCGCCCTGTGTGGCTTGAACGATGGTTTAAGCACCACCTTGTCGTTCAGGGGTTCAATAATCTTTTTTTTCAATGAGGCACGTCTAAGCTGCTTTCGGAGTCATGCAGGGCTAGCTAATCAATAATGAAAACACTAGAATAATTAGAATATGTTGATAGGCAGGCCCACGGATCTGTGTTGATACAGTTTTTTCTACAAAGGAACCCCATCCTGCCACTCAACCACATTATCGAAGAGAAGGCAAAATGGGCGTTGTGCATGCAACTTAACCCGAGGTACGAGTTGAGTGTAAGTTTACTCATAACACGAAAATA
Organism: Rhipicephalus microplus; assembly: GCF_013339725.1. Lineage (NCBI taxonomy): Eukaryota > Metazoa > Arthropoda > Arachnida > Ixodida > Ixodidae > Rhipicephalus > Rhipicephalus microplus. The sequence continues at coordinate 91,551,926 of NC_051169.1, forward strand.
GCAAGCACGTCTGTATAGATATTTGAACCTATAGACAGGTCGGAGAGGTGAACGGCTGCCCGGCAGAGACGTGGACACAGCCTAATTAAGTCTTCTCATTTGCGATGGCCACACATCAAGCGTGCCTCCTTCATCGTCCTCTGCAGTTTGTTTCCCAAGACGCTGCTATAAGTTCCGTTATATTCTAGAACATGTAGCTGCGAGTAATGTGCGCTATATGATCACCGTAACGACGAGAGAACCAACCCGGAGGCAATGGGCCGCCCTTAATCGATTAAGTCCGGTATATTATATGAGCTCGCCGTGTGTACATATGAAATAAAACTGCAAAGTAGGAAGCTGTGTCGCTAGCGTTCGTCGTATGCTCCAGAACGGTGACGAAGTTTTGTCGTTAGCGTTAGAAAACGTAGCAAAGCGTCCAGGTGCTGTCACCGAACGTTTTGGCTATGTACTTCCTGTATTCCTTGTGGAATGCGTAATGTTTCGTGTGATTCAAACTCACCACCCGAAGAGTTGTCATTTTGCTTTGCCGGTTATGGCTAATAATGTTTTTCACACGACTACTGTCATGGCCTACACTGCTCATTGTGCCGGTGGCCGTATCAAGGGGAACTTGCAGCATATCTTTTGCGACTGCCTTCGCTTGAGCATAGATGATCACTCGCAAATACTGTAGATCGCCTTGACCAAACAACGATGACATGGTAGATTAGCTGCATGCCAAATGTGTTGCTGCTAATATTCAGTGCATGAGCTTTTTTTTTCCGGAGCGTTGTGGCTGCACGTTTATGACGGTGAAATGCATGAATACATCTGACTCGGGTGCACTATAAAGAACACTTGTTCAATATTCCTCCCGAGCCCTATGGAATCATGGCATGTCTTATAACCATATAGCTATTCGGGAACTTAAGAAAAAGTATGTTCGGAGAACTCCCAGAACATAATTATATTCAATAAGCTGTATTCACGAAAGGTTGTTACACTATAGTTGACCGCAAGAGAAATTTCCACCCACTCATGATGCGTGGCGTGTAATTATAACGACACCAGCTGCCCAGTTGAAATGAGCGTTTATGAAATGAAAGCTTAGTAAATACGACTGTTTATTTCATAGATATGAGAAATAAAATCTTTGAGCTTCTATTTCTAAGAATAATAACGAAAAGCTTCCTTATTGCATACTCTAGTTTGTGATTCGTCGAGGTCATTGACATCGCACTGAAGTACTTATATGTTTTCAAACGTTTAAGCTGCACAATCTTTTCTTGCTAAGTAAAATATCAAGAAGTGACGATTACCCGGGGTTCTTGACCTTCTGCAGCACGTAAAGACGAAATCTGCGTGTGACGCGTGCACGTGCATTGATAAAAAACAACAACAGAAATAAACAAGAAATCCCACACACCTCGTGGCATTGCCCTGTCGCCGGTATAGGCCCATTTTCGATACAGCTGTGATGCCATGGTCTGATAGTATGCCTTGTTGATTGATATGTGGGGTTGAACGTCCCAAAACCACCATATGATAATGAGAGACGCCGTAGTGGAGGGCTCCGGAAATTTCGGCCACCTGAAGTATTTTTAACGTGCACCCAAATCTGGTCTGGTTAACCTCCCTGATTTTCATTTATTTCCTTCTGCTCATCCTCTTCCTCTTTCACCTAACGTCATGGCTCAAAAATCTGCTCAAAAAGACAATTTAGGCTTACGCCTTAAAAAGAAGCAGGTAACCTTTTCTTGTTCAAAGCGGCCGCCTATTAATGCGGAAAGTAGCGAAAACCAAAGGAAAAACAATAACGAACGTTGTTGAAACGAAGTAGAACCAGAAATCTGGCGAGGATTAAGTCTCGCATGCGGCGTTACATTAACGACGAGCACTAGGGTCGCATGCTAAGACTACGTTACACACGCACATGCTCAGCACCGAAAGGAAAGGGGAGGGGAAAGGGATCCCACACGCATTACTCAAGCGGAACCGTGCAACGAGACTCTTGCAGGCGACAGGAAGAAGAGGAGCGGGTGACGCTGTTAACACTAGCGTACACAGCCACGGTCGAGAAACTTGCTAAAGAAAGTGAGAAATGAAATGACGCGAACGTTAAGCAAGAACAAATAGCCACACTGCGCAGTAACTCGTCTTCTATTACTCTTGCGTTTGTGTGTGCGTGTGTGTTTTCACGTGTTCAGAAAGGAGAATCCAAATAAATACACAAGGCAACGGAACGAAAACAGCGATATTAAATATCAAACGCCTAACCAAAGATAAATGCTGGCAACGAAAAAAAAAAGTCAGGATTGTCTCGAAGCTATAGGAAAAGACCTTGAGTTTTATACACGGTACTTTATATCTCCGCGGCGGCAATGCGGGAGGCTCCTGTTTCGTGCCTCGAGCTAATAATAAAGAGAAACGTAAATTAACGCGGGCGCATACACGCCGACGTTATAAGCTCGGCAGGTTGGCTGCCCCTGCCCCGGAGTCATATTGTTCCGCTTCTTTAGGCAGCGTCGTGGCGAACGGACTTTTGCGGGCCGATTAATTTATGCGGTTCTTTCTCGCGCTCCTTCCAGGCCGCTCTCTGAGCTCGTTACGGCGTCGTTAAGAACGCGTAAGTTTCTTTTCCTCGCTGCTGCTGCTGCTCCTTGCACGCGACCTTCGGGACCATGATGTTTTCTTCTGCCGAAGAAAGAAAAAAAAAAGAAAAAGCAAACTTGTTAGCACAAGGGTGGTACAACACGGTGTGATTCTATGGTGACATGCATGCTTGTGCGTGCCTTGCGTGCCAGCTTTCTCCTAAGCGTTGAGCGCGAAGCATGTTGAGTAGTTTGTTGCCGTTACTTGGTGTGGTGGTGATGTGTTACTCCGCTCTCCCCTCTTCTCAATTATATATATAGCACATTCCAAGTACTTCATCGCTCTTGCTTGTGCGTATACCCATAATCATCGTTCCTTACCGTTGGTGTTCTGAGCCGAGGCAGACATCGCAGAATAAACGACTGCTGCTGGCCCTGCCTGATGAAGTCTTTCAGAGTGGTGAAGGTGGGTCAAGATCCCGACGTCCTCCTACGTTCGTTTCCCACGTGGAGCTCCGACCCTGTCGCCGCTTGCACCCGATATGTATATATATAATATATATTATATATATAATATATATATATATATATATATATATATATATATATATATATATATATATATATATATATATATATATATATATATATATATATATATATATATATATATATAATGTAATGAATGTATACTGAAGCGCTCGTTTTTTATTAAGGAGAGGAGATCTAACAGCCAATATAGCCATGAAATGTATAGGGGAAGTTATTAATCCCTAATGTAAATGCGAAAGAAAAGTGGGCAAAAGATAACTTGCCGTGAGCAGGAACCAAACCTCCGACCTTCGAATAACGCGTTCGATACTCCACCACTGAGCTACCATGGCGGCTATCCCCTCAGCCACTTTGTTGTGTTTATATGTGAATTTAAACGGGGGAGTGTCAGTCAGCGTCACCTGTAGCCATGACGGCGAGTGTGGCACAATCTTTATGAGCATGTTTGACGTCATGTAGCACGTGAACTTATTACGAGCTGGCAGCAGACTAATAGTCACTCGTATACAACCTAACGGCACCAAGTCTGCCAGTACGAGACGTTAATGGACGGAAAAGAAATGTATACTTAAGGGCTCGTTTTTTCGTGTTTTGATACCATATTAATCAGATCTAACAGACAATAATATCGAGGAATGTATAGGGAAAGAGATTAGACCCAATTGTAATGTAAATGCGAAGAAAAAAAAAGTGGGCAAAAGATAACTTGCCGTGAGCCGGAACCGAACCTGCGACCTTGGAATAAACATGCGTTATTGAAAGGTCGCAGGCTCGGTTCCTGCCCACGGCAAGTTGTTTTTTCACCCACTTTTCTTTCTTCAACTTTACAATAAAATTGGGTCTAATAACTTCCCCTATGCATTCCTTGGAGTTATTGTGTGTTAGACCTCAGAAATATATATATATATATATATATATATATATATATATATATATATATATATATATATAGTCCAGTAGATCCTCCGTGAGCGGTCACAACGTGGTTTATTTCGACGTTTTGGCCTAGAGTCTGGCCTTCATCAGGATTAAAGGTACAGTTTGTTGCTGCTCAGCTTTATACAATCTCAAATCAGAGGGAAAGGAAAGAGGAAAAAGACAGAAAAAAGAAAAAAAAGAAAAAAAAGAGAAAAAGAATATAAGGTGAACTCCCCTCAGGCGCCCCCCTTCCACTCTTCCTTCCACTTCCCCCTTCATCTCTCTCCCCTTTCTCCCCTTCACCTTTCTGATGTCAGTAGTCTGTGTATGCTTCCTTTCACTAACGCATTCTTCCCGACCAGACGGCGCCTCCTGGCACTGGCAGTTCGGTGTGGGGCAAAAAAGAGCTTTTTTAGGAAGTTCTAAACCTTTAACTACTCGGAGCCCCGTCAACATTTCGTCGTAGAAAGAGGGGTACCGCGTATTGGGCAGAGGCTGGTAAGCGGGCATTTTAGGAAGTTTTAAGCCTTTAACTATTCGGGGTCCCGTCAACATTTTGTCGTAGAAAGAGGGGTTCCGCGTATTGCGGCAGAGGCTGGTAAGCGGGCGCAATGCGAATTCCTTGCCCGCTTCTGGTTTACGCGTGCAGTGGGGGCCTCCCGGCTGTGCACAGGGTTGCTGTTGGGCATGTCATCACACAATTGATTGGGTAGTAAAATAAAACAGAAAACAGACGACAGCTGCACTTAGGAAGAGTAGTTACACTTGGAATTGTTTTGAGTTGTCCAGTGCCCTTCGCAGCTGCAGTGCCGTGAACTCATTGCCGTTATTGTTTTCTAATGCTTTAATTGCTGCAAGTGTTCCAGGATTCGCATTTATTCCTCTATCGGGGGTGTTAAATCGGTGGATAAGGTATGACTCTCGTTGTTCACGTTCTCGATTTGATTTAAATCCCGTCTCTAAGAGCGTTACTGATAGTTTGTCGAATGCATGGTCGGGAAGATTGAGATGTTTTGTTAGAGGTAGACTTGGGGCTGATTTCGCATGGGCTCTGTGATAATTGACGCGAATCCTAAATGGTGTTTCTGTTTGTCCGATGTACTGCATACCACACCTGGAACACTTGCAGATATTAAAGCATTAGAAAACAATAACGGCAATAATGAAAATAGTAACTGAGTTCACGGCACTGCAGCTGCGAAGGGCACTGGACAACTCAAAACAATTCTAAGTGTAACTACTCTTCCTAAGTGCAGCTGTCGTCTGTTTTGTGTTTTATTTTACTACCCAATCAATTGTGCCATGCATGACATGCCCAACAGCAACCCTGTGCACAGCCGGGAGGCCCCCACTGCATGCGTAATCCAGAAGCGGGCAAGGAATTCGCATTGCGCCCGCTTACCAGCCTCTGCCGCAATACGCGGAACCCCTCTTTCTACGACGAAATGTTGACGGGACCCCGAATAGTTATAGGCTTAAAACTTCCTAAAAAAGCTCTTTTTTGCCCCACACCGAACCGCCAGTGCCAGGAGGCGCCGTCTGGTCGGGAAGAATGCGTTAGTGAAAGGAAGCTACACAGACCACTGACATCAGAAAGGTGAAGGGGAGAAAGGGGAGAGAGATGAAGGAGGAAGTGGAAGGAAGAGTGGAAGGGGGGCGCCCGAGGGGAGTACACCTTATGTTCTTTTTCTCTTTTTTTCTTTTTTCTTCTTTTTTTCCTTTTTTCTGTCTTTTTCCTCTTTCCTTTCCCTCTGATTTGAGATTGTATAAAGCTGAGCACCAACAAACTGTACCTTTAATCGTGATGAAGGCCAGACTCTAGGCCGAAACGTCGAAATAAACCACGTTGTGACCGCTCACGGTGGATCTACTGGACTATATGCAACGCTACGGCCACTCAACCACCAAGCCTGCCTATATATATATATATATATATATATATATATATATATATATATATATATATATATATATATATAGTGGGAGTAATAATTCAATGGGCCAGTTAGTCTTTGTGAAGGTAGGGGATATGGCACAACGGGAGCGTTGTCAACAAGGATAAATATATTTATTTCCCAACAGTTTCGGGAGGGGTCCTCCTTCATCAGGGGACGCTCCCGTTGTGCCATATCCATATATATATATATATATATATATATATATATATATATATATATATATATATATATATATATATATATATAATATATATATATATATATATAGGGTTTGTCTAAAGATTTTGTTTTCTTTAACTTGCACTAACTGTAGCTTCTGATGTTAGTTTCTGCTTGTTCTTAAAAGAAGCACCCTTTCATCCTGCCGCTCATCGTGCGGCCATGTAAACGGTCTCTCGCTTGTCCCAATTTCAGCCATGCGCGTTCACAAACCTCCTGCTTTCGTTTCAGTCTGTTTGTTTTTAAAGACGACGGTCTTTCTTGGGGACCTTTGACGCAAAATTTTTGGTCTGTTTATCCGTGTTAGGGGTACTTTAAAAGGCACCAGATGATACCCCAAACGGCCGACCCCATCCGCAGCACCCACCATTATTGCCTAAGGTTCAGCATTATTACTTGTGCGATTGTCAAATAAAAAGCAATTATTGTGCATATCTGAGGCACGATAACCATACGCCAATATTCTGCATGTGTGTCTTTTAATAGGAAAGGTGTACATAATTAATTCTAAGGACTGTAGCGTTTAGGACGCTGCACTGACCAAGCAACGCTTGCACGAAGCGACAAGTGTTTCCAACGCTTTGCTAAAATGGCATGGTGGTGGCACCTACCCATCGCCTTGCGCTCAACACCTTATCACCTCTGAGACGGGCGCGCACGCCACGTGCTTCGTTTTCCAAGATAGCTACCAGATAGCGCTCATGTCTCACGTGTGACGTGACTTGATGCGCTCGTTCGCCTCCGCTGCACACTCGAGGCACTCTAACGCAGCGCCTTCAGAATACCATTCACCGATTTTCTTGCGCAGAACATCAAATAAACGTGTTGTTCACTCTCTCCAGACGTAAGACTATCGTCTTTCGACGATATTTGCAATGTAACATGCAGATATGGGGCCATTTACTTTTGCCCGCATTTCCACGCTCTATGGAACCTGCCCCGCGAAGATTTCATAGGTCACTCACCTTGGCTATTAGTTCATTAGTTGTTCCGAGACTGCAGTTGCGGAATTTTGAGTTCGTGTTTTTCCGTCACAAGCTGGATCGCCTTTGTTGTGAAGGCGACGTCAAAATAGGTGAAATCCTCCGTGGCGTAAAATTTTAGCCTAAGATCTTTGTTGCTTATGGTAAGTTGCGGTTACTGTTGCGGGTTTTCAATTTTGAATATCAATAAGCATACCTTTTTTTTAATGAGACAGAGACAGAGAAAATAAGGTAAGTTAAAAACAACAACAAGGACCTCAACCAGGCTTGCGTCAGACTTGGTATCTTGCCATGGAAGAAGCGAATCATCATCACTTAAGTCAACTGCAGAACTTAGTCCACTTAAAAGCCCACTGCAGGACGAGTTAAGTGCATTGCAGAAAGAAGTCATCTCCTAATCACTTCCAGCTTACGCTGCCTTGGGCGAGCTCATTCAATTTTATCAAGAGGTATGAAGAAACAAAGAGCTCACTCGTTTAATATGCAGGTTATTACGCAACATGCGCCAGCTCGTCGTCTTCCTTAAGTGGCTATAGGCAAACGCGGAAACTTTCCGATGCGCAGTCCGGCAGTTGGTCTTTCGCAGTGAACCCTTTACTTTGAAAACTAGGTCAGCCGCTTTTTGCTTTCAGTCTGCGCTGTCGATATGTCCACGTTGCTAAAGTTATTGCCATGAACTTGATTTTGAGGCAGTGTCTGCGATATTTGCTTTATGTGCGTGATTTATTTTATTTTCACTCCTCGTCACTCCTGATCTTTCGATCACATTGCTCTTCTTCCTTTTTTGTGCAGGGCACGGTTAGATAATAATAATAATAATAATAATAATAATAATAATAATAATAATAATAATAATAATAATAATAATAATAATAATAATAATAATAATAATAATAATAATAATAATAAGTCAAGGGGCTTTTACTTGAGAAAACCGCGATAGGCTAATTAAAAATACCGTTGTGGATTGTTCTCAAGATTTAGGCTAACTGTGGTGCTTATGCGTGCACCTAAATCTAATTACGCGGGACTCTGAAGTTTTTTGCCTCTATCCAAAACTCGACCTTCACGGTCGAAGGTCGGCAGTGAACCAACGTTACCATTGAACCACACCGCGGCGGCTGAGTAAACTCGTGTTAGCATTGTTTTTTTTTAGAATTTCTAGTTAAAACTGTTAAGCTGAAATAGATTCTAACAGGACGTGTATTACGAAGGGATTTAGGGGAGATAAAAATATAATCGGGCTCATCTCGTTTAATAGTTTCCATACCTACGTAGAATACAGTATCGCTTGAAGCTATTGCATGCTGTTACCACTGTATATCTTCACATGCCATTGTAAGTAGTACTGGGATACAAATGTCTTGTAATGTGGCTTCCAAATATCAGTGTTCACTTCATATTTTGAAAACGAGAAGCAGCATCTGAGCTGTGACAGGCGCTTTCACGCAAATAATAATAATAATAATAATAAAACACTTTGAATTGTTAATACGAATGCCCTTCGGTCTTTCACACAGTGCTCCTTTACCCATGAGGAGGAAGTAATTTAGTAGTTTTTGATATTTTACACTGCATAGTTGTTCCAGGAAAGAAGATTGGAACATCACCATTGTAGCCTTGGTGGACCTATTCTTTTGTTGTTGTTGTTGTGGTACGGCGAGTTTACTTGAGAATTCCTTATAAGGTGCGAACGATCACTCCACCACGTGTCCACTTATTTGTTTTCGTTCTTTGCAAATATAGATTGACTTCGCCATTACTGTCATTGCTCTTAGATCTAAGCATGAAAGATTGAGGATCTATGCCACTCGGTGTACAACAGTTACACAATTTAATTTGCGACAATTTTATATGCTCTCCCCCCTCCCCTTCCCCGCCTTTTGTTCATTCCCGTAGCTGGATATTAGATTCATTCACAAGAACGACCTCGGCGACGACAGTATTATCATCATCATAAACATCATCATCATCAACAACAACAACGACGACGACGACTTTAACCAAAGAGCACGGTCAAGAACAACTCGGTCAAAGACACGCCATCTTGAAGTTTGAAAGCAGTCAGACATATTCGCAACAATGAAGTAGCCAAACAATAACTCGTTGAAGCAGTGCTTATCGGTGCTTATACCGCTGTGCTTGGCAATCAGCGCAGAATATGGAGCGCACACAACTCGGCATATAAAATCTCTCTCTCTTTCGCAGAACGACACACAGTTGGTCGAAATGCATAATGCAAGTACAGGCGTACAACGCCCACTTCGTTTCCCAGAAAGCAGCGTTGTCGATTCCGTGGTAACCACGCACTGGTCTCGGATGCGGGGCGTGATGGCGTGGTCCCTGTACCAGCGACTAACTATTGTGGCTGCATTTACTTTTCATACCCTGTGTCCTTAGCTAGTCGGTGAATGAAGAGGCAAAAAGCACCGATATAGAAACGACAGTCAGTCGAGCTAGTTGGCAAGGAAGCATCACCAGAAGAAAGACGTTTCTTTCTAGTGTACTTCTTCTATAGTGACCAGCACCGGTCGCACAACCATTTGCGAAAGGCGACAACAAGCCGACTCAAGGCGAGAGATGTGCCCACCCGCGGGCAACTTACACCCGTCGCCACGAAAATTCACACCTGATCAAATTTCTGCAGCCCCACCAAATAACCTGGCGTTTCGCTCCCGCGCATCTGATCGGTTCAGAGGTTAGCGACAGGAGTCGTGCTATACTGACTGAAATGGCTATTCGCGACGAGCTATATTGCGACTGGTCGTGCAACCAGAGCTATATACTCATAGGTCGGCAAACATTGTGGGGCTCGTTCAGACTCACTCATGAGACATATTTTGCGCTTGGCACTCACTCGAACTCGGACTCACGAAACTGTTCCTGCGCCTCACATTCACGATTTTTTTTTTCAGCTGGACTCACTCGGACTCAAACTCACCAAAATATTTCTCAGCCACACTTACTCAGATTCAGACTCATGGCTTGATCTAAGTTAGTCCAAGTGAGTTGACTCATGATACCGTTAGCCTAGAATTAGTTTCGCAGACCATCGTGTCAATGCTCCTAGGCACCGATATCTCACGATATCTCACAATATCTCAAGATAGCCCACTTTCGACTTAGTGCCTTGTAATATGAGTTATGAGTGGTTGCAAACAAGTAGGAAATTTTTTTTCTTGAATATGACAACATAAAGTTAATTTATCAAGTAGTTCCTTAGAAGTGAGATGGTGTAGGTGGCGGTGGAAGTCAAGGCAACTCTTATGCGATTGATGCCTCTGATCAATAAATATTTAAATGAAATGATACGAGTAACCTCAAGAGACGAGAAGAGAGCAGAGGGGGTCAGGGAACAAACAGGGATTAAGAATATCACAGTTGGAATCAAGAAGAAATGGACATGGGACAGGCACGTAGCACGTAGGCCGCATAAACGCAGGTCATTGAGCGTAACTGACTGGATTCTCAGAGAAGGTAAACGCGCGAGGGAGAGACAGAAAGTTAGGTCGGCTGAGTGAGATGAAAAAGTTTGCAGGTATAAAGTGGAAGCAGAAAGCACAAGACTTGGTTGATTGGTGGATCATCGGAGAGGCCTTTGCCTTACAGTGGGCACAGTCAGGATGATGATGATGATGATGATAATGATTATGATGAACAACACATCTTAGCAATGCGCGTCAGCAGACGCGATTATAGGCGGGAATCCAGTAAGGCTGACAATATAACGTTGAAAATGAGTACATATGACGTATAGGTCGACAAAGTTAAGTGAAACTCACTCAGACTCACTCAAGACATTATCTTGCGCATCAGACTCGCTGAGTTTCAGACTCACCAAACGTTTCCTACATGGAAAAGTTTGGTGAGCGTGAGACTCGGACTCGCACTGACGAAAATGTTCAACTGCACTCGCTTGGACTCAAACTCTCCTAAATATTACTCCCGAACACTCACTCAAAGCTTGAGTGAGTTTGAGTGACTCAACTCATAAGTGAGTTCGCCGAACTATGCAACAAATTACAGGCATTAGCAAACCTTTACTTTTTTTTCTTCTTTTTGATGCCAAAGCCGTACATGCCACCTCAAACACGAAAACTGATCGTCGTCTTATATGTCGGCTGCGTCAACAGGAGTGATGCGAAAAAATCGCCATCACGTGATGACGTCACCATGTTGCGTCTTAATCATGTCACAAATCACCAAATTGTGACGTCCTTACAGCGTGAAATGATGACGTCATCTTATCAAGACATCACTTCGTCAAAAATTGGGACGATCATGGAATCAGTGGGTTTCCACGTTACGTGCAGAACCTTTAGGAGGGGCGTGGTTGAGAATCAATACATTGGCTATGAAGAAAAAAAAAAGGACACACGGCTTTCGCCTTCGTATCGTCTTAGAACATTACGCACCCTGTGACTTTTTCATATATGAAGAACGTGGAAAGGCAAGCTACGTTAAAGACGGCTATCCCATCATCATAATGTTAATAACAACTGAAATGTATACAAAAACAAAAGAAACCAGAAAATAATGATAAAAAACGAGTAAAAGAATGATCAGAAGTGCCGTGTACGCAGACAATTTCCGGCGCATAAAGAATACCTTTAAGGGCAGAGCCCAACACATACATGGTGACCATGGTAACGCAGATTACCCGACCTTCCTTTCATATTGTACGAAGAAACGAAAGAAAAACGCCAATTCTGGTTGTGGGCAGAGTGAGTGAAATAGGGTGTCAAGGAAGAGAGAGATGACGACGCTCGAAGTGACGCTTGTGCACACACCCTCATCAGGCTCGGCGCCCTCCCCGCACGTTGAGGGCGTGGAGGTTCAATGTGCGAAGTGGTCCCGCGTTCCCTCTACACTCGTGAGTGAATTTCGCGCGGTGCCTCTAAACATAGGCGGCACAGTCGTGCAGGCCGCTCTATCATTAAAGTTGCGCAGGGGAAACCTGAGCTCCGCGGTCGTACGTAGGAGCAGGGGTGGGGCAGCCGTGTTCACGTATGTGAAAGTTCGTATAGAAAGGCACGTACGTAATCTAAGGCGGGGGCGAAACTTGAACGCTGTGTGCGCATTTCTTTTGGTGTGGTCACATGAAGGATATATGCACTATACGGAGACGGCACCAACGTGGTCTGCTGCTTGTATTACAGACGGATGTCATTTGTCACAGCTTTCAATATTAGGGCAGACACCCTAGATGCCTCATCATACGCGACAATTACCTGTCGGCCTCATCATCGTCGACGTTACATATCGCCGAAATTTGTAGCTTCGCTAAAATTTCACGTCCCCTGACGTCACATGGTGCCTTCATCACATGACATAGTAGCTTGGTCAAAGCTGCACCGATCACAGAGGCAGTGCACACCAGAGGAGGTGCAGAAAACTGGCAATGTCTTGGATCCCGGAGGCTGTACATACAAAAATACGTTAGGTGCCAGAGGATTTTGTAGGCTGGAGTAGGATCAATACTTTGACAGAGAAGAGAAATAAGATTGATATCGCCTTCGAGTCGTCTTAGGTGAATGAATAAGAGACCCTTTGAGTTTTTTTATACTGCGCGTTGTGAGTCGTTCAACTCACGTGAGGGCGCGTTCCGGTCGTTCTCCTAGTAGTGACGCACCCTAATTGTTAGAGCATAACTCGGGGACGCTTAAGCGGGTAGGTCTCCACTGAAATCAAATCTGACGCAGTCAAACCTGACACGTTTCTTCTCCTAACTACATGACAGAATAAGTTCGGGCATTTATATTTATGTATTCCTAATTATGACCTATCATACGAGGAGTGTGCGAATAGAGAAATTTTGAACCCAATCGAATGCGAATCAAATAGTTGTCATTCCGAGTCGGATACGACTATGTATTGAATACTAGTCGAATAGCTTATGAAAAGCAAAACAACAATTTACAAGACATGCCTTGAATTCCAGGACTTCTATATGCGGAACTTCTCAGGCCGAGCTGAATCCGGTGTGCGGCGTGACTGTCCTTACTGCGCATGCGCGTCTCCTCCAGCTTTCTGTCTCCTCTCCTCCTCTCTCGCCTCGTAACACTCACACAGGCAGCGTCCGCTAGTTTACGCTTGCTCCCCCTCTCTCTCATCTAGGCATCCTTGCCAGCGACGTGCACATACACATTGCGCATGTGCGCCCCTCCTCTCCTACGCTCACCCCTCTCTCTCTTCTAGGCATCCCTCCCCACTAACGTTATAGTTACGTTGCTCCCCACGGCGTCTACTCCACCATTACGCATGCGCGCCCCCTCCTCTCATACGCTCCCCCTTTCGCCTCGCAACGCCGATGCAGGGAGCGTCTGTTAGCGAGTTTTCTAATTGAAAAAAAAAAAAGCCCGACTGCTCGCGCTCCACAACTGTTCACTAGCCATCCCGCATATATAGGCACTGGATATTGACCTCCAAGGTAGTGCCGTGAGAGATTTCTCGAGTGCGTTGTTGAACAATAACAATTCGCAGCGTGCCCATTAACTAAATGTAGACTGCCGGTATCTGTGTCCCATAGGAATTTTCGGTCTCTCATTGCCTATTAGCTGTGATTGGCATGTTTCAGCAGGAAACAATTTCTTCCGGTATGTTTAGGTAGGGTTCCTTGCTGTGTAAACAACAACGACGTTTACACCGCAAGGAACCCTACCTGGACGTTTACACAGCAAGGAACCCTACCTAAACATACTGAAAGAAATCTACACTGGATGCACAGCCACCATAGTACTCCATGATCCGATAAAAAAAGGTGTAAGGCAGGGAAACACGATCTGTCCAATGCTATTCGCTGCATGTTTACAGGAGGTCTTCAGAGTCCTAGATTGGGAACAGTTAGGGATAAGAGTTAATGGAGAATATCTTAGAAACCGGCGATTCGCTGATGACAGTGTCTTGATGAGTAACTCAGAGGACAAATTACAGCTCACGATCACTGAACTGGACACGGACAGCAGAAGAGTAGGTCTGAAAATTATTATCCAGAAAACTAAAGTAATGTGCAACAGTCTCCGCAAAAAAAAAAAAACAGCACTTTGCGATAGGTGGAGAGCCACTGGAATTTGTAGAGAAATATGTCTTCTTAGGATAGGTAGTAACCGCGTAGCCGAACCATGATATTGAAGTGACTGGAAGAATAGAGATGGGGTGGAGCACATTCGGCAAGCATTTTTAAATGAGGAATGGTAATGTGCCACTAACCCTCAAGAGGAAAGTATATAACAGCTGCATCTTTCCGATACTTACTTACGGATCAGAAACCTGGAGGCTTACGAAGAGAGCTCAGCTTAAATTGAGGATGACGCTGCGAGCAACGGAAAGGAAAAATGATAGGTGTAACCTTAAGCGACAAGAAAAGAGCAGAGTGGGTCAGGGAACAAACCGTGTTTAAGGGTGTCATAGTTGAAATCAATAAGAAGAAATGGACATAGGCCAGTCACGCAGCACCTAGGCAGGATTCCCAGAGAACTTAAACGCACGAAGGGGGGATGGAAAGTTGAGTGGGCTGATGAGAATAAAAAGTTCGCAGGTATAACGTGGCAGCAGAAAACACAAGACCTCGTTGATTGGCGGATCATGTGAGAGGTACTTGCCCTGCAATGGGCGTATAGTCAGGCTTCTGCTGCTGCTATTGGTGATGATGATAATAATGCACCCATTGCCTGAGTCTGATGGTTCTGATCTGCTTACGTGTCCAACATGCTGTTCCGCAAAATCACGTCGGGGATATACAATGCCCGTTGGTATAAATTAGCGTGCCGGACAAAACAGCCAGTGACGGTGGTATACCTGCACCTAACCACGTCGCCACGTGTCTCGGCCTGTGTGCGAGGTGTCACGTCCAGCTAACCATTACGCCCCTTGCTAGGAGGCTTCACCCCAGCGCTAAAACTAGCCGCTCTGCGTTTCATATAAAACGAAATACACTGCTGCCGATAAGACAGAGCACGCGCGCGTGCAGGAGGGTACTTGGTACGCTTATATTGGGCAAGCAATGATCTCTCCGTTCCAGCGACCTCTATATCCGCATATCTGTACTTCTGATTCTTCGTGGGAAGCTATGCATGGAACGGCACACAGCTCTCCCATAGTAGAGCACCTAGTGCTCTAAATCCTGAACTATACTTTTTCTAAACTACACGATTACTCTCTGGTTAGCGCGTGGAGCGTAAAGCTAAAGCGGCCTTTTCGCGTGGCGTATTCTTGGCGACGTGTTGTCCCATGCAAGTACCCAGTGCTTGTAGAATGGTATGTCACGTTCAAATGATTTCATTGGTGACGGCATTGCCAACCATCAGATGTGAAGTACAACAACCATAATGCAACTACTGCTACTTATATTACTACCACTATGGGTACTAGTGATAATAATGACAATTATGATGGTAGGTCAAAGTTTCAAAGAACCGGGGCCGCGCAGGAGACGCAGGTTTCATAGCGAATGAAATCAACTGCGCTGTACCACTGCTTGACGCGTCCTTAATTTAAGGGAATTGTTTCAGTGGCGTTGTGAAAAAAAAAGACAAAGACAAAGAAGACAGATCCAACGCTAGGCGTGGCTGCTTTGTTTTCGCCCGTGTGTTTTTTGTTGCACAATCGCGCAGAAAATATCAACTAAGAAATAAAAAAAAACTATGATTCACAGTGTGCCCAAGCGTTTACAAGCTATAAATAATAGCTTTCAAATTCCATGAAAAGTGTGCAGAAGTGTTTCACAGAAATTTAGGTTTGTTGTACTTTTATTTGCGATTTCATTCTATTTTTTAGGGCCAAAATTTTTTAGGGCGTCGCACAAAATTTGTTCTTTAAGGCAGGATTTGGCATAAAGGGTGATCAAACAACTTGAGTAAATTTCAGGCTAGCGAGAGGGCCAATCTGACAATCATCGAATGTTCGTTAGAGTGAAAAGAGCAGATTCGAGCCCGCATTGTCAAGACAAAGTACCATTCCTGTTAATGTGATTGAAAACTAAACCAAAGTTACGTGCACCACTTATATTATCGAGGTCTCGACAAGGTTGACTGCGTAACCTCGATCTAATCATTGCCATAAAGTGGACCGAAATAATCAATTTGCCTCAACAAACCAGGGGGAAGAGTAAAAAATATTATTGTGAGCCGGCCACTGCGATGCAAGATACAAGGAAGCCTATACAAACAAAAAATTGGAGAAAAATGCAAGCCCCATCTGGGCAAGCCCTTGCGTCCTTGTTTGTTTGGAACCAAGGTCGAGCCTCGTTACTAACTGGCTGAAGCGTTTCACAGCCTTCGCCCCACTGCACAAAATTTCGGTGAGTACCGGAGTGCGGGCTTGATTGTTTTCGGGCACACCAGATTAAATATAAACAGCCTCTTCTTAAAGAAAGTAAGTTGGAAACAAAAGCGGGTACCTAGTAGCAAATAGAAATATCTATGCTCAGATCCCGTATGTTAAGAAGGCTTGTTTTTTTCCTCGTTTCCATCAGACTTCCAACTCGTCACGGCAATCGAACGAAAGAAATCGAACCGACCTCCCACTCCTTTCTGCGTTCACGCATCTAAAGCCACCGCACAATTAAGCGTCAACGATTCAGTCTTATCCGCTGCTCGAGCCGGTGTGAAATTACCGGAGCGCCTTCTTCAGCCTCTGTATACCTGCTATAGAGTCCCTTTCTGTGAGTGTTCTCGTTTCTTCACTGCTGCATGTGCTCGTAACGAAGCCGACTTTCAATCTGTCTCTCTTTTCCTTTGAATTCTTGTAGCTGTCAGTCCTTATACAGACACAGCCTTATTCGCTTCACCGCTCTAAGCCCCTCTTTTCCCACACGACTGTCTTTTATCTCAACCCCCCCCCCCCCTCTCGCCTCGCCGCAGTTCACGGACACCACCTCTACTGCCATAAGCACACAAACGCGCACACTACTTTTTTGTCTTGTTCAGGATCCATCACCAGTCCTCGTTAAAAACCTACTAGCTCCTGCGTAGACTCTCCAACAACGGTGCTTTTTGGTGCCCAAGAGATCGAACATAGCCTCCCCATTCTCTCTTTTTTTTTCGGATCTTGAGTATGTAGTTTTTCATTGCTCCAAAGCTCAATTAATTGGTTTAGTTTTCTGTTTCTTTTGTTCACGCGGAAGGAGAAAAAGAAAAGAGATCGAGAGATAGAGAGACATAGAATGAGACGTATAGATAGAAAGGGAGACAGAGAATGAGACGTACTCTCTGAGGCGGCACTCGGGTTATTTACACACTTCAGAGACCTCTGGTGAGTCTCCACAGGGGTGTAAAAGGAAAAAGGGAACAACGGAAAGAGAAGGGCTCAAGCCAACAACCCGACAGCAGTGCAAGGTCAGAAAGAATACACACACAAAAAACAGGGAGAGAAAAAAGGAAACAGAAGCTAGGAACATAGGTAGATCCCACATCCCTTCCTCGTCCGCTATCCGTCCGGTTTCTCCTATGCTCTTCTTTTTCCGGAGGGTGGGGGTTGGGGGGGGACAGTGAACAGCGAAATAGGCGCGAACGAAGCCACGGTGGCCGACGATACTGGGCTACACGGGAGACAAGGCCAAGTAGTGGACTTCTCTTCAATGCCTTTCTGGCTTGCCTGCTTCCGTCCGCTCTTTTTGTTACTAAGCCACGCTTGTCTACCTCATTTTGCCCCTTCCTTCCTTTTTTTTCTTCGTGTTTTTTTGTTTTCAGCCTGGTATTCTTGTTCTCGACCTGGCCGCAACTCACGGCAACTCCCGCGGGAATGCCAGTGATTTCCGGACAGGCTTCACGTTTTCTTTGTCTATTCTTTTAGACTCTCTTTCTGATTCGAATAGGGTGACTTCTGTTCCTTCATTGAGTTGTCGATCTTCTTTTTTTTGTTTTTAGTCCTTACTCAAAGGGATGTGAAACTATACAGCGCCTATGGCTTCATTCCCTGAAAGGACCACCGCCAAGCCAGATCCCGTCCCAATGTGTGGAAGAGGTTAGTGTCAGCGCTGAACTGGAAAGAAGATTGCACTTTTACCGGCTCACCCACTTTCCACCATTTTTTTTTTACGCTGACGCTTTATTGTGCTGGCAATCCCGCATTGTAACGAAGGCACTGCGCCGTGTCGCCTGTAGGCAGACAGAAATTAGGTGCCTTCTTCCTTTTCCTCATGAACCACTAAAAACAACATTGTAACGACCCTCTGCACATGGCAGCGTGTTTCCGCGAACGTTTGCTCGAAACGGAACTGGGAGAGACACTTGTGACTGGTGTAGGAGCCTTCGTGCTACGTTTCTCATAGATCTGCCCCGAGCTGTAGAGATGAGTCAAAGACCACCATTTAAAAGTCCAGTTGTGGTGAAATTTAGCGCTTTAAGAATAAAGGGAATTCTGTTTCAGCTACATGCTGGAACCTTCCCTTTTATTTCAATCTTATGCTGCTATTACGATGGATCCAACAGCCAAGGGAACCAACCATAGAGAGTTTTTTTAGTCGAAGTGTGGTGCAGCATCAGTGGCGTACCAACTCTTTCGGAAGGAGGGGGGGGGGGGGGGCAAGCATACCTCACCCGTAAGCCGGGCTCTCTCTCTCTCTCTCTCAATAATATATATATATATATATATATATATATATATATATATATATATATATATATATATATATATATATATATATATATATAAGGGAAAGAAGTGTATACCTAAGGGCTCGTTTTTCCGTGTTTTAACACAATAATAATGAGATCTAACAGACAGTAATGCAAAGGAATGTACAGGGGAAGTTATTAGAACCAATGGAATGTAAATAAGAAGAAAGAAAAGTGGATGAAAAAATAACCAGCCGTGAGCAGGAATACTATATATATATAGATGAGATCCACATCCCTTCCTCCCAAAATACTATATATATTTAGATGAGATCTGACAGACAATAATGCCAAGGAATGTAGAGGAGAAGTCATTAGAACTAATGTAAAGCAAATAAGAAGAAAGAAAAGTGGGTGAAAAAATACCTTGCTGTGAGACAGGAATCGAACCTACGACCTCTGAATAACGCGTTCGATGCTCTGAGCTATCACGGCGGTCATTCCCCCAGCCACTATATTGGGTTTACCTGTGAGTTTAAACGTGGGAGTGTCAGTCACCGCCACCTGTAGCCATGGCGGCGAGTGTGGTATCGAACGCGTTATTCGGAGGTCGTAGGTTCGATTCCTGCTCAACGCAAGTTACTTTTCACCCACTTTTCTTCTTATTTACTTTACATTGGTTGTAATAACTTCCCCTATACATTCCTTCACATTATTGTCTGTTAAATCTTGTTAATATATATATATATATATATATATATATATATATATATGATTGAAGAGAAGGACGCACGTACGAAATGTGGATTTATTAACGTTTCGGCTGGTGGACCAGCCTTCGTCAGAATGATTGCAGTATGTTACAGGCACTTAATATATAGGTAGGCGGATGTATACACAGGAACAGTGCACCACTGCCAGATGCTATGCGCAATGAAAGCAAGGTACATGCGCATGGTGGACACAACACCGCACTGTGACTCACAATCACAAAAACAAAGATATCGCGTAAAAAATAATAATAATCGCGTCACTGACCAGTGAGATACCACGAGCACAGAACATATAAGGAATATAGGCAATGCGCCGAGCGTACATAGCACAAGATTGACTCTACAAAATAATAATAATAACGATACATAATGCACTTTTACGAAGGATTAAACATCCATTCACACACACAAGAACGAGATAAGTCTGTCGCCGCATGAGGCCGAGCACGCACTGTATTCTACGCAATTATGCTAGCCAGTTTGCCCGCGTTTTCGTTTAAACCCCTAGAAGCCGTTCCGAACTTATGAATTAGAAATGATTCGCGTATCTCACGCTTATAATGCGACGTGAATCCCGCCTCCAATACAGTTGCCCTAAATGATTCAAAACTATGTCCGGTAGTGGCGACGTGCCTCGAAATCGGCAGATGAGGCATGGAGTGCACATGGGCCTTGTGATTGTTGAAACGGTAGCGAAATGAATTTTCAGTATGACCGATATACTGCAAGTGACAAAAGGAGCACTCAAGCAGGTAAACCGCATTATCTGTGTCACAGGTGAAATCGCCACGAATTTTTAAAGTGAAATTGTTTGCGGAGCTTTTAGCCACAGCGGTGGTTGTCATCTGTTTGCATAACTTGCATCGAGGTTTGCGGCATGGATGGCAACCAACGTGTGAAATGTAATTGTTAGTCCGTACTTTGGAGGACGTGAGGATGTCCTGCAAGTTCCTACAGCGACGAAACACGGCGCGGGGTGGCTCTGAAAAAACTTCTTTTAGGTGATCGCTTTGCGTCAATATGTTGTGATGTTTCCTAAGAATGGCTGCTACATTGGGTGCGGAAGCGCTATGCGTGAGTACTAGGTTAGCATTATTGAGGCTATGGGAATGTTTCTCTGCATTGATCAGTGTTTTTCGGTCAAGCATATCAGCACGTGCCACTGCGTCATCAATCATCGGTGCCGGGTATTTCTGCTTTAGAAGAGAAGCACGCAGTTTATCACAACTAGCGATGAAGTCTGCTTGCTTGGAGCAAAGGCGTTTAAAACGAACAGCTTGGCTATATGGTATGCTGGATTTACAATGTTTAGCGTGACTGCTGTTGAAATGTAGGTATTGTTGTCGGTCAGTAGGCTTTTGATAAAGCTTGGTGATTAGGTTGCCGTTTATTAGGCTAATAGATACGTCTAAGAAGTTTATGGTTTCAGTCGAGTAGACGTGCGTAAAAGAGATGGATGGGTGAACGTTATTGAAATCTGATATGAATGAGAGAAGGTGCGATTCACCATGAGGCCAAATAAAGAAAATATCGTCAATGAATCTTTTATAGCATAGCGGTTTTAATAGGCGACTGCGTAAAAACTCCTCTTCAAGCTTCCCCATAAAAATGTTGGCATAATTTGGCCCAATCTTAGTCCCCATCGAAGTGCCGCTGACCTGTACATAATGGACTTCATTGAATATAAAATTGTTCATGTGGAGAATCATTTCAAGTAGCACCGCAATGGTAGTGCTGTTTACTGGCTTATCATCGGAACATTTCTCATACGCTTCTACAACCGCGAAGATGCCATCCGAGTGAGGGATGTTTGTGTAGAGTGACGATACGTCCAGCGTTACCAGAAAGGAACCATTAGGCACGGTAATGTCGTTAACTACCGACAAAAAGTGGTTCGTGTCCCTCAAGAAAGACTGATACGTGGCGGGAAGGTGACGAATCAACGAGTCTACATAACAAGACAAGTCTTCTGTCACCGTTCCGTTTGCAGAGACTATGGGGCGGCCTGGGTTGTTCGGCTTATGAATTTTTGGCAGCATATAAAATCGGCCAGCAGACGGACTTAGCGGGACTAGTGTTGTGGCTGCCTTATCACATATTTTTTTATCTCGCCAGAGTGCATATATCTTTTGTTTTAGAGTTTCTTTGAAGTCCATTGTGGGGTCTGCATCAAGTCGTTTGTAAAATGAAGTGTCATTGAGCTGCCGAAGAGCCTCCTTAATATAGTCTGCTGTGTTCATAACCACGATGGCACCACCCTTGTCGGCTGGCTTAATAGTGATGTCGTTGCGCTTCCTTAATAATTCGATCGCTTTCAGTTCTCCGTCGCGCAGATTTCGACGGAACGAAGTTTTCTGCCTATATGCTTGAATTACATCGCGCTGAACAGCATCAATATATAGATCAAGGTATTTATCGCGTTGTAATGGTGGTGTCCAACGTTTAGCTGACGGCAGCACCCCGGAAGCATGGCTACTGTTATTTCTACCGTGAAAGAACTCCCTCAATCTCAGGTTGCGTGCGAAATTATCTAAGTCACTGAGTAGCTGGAATTCATCGCAATGACCCGTTGCGGGGCAAAACTTCAAACCACGCGATAATACAGACATTTCATCTTTGGACAGACTACAGTTCGATATGTTGACTACGTTTGAAACATCATCCGAACGGGGTGTATTTTCGAAACGGGACGGCGCCGTACTTAAATTTTTAAGGAGTTGCGCGGGTGTGCAATGAGACATCACGCCGTCCCTGAGTAACTTCTTACATTTGACAGCACATATTTCATTGCGTTTCTTTTCCTCGAATATGCACAGCGAGTTAACCTCCAGAGTACTAAGCGGGGTTTGATTACACATATTCTTCTCTTCGTTCATCAGAGATTTCAAAGACGAGCGGTAATGATTAACAGTAATACGCAGAAGTTCTAGCGAAGACTTCTGTAGGGTGTCTTGCCACCTTTTTGCGTTATTATTTGACAATTGAGAAGTGGCAGGGCGTAGGTAAAGGTTCAGACCTTTTGGTGCAATAGAAGCAGCGAGGTAAGTTTCTAAAGTGGCAGTGTGTAGCTCGTAACGAACTCGTTTTTCCACTGCCCTTCTCATCTTTTGAAATCCCTTGGAACAAAGGTGCGAGGTAAAGTTCTCATTGGCATGCGTCGAAGCTAGTCAATTCTTCGAATTACTTTTTACAGCATCGGAAAATTTTTTTCGAAGTGGATACCTTGGGTGAGCAGTAGGACCAACTGCTTTCGTAGTGGGTCCTGCTTGAGTAGTGGCGATGTCTTCTGTAGCAGTTGATGCCGCGGCGCCAGTAAAGCGTCCCTCACTTTGTTGCAAAGAATGGCCACGGCGGGACAGGATGACGGAAGAACTTGCAGTGGAACCACTCACGCGAGGGGCTGTATCCACTGTGTGTCGTGATGTGTCGAAGGTCGGGTAGTGTTCCTTACCCCTCTGCGAAGGACAATGGCCAGCGGGTGGCTGGCATTCGGGGGTGGGATTGTTTCGGATCACTCTCGAAGTGCACCCACCGTCATCAGTACGATCACCACGATTCTTGTTTTTGCCAGTTGGTTTCTTTAGCAGGGACACGGCTGTGGACGGCTCAGGACCTACCCCTCTAGTAGACGGCGTATGGTGCTGTATAGCTGGGGCACAATCTTGCCAAGATGCAGTGGTTGCTTGACTCGGAGACTCGAAGCACAGTTGTCGGATATGACATGCCACGAGAGCAACGCCTTCAAAGCTGAGATGTACGCCATCCGCTGCTAGGACTCGTGCGGGGGGAAAACATTCGAGTGCATGGTCCAGAAGGTGCGCCGTACTGGAACGTCTGCAATAACGGCGTAAGAGACTGTTGAAGAGGCTGGCTTCACGGTTGAACCGGTGAATAAACCTTTGATTCTTGTATCCACGGCGGCGGTTGGCAGCCCTCGGCAAAATAAGTGTGGCGTAAATATTCCGTATACCTTGATACTCCTTTTGGATGCAGGTAAGCATGTGAATGTAGTTTTCGAAGACGGCACGTGCATTGTTCTTCGTTAAGTCATTGGTGCCAATGTGCACAATCAACGTAGACGTCGTTGAAGGGACAAAATCGATCAGCAAAGGCATGTCAGCTATAACAGCGCCATTATGTGAAACAAAAGCTGGCGTACCTGCCAATAGAGGGTCAAAGTGCTGGAACAAATATTTGGTTTGTGAGTCACCCACGACGACAGTGGAAGGTGGTGCCTTTGGGAATTTCCATGAAATATATTTCGACGTGGTCCTCCGGGAATCCATAGTTGTATAATATTTTAGGAATGAAGATCGATGGTCCGGTGTAATAGATGATTGAAGAGAAGGACGCACGTACGAAATGTGGATTTATTAACGTTTCGGCTGGTGGACCAGCCTTCGTCAGAATGATTGCAGTATGTTACAGGCACTTAATATATAGGTAGGCGGATGTATACACAGGAACAGTGCACCACTGCCAGATGCTATGCGCAATGAAAGCAAGGTACATGCGCATGGTGGACACAACACCGCACTGTGACTCACAATCACAAAAACAAAGATATCGCGTAAAAAATAATAATAATCGCGTCACTGGCCAGTGAGATACCACGAGCACAGAACATATAAGGAATATAGGCAATGCGCCGAGCGTACATAGCACAAGATTGACTCTACAAAATAATAATAATAACGATACATAATGCACTTTTACGAAGGATTAAACATCCATTCACACACACAAGAACGAGATAAGTCTGTCGCCGCATGAGGCCGAGCACGCACTGTATTCTACGCAATTATGCTAGCCAGTTTGCCCGCGTTTTCGTTTAAACCCCTAGAAGCCGTTCCGAACTTATGAATTAGAAATGATTCGCGTATCTCACGCTTATAATGCGACGTGAATCCCGCCTCCAATACAGTTGCCCTAAATGATTCAAAACTATGTCCGGTAGTGGCGACGTGCCTCGAAATCGGCAGATGAGGCATGGAGTGCACATGGGCCTTGTGATGGAGTGGAGTCGCATTATAAGCGTGAGATACGCGAATCATTTCTAATTCATAAGTTCGGAACGGCTTCTAGGGGTTTAAACGAAAACGCGGGCAAACTGGCTAGCATAATTGCGTAGAATACAGTGCGTGCTCGGCCTCATGCGGCGACAGACTTATCTCGTTCTTGTGTGTGTGAATGGATGTTTAATCCTTCGTAAAAGTGCATTATGTATCGTTATTATTATTATTTTGTAGAGTCAATCTTGTGCTATGTACGCTCGGCGCATTGCCTATATTCCTTATATGTTCTGTGCTCGTGGTATCTCACTGGCCAGTGACGCGATTATTATTATTTTTTACGCGATATCTTTGTTTTTGTGATTGTGAGTCACAGTGCGGTGTTGTGTCCACCATGCGCATGTACCTTGCTTTCATTGCGCATAGCATCTGGCAGTGGTGCACTGTTCCTGTGTATACATCCGCCTACCTATATATTAAGTGCCTGTAACATACTGCAATCATTCTGACGAAGGCTGGTCCACCAGCCGAAACGTTAATAAATCCACATTTCGTACGTGCGTCCTTCTCTTCAATCATCTATTACACCGGACCATCGATCTTCATTCCTAAAATATATATATATATATATATATATATATATATATATATATATATATATATATATATATATATATATATATATATATATATTACCTACAAGAAAAATTATTACAGCGAAAATGTAAATTACACATTAGACCATGTTGTAACATAGCCTCGTAACAATTTCATTCTACCGTAAGAACATCAATTGAGTAATTACTGTGGTGATCGAAAACTACACCTTACTAGTTTGTTTCCCCAGCGTGCAGCCAAGAGTGACCACTGTCGAAAGAGGGGGGGGGGGGGAGCTTTTCTTAGTGGAAGGAGGCTCGAGCTTCCCTTGCCCCCCTGGCTGATACAACTATGTGCAGCATGAATGACTTATATTGAAGCCAACGCCTGCAACAGCCCTTTAATGGGCTGTGGCCCTCTGAATTCTCAGCTGTTTAGTAATGACTGGTGATTCCATGTATAACACCTAATAAGAACTGATTTACTGGTTAATTGACTTACTAACTGATTGAAGTCAGGGTTATGAAATCGAAGCGGTCAATTGATGCAGATTGACGACTTATGCTCCTAGACAGCCGTTGAATTTGCCATCATAGATCAATGAATAAAGGATAAAATCGATGTCAATGTATCATTTATGGGTGAAGCTCCTTAAGCCTTGGGTCGTGCCTCCTCGATGTATGTCGTTGTAGGTAGCCACCTCTCATTTAGTTCTTTGAATGCCTGCTAGATGGCGGTATTTGTATAAGAATATGAAAAGGAACACATGCCCCTGTGGCTAGCATTTTTGGATATCAAGGGAGCGTATGATAGCGTGGTTCAAGAGGAATTGTGGGGAATACTGGACACACTAGGCGTGGAAGATGTAGTCACTAATCTTTTAAAGGATATCTATAAAGGTAACAAGGTAGTTATAAAGTGGGTAAAACAGGTATCCAAGCCTGCAGAGGTAAAACGGGGGCTTAGGCAGGGGTGTCCTCTGTCACCCTTGTTATTTATGATGTACCTACAAGGATTAGAGGCCAAATTAGAGAGAAGTGGACTGGGCTTCAACTGCTCTTTCGTCAGACAAGGAAAACTCATTGAACAGGCACTACCAGCATTGGTGTACGCAGATGATATAGTGCTAATGGCCGACATCAAGGAAGATTTGCAGAGATTGATGGACATCGGCGGATATGAGGGAGATAGACGGATTTCAGATTCAGGAAGAAAAAAAACAGCAGTCATGATTTTTAATGACAATTAAGTTAGTGAGCTTAGAATACAGAAGGTCGCGCTAGAGATAACAGATAAATACAAATATCTGGGCGTATGGACAAGCAATGGGGCCGAGTACCTAAGGGAACACGAAATATACGTGACGACTAAAGGTAACAGGAATGCAGCGGTAATGAAAAACAGGGCACTGTGGAATTACGATAGGTATGATGTTGTCAGAGGAATATGGAAAGGGGTAATGGTTCCTGGTCTGACGTTCGGCAATGCGATCTTGTGCATGAGATCAGAAGTTCAAGCAAGATTAGAAATTAAGCAACGTGGAATAGGCAGGCTTGCCTTAAGAGCTCACGGGAATACACCAAATCAGGGAGTACAAGGTGATATGGGATGGACGTCATTTGAGGTCAGGGAAACTAGCAGAAAGATAAAATTGGAGAAGCGATTAAGAGGAGCGAGGGAGGAGCGTTGGGCAAGGAAGATATTCAGCTACTTGTACATGGAGAATGTCGATACAAAATGGAGGAAGCGAACCAGAAAATTGACTGGTAAACACTTAGAAAACAGCAGGGTGCTAAACCAAAAAGAATTGTTGGTTAAGAGGAAGGTGAAGGAAGCTGAGACCGATATGTGGAGAATCGGCATGATTAACAAGTCCGCACTAGAGATCTATCGAACTTTTAAGCAGGAAATTGCCAAGGAAAGGATCTATGATAATACTCGGGGTAGTTCTCTACTGTTTGAGGCTAGAACGGGAGTATTGCGAACCAAGACATATCGGGCCAAATACGAAGGGGTAGACACGGTATGCAGTGCGTGTGGAGAAGAAGAAGAAACTGTTAAACACTTGAAAATGTTCTGTAAAGGGATTCACCCTATAGTTCAGGATGATGGCGCAGAGTTTTTCAAATCACTGGGGTTTAGGGAGAGGGAGGGCAAAATACACCTTAAGCGGGTAGAATTAACTAGAAGGAGGTTATCTGATTGGCGTCTAAAGGCACGAGTGAAAATTAAACCCTTCACTGCAAAGTACGAACCCTCCAGCTTACTATTTAAAGGAAAAAAAATAAATCTAGGTTGTGGGTCATTAAGTATTACGGCTTGGTGGCGCTAGCCACCGCCCGATCTAAAGGGTACAGCCATATCCGCCCGTCCATCCGTCCGTCCATCCATCCGTCCACCCGCCCGCCCGTCCGTCCGTCCGTCCGTCCGTCCGTCCGCCCGCCTGTCCGTCCGTCCATGCATCCATCCATCCATCCATCCATCCATCCATCCATCCATCCATCCATCCATCCATCCATTCATCCATCCATCCATCCATCCATCCATCCATCCATCCATCCATCCATCCATCCATCCATCCATCCATCCATCCATCCATCCATCCATCCATCCATCCCATATATGCTGTAAAGATGCGCGATTGTGGTACATCGAGTGTTCACTATATGGATGATCAGATGGACGGACGGACGGACGGACGGACGGACGGACGGACGGACGGACGGACGGACGGACAGACAGACAGACAGACAGACAGACAGACAGACAGACAACACGGCAAGCGGACAGATGAATCCCAATTTACTTATAAAACCTCCGAAGCTTCGTCCCACTCATCATCATTCACTCCGTGAATATGCTCTGATTTTTAAATGTTGTGCCGATATGTCAGTGCGAATTCACACATTTTAAAGCGTATTTTTTGTACTCTAGTCACTTTGGCTGAATAAGTTATTCTGAAACGGTTTTTGATGTTTCGTTTTCGCTAGGATCATTACTACATCAAATAACTGAATCATGATTCCGTCGAAATGACTATTATCAGGGGGCCATGAAACAAGTAGCCACCCTCCTCCTCCCCTCCGTTGCTCAGTTACTCAGTACAAATAATTCTGTGGTTTATTTACGGAGTGGCTGCGGCTCACTCTAAGAAATACAGTGCATCAAAGCATAATAAATTACGTAACAAAGTACCCCTGTATGGTCGCACGAGCCTATTCTTCGGGTGTTAAATAAAATAACCCAACGTTTAGCGAAATCCCAAATTTAGAAATAAATAGTGCCATTCACGACTTGCGGAGCACCAAACAGTTGGCAGTACAGAGTTGCCCTTTCGCGTGCCACTTTTAATCACTGACTAACATTAAAATAAACTTGGTAAGTAAGCTCAGACACTTCACTGTTTAAGCTATGGAATTGCGGATGAGACTTCCCCCTCGGGACGGCTTTCTTCTACCCCACAATAGAGTACCTGGTAGTCTAAATCGTTAAACCCTTTTTTAACGTACTCTGTGATGAACACGTAAACAAGTCCTACTACTTGGACAGGGCTCATCAAGTATGAGGCCCAGGGACGGCTATATGCTCTTCTTTAGTAGAGTACCAAGTACCCCAAATCGTTAACTACTTCTTCTAAGCACAGACGCCTCGTGTCGACGTGTACGCTGCTTCCGCACGGGACGGCTTCATGCTCTTGCATAGTAGAGTACCTAGTACTCTAAATCGTTGCCCACTTCTAAACACGTCCTTCGGTCATCAAAAAATCACAGCATATCCACGGAGTACATGATGATGAGTGGGGTGAGGCATCCGTCCGTCCGTTCGTTCTTGCTTCCGTCCTTCCATGCGTACGTATGTGCGATCATCCGTACGTCCATCCGTCCGTCTGTGCGTCCATCCGTCCGTCTCAGCGTCAGCCCGTGCATCCATCCGTACGCCCGTCCATTTGTGCGTCCTTCCATCCATCTATCTATCCGTGCGTCCTATCGTGCAGCTATCGCCTGCCTGTCCTTCCATCCGTCCATCTAGTGAACACTCTAAGTACCGCCATCTCACATCTTTTCATCATATATTCATCATATAAAAGTACCGCCATCCAGCCGACATTTCAAGGACTTAAGAGAGGTGAAGAGGCCGGACTAGAGGAGGGGCAAGCGCTCACTTTCTTGCGGCCTGCGCTTCGTGTCTACTTCCCAACTTTCACCACCTGTCGTTCACGGCTATTTACTAGTTCACTATATTCATGCCACTGCAGCCCAAACATCGCTAAACCTTGCTAAAACCAAGGAGGAGGTTACGCCCAGAGAGTTTACCGTGGCAACTCTTTCCTGTCGAATAGTGCTCAAAGTGCGTCCTTATGATACTAGTTTTTTAATAGCAAACATCAGATTCAAGGTAAATTTTATTGTAGAATACGTCACCTATACCTGTCTCTGTAGGTTGTTTCATCAGAAACAACTATCTTTTTAATTATGATTAACGTGCGCGGGTTTCCCCCTCAATTGAAAAGGGTGCGTACATGCCGCTCCTCTAGTCCGACCGTGGAGGTGGCTACCTACTACTACTACTACTACTACGACGACGACTACTACTACAACATACATAGCGGACGCATGACCCACGGCTCAGGAAGCTTCGCCCCCAAAACCGGACAGCTCAAAGCTCCCATATACTCGGCGAAAACTTTTCTTGGCACTGAAGGGAAAGCTAGAGAGGCGGAGACTGTGAACATGTAGCGCTATATGCAAAGTCGTCCATTTTGGCGCACGTCTCGTAAGGCTGTGGAAAGTGACGGGGGTGCACAACTAGCGTTTCATGCAGACGCAGACTACGCGTAGCGTTTGAGGTGCACGTAAGAAGGCGGAGCTTTCTCACACGTTCAAAAACGCGAAGTTACAATGAATGAATTAAAATAGTTGCGAAAATCCTAATGGTGTGATCTGCGTCCTGTCTCGAATAGCTCCATGTAAATAATAGAATTTTATGTTTCACGTTGAAAATACGAGCGCTATTGTAGAACTACATTCATTGGTAGTATGATTCACGCAATTTGGCTCTGTAGCCTTGGCTCCAGTGCCAAGAAAAGCTGACGCTGGGTATACTAGAGTACATCGTACTTGAAGTCGTCGAACATTTGTTCTAAACACATCGTGGCACTTTTTCTAAGCGCACCGAGTAGTGATTTCGGAGTGCGCTAACGACATTTTTAGATGCGAAGCTCATTTTGGTAGATTTCAATCCGGTGTGCGGTGTGAGCACCCTTACTGCGCATAGACACCCCCTTTCCCTCCTCTCCTACGCTCCCTCCCTCTCTCGCCTCATAACAGCGACGCAGGCAGCGTCTGCTAGTGATTTATGTGTTCAGAAAAATCACAGCATATCCACGGCGCGCGCCTTGCAGGACCGCAATAAAGTTTCGCAACCAACCAACCAATCCACGGAGTGCATCATGATGAGTAGGGCGAAGCATCCGTCAGTCCCTCCGCGCTTCCGTCCGTGCATCCGTGGTGGTGGTGGTAAAAAACATTTATTTCAGAAAAAGTCTACTAGAGAGTGCCGACGTGGCCCATCGGCGTGCTAGAGTGGCAAGACCCTATTCCGGGACACCAGTGGAGCTGGAAGCTGCCCGTGCGCGCTCCACCAAGGAGCGTTGTGCAGCCAAGGTAGAGCAGCCGAGCAGGTGCTCCTCCCAAGCCTCTCTAGTTGGGATAGAAAAAGGGGATGAAAAGGGACGGGATTAACTGGGCACGATGCTACGACGTGATATGTGTCGGCGAGGACATGACAGGTCGAGCAGCTGCCATTGATTTCCGGCAAAAAGTGCCTGGCGACCGCCGGACTGATAAAGGTGTTCGTCTGCAGGCGGCGTAGCAGTCGTTCGTCCGCTTTCTCCAAACCGCGTGCGGGGTGCGGGTAGAGGCGGCGCGAAGCCCGGTAATAAGCCAAAATTTCGCGAAAGCGCGTCAGGTTGGTATTGCCAGATTCCGTCTCGGGACATGGAGGGGCAACGGCCCGGACAGGAGAAGCGCGGGCAGCGGCATTTGCCGCCTCGTTGCCGGGCAGGCCCGAGTGGCCTGGGGTCCACACTATACGAATGGGATGAGGGTTAAAGCGCCAAGAGGCTGCCTGTAGTAGGCTAGCCGCCAGCGGAGCAATGGAACCCTGAAGGTACTGAGAACAGGCCGAGCGCGAGTCCGTCAGGATGGTGCGTGAGGCAGGGTGAGAGGCGGCCAAAGCTATGGCAACCTCTTCAGCGTGCGTTACTGTGTCTGCTCGAAAGGAGAGGCCATCTACGTGTATCCATGCGCGCATCCATCTATCCGTCCGTCCGTCCGTCCGTCCGTCCGTCCGTCCATCCATCCATCCATCCATCCATCCATCCATCCATCCATCCATCCATCCATCCATCCATCCATCCATCCATCCATCCATCCATCCATCCATCCATCCATCCATCCGTTCGTGCATCCGTTCGTGCATCTGTGTGTCTATCCGTACATCCATCTAGTCAACACTCCAAGTACCACATGCTCGCATCTTATCATATACTCATCATATAGAACAACTGCCAGCCAGCGGACATTCCAAGAACTAAGACAGAGGTGGCATGGCCGGACTAGAATGAGTGACACACGCGCACTCTCTTACGGCCTGCCCCTCGTGTCTGTTCCCACCTTTAACAGCCTCCAGTTCATGGCACTGCGGCCCAATGTTCGCTAAACATTGCTAAAAAACCAAGAAGGTTACCCCCAGCGCGTTTAATGTGCCCAGCCTTTATGGTCAGCTCAAAGTGCGTCCTTCTCATACTGGTTTTGTTTAGTAATTACCAAATTGAAGACAAATTTTATTGGAGATTAAGCCACCGATACTCGTCTCTGTAAGTTATTTTATCAGAAACAACTATCTTTCTTTTTATGATTAATTTGCGCGGGTTTCCCCCTCAATTGAAAAGGGTGCGCGTGTGCCGCTCCTCTAGTCCGACCTACTACTACGACGACTACTGCATACATCGCGGACGCACGACCCACGGCATATGGAGCTTCACCACTAAAAAGTGTTTAACGATTTCGAGTAGTCCGTACCCAACCACGTGAGGGCAGTGAGCAGTCAGCCAACGCCAAGAGAAACCGACCGTATAGGGCTACGAGAAGTGTGCTTGCAGTTTCTTGATTGAAAAAAAAACCGACTGCATTTTCGCCTCCATCGAAAATGCAGCCACCGCAGCCGGGATTCGTTGCCGCGACCTGCGGGTCAGAATACGAGTGTGTTTAGAAAATGTGGTTAACGATTCAGAGTAATAGGTACTCTACTATGGGAGAGCATAAAGCCGTCCCGGCATCTTAGCCACTAGACCACCGCGGCGGGGAGAGCTGCGCAACCGTTCACTGGCCACCCCGTATACTTAGGCACTGGATCTTGACCTCCAAAGTAGGGTAGGCGGAGATTTTTCTGCACGTTATAGAAAAATTAAAATTTGCAACGTGCGCGGTAACTAAAAGTGGACTGCGGGTCTTTGTGTCCAATCGGAGTCTTCTATCTCTCATTGCTCATTAGCGTCGATTCACATGTTTCAGTAGAAAACATCGGTTCATCATTTCGTACTTTGCGCCTCCCCAGGTTTCTCTCTTGCGCAACGCCACGATTGGCACCAGCGTCAACGCCACCGTCAGTGTAGCAATTAGCACCCGCTGCATTGCGTCTACACATGGCCCCCTTCAGCGTGAGATGGTGTAACATTTAGGGGTGAAGCTCCTAAGAGCGTGGGTCATTGCCTCCTCTGTAGCAGTAGCAGTAGTAGTAGTCATCTAGCTTATGAATTCCTGAATAGATGGCGTTGTGTCAATATGACCTAGAAAATAATATCGCTAGATGATATTAGTAGTTGTCTTATGGTTGATGGACGTATGGATAGATGAACAGACAGACAGACAGACAGACAGACAGACAGACAGACAGACAGACAGACAGACAGACAGACAGACAGACAGACAGACAGACAGACAGACAGACAGACAGACAGACAGACGGACGGACGGACGAACGGACGCTTTGCCCCGCTCATAATCAGTCACTCTGTAGATATGATGCAATTTTTTTCCTTGCTGGGTACCTTCTAGACTTTATGAGACGCTTAGGATAGGCTGTGCTTCCCACTCTCAACCACCTCGAATGTCGTAGAATGGTATAGTGGTAAACTTGCCCAAACTGCTCTCTTAAGAAACTAATGAGCATGTTCTGAGGCAATGTGTCACCACTCGTATTTTCTGGAGGGCCTTGCATGCCTTATTTTGTGACCTCGGAGTCAATCACTTTTTTCCTCTGGGCGTTGCACTTGAGGCCACTTCGCGTGCCTTCTCGTTGTGCTGGTGCTTACTCTCTTTGGCGCAATCGCTGGGAGACGGTTGCAGCAGGCCGTCCGCGCCACACTCTCTCTCCAATCTTGGAGTGACTGTACACAGAGCTTTTATCGGTTCTGTCGGAGGAGCTCTTCTTTCTTGCTGATGAGGAATTCCTTCGGCACTGGTGCTGCCCTTCTGTGTTCGTCAGTGACAGACGCGTGAAGCTTGTCTTTTGGCCCACCTGGTTTTGGTAGGCTGATCCCTCGTTGGGTACCAGCAGAAATGTCGTTCAAATACGCAAAATGTACATAATGCTACGTACCAGTGACATCAAGATGAAGAGGACAAAGTAGATAGACTGGCGCGAGCTAATCTGCATCACTGGCACTGCTTGCTTAACCAGCTGTAACTGTGTCTACTCTCCCGAGTGTCTGCTTCTCGTAGCATATTTGGTGGAGGAGTGCGGTAGCCTTGAGCCTCGGAGTAGCCAGTAGCCACGAGTCAAAACAAGCGGGGGCTTTCACAACGCGGCACCACGATATTTACCCACTATGTCTGTATGGGAATACCAGTGAAAGGAAATGCTTGGTGAAGGCATGGGAATGCCAGCGGAAAGAAAGGCTTGGTGAAGGTCAGAGAGGCCGTACGAACAGCTTGTTTTCGAAATTCGATCTTTTCTCCACATTTCACACGAGAAAGGGCCTCATGTGACGTTTC
The DNA here is from genome assembly GCF_013339725.1 of Rhipicephalus microplus. Taxonomy (NCBI): domain Eukaryota; kingdom Metazoa; phylum Arthropoda; class Arachnida; order Ixodida; family Ixodidae; genus Rhipicephalus; species Rhipicephalus microplus. The sequence continues at coordinate 91,586,122 of NC_051169.1, forward strand.
AGTGGCTGCCAAGTCACTGCGGCGTCATAGGGAACGAACATGCCGATACTGCCACGCGGGCAGCTCTTGAAGAAACACGAGAAGCCATACTTTCGCGGACCGATGCTGCCAGTAATCTTCGACGACTTGCGCGTGAAATCACGTTCTCACTATGGTGCCCACCAAGCAACGAGACGAATCGTCAACACCACCTGTACTCTTTGATGGCTCTCCGCATGCCCACTGGGCTCGACCGAAAAGAAACCACCCTTCTTCATCGCTTATGGCTAGGAGTGGCACTTACAAATTCTTATTTCTTTGTCATAGGAGGGGCCGACAACGCCCTCTGCGATGCCTGTCATTGCGAAGAGACGCTACACCACATCTTGTGCGACTGTCCGTTGTACGACATCCAGAGACAGTCACTGGCGTCCGTTTTTGCGCGCATCGACAACAGCCAAATGTCTATGGACACTTTTCTGTCAAGTAACGAAGACATTGCAACAGAAGACGACAAAAGCTGTTGAAATTCCTACGCGACACGGACTTGAACAAGCGGCTGTAACTGCAATGTCACACACCGCGAACGACAAGACTGGACTGTGACTGAGTGTGCGCACGTGTGCTGCCGAATGTGCTGTGTTTATCTCTCTTCCCTTTCATCTCTCTATCTTTCATCTCCCCCATCCCCCTTTCATGCGCAGGGTAGCAAACCGGCTGCCTATAGGCTGGTTAACCTCCCTGTCGTTCTTTTCCTCCTATTTTCTTTCCTTTTTTCCAGTGGAAGGAAAAACTGTCACAAAGGTGAGGAGGTGGGCATCATCATCTACTCCATGGTCCAGTGATGTTGTTCACGTATCGCGGCTCAAGCTCTACAAGAGTGCATCTGATAATGATCTTAAAAGCTGCTGGACTGTGCTTCTGCCGCCGTGGATTATGCTACGTACGAGTGAAATAGAGATGAAGAAGACAAAGTAGACAGACTAGCACAGGCTAATCTGTATCGCTGGCGCTACTTGCTTAACCAGCTGTACTGATATATTTGCGTCTACTTTTCTGAGTCTCTCTTTCTCGTAACAGTATTAACGTTTTGTTCCTGCCTTTTGTTTATCATGTAATGAGCAAATGTAGACATATCTTTTCTTGACAAACCTCTCCCTCTCTCTGTACGTGCGTGCGTGTGTATGGGTGTGTTCGTGTGTAGCACGGATTGTACGTCTTTCCTCCATGTGATTCTATGTTTTGTGCCCATGCAACTGAGCTCTGTATTGGTATTTTCGCAAACGTAAGTCAAGCCAGCAAATGTCATGATGTTATGTTGAATGGTTATTGACGTGATCTATCTATGGTATAATAATGTTTTCTAAACATGCAGATCCAGCACAAGCATTAGGATGAGTGTATTTAGGGTCGACTAACTGTTTTCCAATAGTAAAATACATAAGGTACTATAAATAGTCAGCCATTTTCTGTTTCCATTTTATCTAAGCATCATATTTATTTGGTATGCAGAATGCTTTTGAACAATTTCGACAAGCTATCTGCTCCATGGCTCCCTGTAATTGTTATTGCTTGTTTCTTGCTGAATAAACTCAAAGCATTGCGTTAACTATAATTCGCTATTAAGAAGGCGATGCGAACGGGATCCGCTTGAGCTATCGTATATTCTACCATTCAAGGGTACGCTCAAATATCGTCCAATTTTTTGTTCTAATACTTTATTCTCATAGTGTGTTTTGCTGAACTGTCTTGCAGTGATATTTTTCTTGTCAGGAGAATGAGGGTTTTCAAGCAGACTCTATGCGACTTCCTTGCACGCCTACATGGCTGAATTGGTAGTAAAGCTTCGTTCAGTGGTTATTTCACATATTCACCGCATTTTTCAAACAACGCCATTGCTAGAGAACGCTAGATACCGTTCGTTTGCAGCGCCATGGTATAGAGAAAATATAGCTCTGACTGCGTCGACAGATGCCATGGGTCGAAGCTGCGATGACACATATTACAAATCAATTCTTCCCCGCGTAGACTGAACTATGGAGATATAGCTGGACAGTTGGAAATCTGGCCGCCAGCGGGGGTAAAAGAGAGAAAGAGAAAAAAGATTGGCCCCGAATCTGCATGTCACACTGCAAATGTCGTTGAAAGACGATAGTCTTGCGTCTGGAGAGAGTGAACAAAACGTTTATTTGATGTACTGCGCAAGCAAATCGGTGAATGGTGTTCTGAAGGCGCTGCGTCATAGTGCCTCAAGCGTGCAGTGGAGGCGATCGAGCGCATCGAGTCATGTCACACATGAGACATGAGCACTATGTGGCAGTTTTCTTGGAAAACGAAGCGCGCGGTGTGCGCGCCCGTCTTGGAGGGGATAAGGTGTAGAACGCAAGGCGACGGGTAGGTGCCGCCACCGTGTCGTCTTAGCAAAGCGTTAGAAACACTTGCCTTTTGAGCATCCTGGTGCACTGTCAGCGCAGCGTGATAAACGCTACGATGCTTAGAATTAGTTGTGTGTGCCTTCTCTGGTATACGAAGCCACACATAGAAAATATTCACGTGTTGTTATGGTGCCTCAGGTATGCGCTAGAATTGCTTTCGAACCGACAATCGCTCAAGTATGAACGCTAAAACTTGAGCAATATTGGTGGGCGCTGCGGATGGGTTCCGCCGTTTGGTATATCGGTTGGTGTCGTTTGGGGTACCGTTAATGACGAACAAACAGACAAATGTACATACAGACAGACCAAAATTTTGCTTCGACGCAGTCTTTGCGGGAATACGGGGACAAGGGAATTCTTATATTGGAGTCTGCATGCTATCCTTCTTCCTTTTCTTTTTCCTCTCTTGATCTATCTATCTATCTATCTATCTATCTATCTATCTATCTATCTATCTATCTATCTATCTATCTATCTATCTATCTATCTATCTATCTATCTATCTATCTATCTATCTATCTATCTATCTATCTATCTATCTATCTATCTATCTATCTATCTATCTATCTATCTATCTATCTATCTATCTATCTATCTATCTATCTATCTATCTATCTATCTATCTATCTATCTATCTATCTATCTATCTATCTATCTATCTATCTATCTATCTATCTATCTATTTTGCTTTCTTTCTTTCCCACTGTGTGATGCTCCCTCGTTGTATCATTCTCCTATCCCGGATTCGAACCTTAATTAACAGGCTTATCAGCACAACATTTATTTTAAAGCAAGAGATGACAATTATCAAGTGTGGAGCAATGAAGCGCAACAATGACAGGCGTTAATTAAATATGACAACAGGACCACAGTAAGTGACCTCGAACCAATACAAGAAGGCTCCACGAGAGACGAGTGATCACCAAGAAGCCTCGAATCGAACGGGCGCCAGTTATTCGAAAGCCACGCGTACAAGTGCGCGCGTGACCGGCGCAACCACGGGGGCCGCACTTGCCGGGCGTTACGCCCGTAACCCTCGTTCGAAAAGTTACGGAAACCAGACACTGGGCGAGCCAGCAGTGCATGTCGTGCTGCTGAATGTTGAGACGTCTCTCGAGGTCCCAAAGGGCATGACCTCTCTCCGCCTCGTCCAAGCGTTTTCTTTTTCTCTTTTACACCAGGCTCAGAGACCACAGGAATGGCTGTCTTTCGCATCGAAGCTGTTGCGCTAAAAGCCTTTTGTTACTGGACAGAGACGTACGAGCCGGGCTCTGAGACCAATGTTGTGTATGGCCTCAAATAGAGAAACACCCAGCATGAACAAACTCGGTAGCGTTGTCAAAGAAACAAAACAGAAAAATGTGGCCGCTGGCCCACACTTGAAGGAAACGAGGCGCAGTGGTAGAACGCAGCCGCTTCTAAAGACTGATTGCAGTGGGTCGTGAAATTCGAGTTTCTTCTAGTCGTTCTGGACTCTTTCAAGCCGCAGAGCCTTTGTGACCTTTTATCCTGCGTGAGTATGCTAGTCTTTATCAGCTGCACTGTCGCGATGAAGAAAATGCGATGCCTATTTTACAAGAGTGGTGATGTGAGCTTGTTGGTGGGCTTTTTTGTTAGAAGAACTTAATCTTCTCGATGTCCGAGATCTGTTTTCAGTCAAGAGTTCCGACAGTATTTTAAGGTTCATGGAAGCTCATGAAAATGAAGGGCCAATAGCCTTCTCAATCGACGTGACAGACCTGTACTCTTCTGTCCCCCATCCACAAATTCTAAAATGTGTTGGAAGTAGCATTGATGAATTCGGTGCTGTTAAGTTTTTTTCTGAGTCAGGTATATCCGCTGATAATTTTCTTACCTTATTGGAATTTTATCTTACTTCGACGTTCATTGAATGGAACAATGATATTCTTTTGCAAAAGCAGGGTATATGTATCGGCTCTTGCATCGCGCCTGTCTTGAGCAATCTGTTTCTGGCAGAACTTGATATAATTGTGGCATATCGTCTCGCAGAGACGCTGGCTAAGAAAGTGTTCCGATATGTAGATGATTTTATTATTTTTATTGACAGCTTGGGGGAAAGTTTCCCAAGTGAGAGTACTAGTGTGTTGAATGTGTTTCGTGATGGTCTTAAGCCCCTTGAAGTGACAGTAGAATGGCCTAGCGACGGACGAATAAGGTTTTTAGATTTAAATGTTCAGTGTTTTGACAACCAGCTAGGCTGGTGCTATGATCCGCGTGCTGAGAAAGCTTTACTCCCATTTCATTCCGGTCATTCCAAACTAACCAAGAGAGCGATCGCGACGACTTGCCTCAAAAATGCATTGAAAAAGTCATGTGCGCACCTTATGTAGCAGAGCTTCCATAATCAGATCACACGTTTGCAAGGATCGTGCTATCCGGATCATGTTTTAGTTTCAGTTGCGGAAAAAGAGTTGAAAAAGATTCGTGCATGTTCAAGCCAATCTAATGTTCATGTCGATTCACCGGCAAAATCAAGACGCACGGCCATAATTCTATATGTTCACCAGCTGTCACATAACCTAAAGAAAGTGGCACTTCGGGACAATATTAGAGTGCTATTTTCAGTACGTGATAAACTTGGGAAATTGTGTGTGCTGACGAATCCGTCACGTAGGAAAAAAGTGTTGTGAACAAAAAGGCATACACACAAATTTGTGGAGTGCATTTCGTTCGTCATTTATCGATCTGTTCACCTGTGGGAAAGAATATGTCGGCCAAACCAGCAGGTGTGTGAATGAGCGATTGAGAGAACACAATTACAAGGCGGATAAACTGCCGCCGGAAAGTTTTCTCACTCTTCACATTCACGTGTGTGGGTGCCGGCCTTTGTTCCAGAGTACAATCATAGTTGGTCGGCATAAAAATGAGATGACTCGGTTGATCATAGAAGCCGAACTTATTGATGCTCTTAGAGATGTATGTATCAGCAAGCCTTCAATTGCCTTGTAACCCAAGGAACTGGCGCTTCTGCGCACGCAGTGATACGTGATTATATCTGCGAGGTTTTGTTGTTGTCCTATTTACCGTTTTTTGTTGTAGGTAGATGACATTGTCGTGCATTTATCTGAATACACGTGCTTATCTGCTTGCTCGCCTGACGATTATGGCTTAAAAGTGGCTCGGAGGTCGAAAATAAACATGTTGTTGCTAGTAGCGCTCTGTCCTCTTAGTCTATATTCCTTCCTGTGTCCGTTTTTTCGCCTCGCGCTACATAAGTTTATTCCTATTTTACAAAGCGCGTACATATGTGGATGCACGTTCGTTACACATAGCAATCTTCAGACACGGCTCATGATATCAATGTAGCAGTAGAACTTTGGCACGTTGGTTGAAAAAGGCTGCCGAACTCTACTCCCAAGCTTCTGGTACTTTTGCACTAACTTGGAGTTTATCTCGGTACAGCTGAGATTTGAAACATTCACAAACTTTGTGGCCCTTACATGCTACCTTTACCCCACCCGGCCACCTCCCTTAAAAAGATAGTCTTTTTTGTGACGAGCAAACTACAGAGACGCCTTTATTATTGGCTGGAGCTTGAGTAGCTGATATCCGTATTTTGACGTTTTGTTTTATAGGAACCCAAATTCCCGATTAAAAGAAAAAAAAGCTGCTCATTCAACTTTTCGACTTCTGACATCATCAGCACCAAATTTTGGAGCCTGCAGATGTTGGGAAGCACTTTGAGAAAATTTCGAAAGATTTTTTCCCTGCAAAGCTGAGCTTCGCAGACCTACACGTGCGAGCTTCAAGAAACAGGCTGGTTGGAAACTAAAGGCCGAATGGCTTGTTCGGGAGAAATGCTGCACAGGTGGAAAATGTTCACTGGGGCATCGCACGGCTTTAGTTTCATAAATGCAACTCCGCTTCTCGAATATCGGCTAAAGTCGTTCGCCTAATTAATGTTCTAAGAAGTTAAAACTTTCCATTACGCGTCCGTTCAATTGCCAGCAGCCACAGTCTAGCGTCGATCCTTTGGTCTGAAAGGGGCTTTCTTAGTTGAAACGATGTAGCTCCGGACTCCGGGCCTGCAAGAGGAAGGGTTCGCTAATAAAAAGCGGACTTCAGTCACTTCATCGGATTTCATCTCGTGTAATTCATCAAACCATTTGATTTCACAATGGACACCGTAGGCTTGTTTACCTGCCCGCTTGGTCGCGGGGTAATAGCACTCGTAAGAGTGTAAGAACTGCCAAGAAGTCAGATGTTGCAGAACAAGTATAAAAGAAGCGGATGGTTTGAATATCACGTCGTTATTGAAGGTAAGCATAAATAAAGGCGTATGATCAGAAACGGAGGAAGAAAAGGAAAGGTTAACTGAGCACAGGCCTTGTTGGCCCTAGCGTTCCCTGTAAGTACACTAGGAAACTCTGGAACTAATAGGTATGAGAGTTGCATGCAACGCACGGCGCTCCTGCCAGCATGGGAATTAGGAGGAAGTGCACAAATTTGCCCAGTCTTTGTAAATTTGGCTCAGTGTGGCTTGAACGCGCTTTGCCATGAGACGAAGTTCAGCAAAGGCTCAGCAGTTACGCTTCACCACTTTGACCTTTTTAGGCGGAAATCAGCGCCCCGCCGTGGTGGTCTAGTGGCTAAGGTACTCGGCTGCTGACCCGCAGGTCACGGGATCGATTCCCGGCAGCGGCGACTGCGTTTCCGATGGAGGCGGAAATGTTGATGGCCCTTGTGCTCAGATTTGGGTGCACGTTAAAGAACCCCAGGTGGTCAAAATTTCTGGAGCCCTCCACTACGGCGTCTCTTATAATCATGTGGTGGTTTTGGGACGTTAAACGCCCCATATCAATCAATAAATCAAGGCTGAAATCGGCTCCCGAAGTTCACAACAACTCGTTGTTTTATTGGAAACAAAACCAAAACAGAGCAATAAACAAAGCCACAAGTGCGTTTGAAGCCCGCGATGACGTAGACTAAATGTGTGTAGTATACCCATCATTCCTATAGTGTCTGGACGATCGCAGTGCCAGAGTCGCCTCTATAGAGATCATAGAGTTTCCTAATAAACCCTAGAGGGAACTCTGGTGCTCGTGTCTATAGGAGCTGCAACGCACAGCGCTTCAGCGAGCATGGGAATGATAGATAACACACAGATTTGTGTAATCTTCGTACTTCTGGCCTGCTTCTGGCTCCGTGTGTGTTCGTGTAGCTTGGAGCTGTTTTCTTATGAAAAAAACATCAACAAATGTTCAACCGTTCCGCTTAACCATCCTTGTGCTTTTAGGCGTATCATTTCGAATCGGGTCACAATATTCAAAAGGATTCGTTCTTTCTTTCCAAACAAAACCGATACCAGTAATAAACAGAGCCGCAAGTGGGATTCGTTGCACGCAAGTAGGAAGACTAGGCAAATCTGTGTACTACCCATCATTCCCATGGTCGCTGAACGATCGCAGCACAAAAGTCTCGTCTAGATAATTTCAGGAAACTATATAATAGAGACCACCCTGGCGTTTCTGTAACATTATGAAACTCTGGCTGTTGTTTGCCGTACGCTGGGGGCAAGAAATGGGGGGGGGGGGGTAGAAAGATGAGAGAGGAAATTGAAGTCTGGTTTACTGCACTACTTTGGGAGGGGGGAGGGAGAAGGATCAAAGGACTAAAAGGAAGAAAGGGAAGAAGATGCTATGAGAAGGTGCTGTCCTTTCCGCACGCGGCTGCTTTTTGTTGTCTATATTTAAAAACAGTATATTTAAAACCTCTCCCGCTTTCCTTAGAAGTGGTGTGGAAGAATGGGAGTTGAAGTCGCTGTGAGTAGAGAGAGGTACACAATATATATTATTCCTGCAAGTCATGCTATTCAGTGGCAATTTTAATAGCTTACCATGCCTCGGATAATCTCAGCTTGTAATTGAGGGTGTTAGTGCATTCTACTTGGGAAGAGAGGGAAGTTGGCTTACGAATTTTTGAACCACCGTAACTATAACCTCTCGCTATATGAGTGGCGTACAAATTCAGCAGGAAGGATGTGAGACATAACGCAGGGCATTATGAATGCATGTAAATGTCGTGAGATTGCCGAAACATATTTTTTGCGTAACTGTACAAAACAAGTTAACACGTTTCCTGATAGGAAATAAATCTTGTCGATTGATAGCAGATAAATAGGCTAAAGTTGGCTATATGATTCATATTCTCAGCAGAGCAATATCGGCTCCGCTCTTGCGGAATCACTCTTGACTATCAACAATCGCACATATAGCGAGTGTAGCATTGAGTGAAGAGTCAGATAAGTGTTGTTATCTTTTATACGAGAAATGGGGTGAGCATTCGAAAACTCTGATAACGGGAGTCCCGGTATCAATACTAACCGAATAGTTAAAGTATTAGGTTCGTGCCCTTACAAAAATGAGTTTGACCTTTCTGTCTCTTACGAGTCACCCATCAGTCACCCCAGTCACCTTCCTGTAGACTCTACCTTTCTGTAGGCTTCGTCTGCAGACTTTCTGCAGACTACGAGCAGACGGCAGGCAGACTTGTCTGATGATGTGCGCCCAGATTGCGTGCGCGTGGATGTATATATCATATACGTATGTATCTATATATCATTAATCAAGACACATTCGATAAAAATTATTAAATAGGCTTCACCTTTCAGTCACCCACCAGTCACCTCCGTAGAGACCTATCTGCAGACGCCGAGCCGACGGCAAGCAGACTTGTGAGATAATGTAGGCCCTGTGAGTGTGTTTATGGATATGTATATATATAATATACGTATATATCTCTAAAATCTGGGCCAAGGCACACTTTATAAAATAACTTAATGGGCGTCACCTTTCAGTCACCCATCAGTTACCCACCGGTAGTCCCTCCCTGTACAGACCTAGCCTACAGATTTTCTGCAGACAAGAAGCAGATTTGTCTTTCATTGTGGGCCCTGAGATTGCGTGTGTGGATACGCATATAATTATGCGTATACATTTATACATTTTGGGTCATGACACGTTCTATAATTATAACTAAAGAGCTTCACTTTCAATCACCCTTCAGTCACCCACCAGTCACCAAAGTCCACAGGCTGTCTGCAGAAATGCTGCGGCTTTTGTGCATCCCCATGCGACTGTCTGTCCGATAGTGATTATTTGTCTATAATTAAAAGATCGTTCCACATTTGGCAAGTGCAGAATAAGAGATATGTGTACTTTATGGCAACCTCACAGCCACCATAATTTTGCACGTATTCTGTGTACGTGTAATGTAAATGTTTGAAACATAGGAATTTTCTTACCAGCTGTCAATGGCCGGTCAAAAAGACATGGCTATATACATACCGGGAGGGGGGGGGGGAATGTTAGATTGTGAAGTGCGAGAGGTCTTTGTGTTTGTCACTTAGTTGTTGTTGTTTGTGTCTGTTAAGCACGTGTTTGGTGGACGTATGGGCTGTATACTACCCTTCGAAGCTGTATGTTCCTTGAATGTTTGTGCAAACGCGAATGGTAGATATTACTTTTTGTTCATCGGTGACAAAATGCTGTGGATATTTTGCAGAAATTCTGCAGAATTTCTGTAGACTTTCTGCAGACGCTGCGCAGGTATTCTGCAGGAATGCTGCATTCTGCGCAGCTACAAATGCTCTGCAGCCTTCTGCAGAACGGGTGTACCAATTGCCTACTCGGGTGTGACAGGGGGTGACAGAAAACTTGTCACTTGTCTACCTATATTCCGGATCCCGGGTGACTAATGCTCTGTAGAATTTCTGTAGATGGGCCGCAAGTTTTTTTTTTGGATGGACGGGAATACAGTATTTTATATATTGAGTGTTAAGCTTTTAGCCGCATAGCTGTCTGACGGGTAGTCGTATAAGCCGCTCGAATAATTGATTACTTGGTCGATCGCTTTGATTACAAGCTTTTATGGTGGAAATTTCTATAAGATCCGCAAAGATGGGGTCTATAATAAATTTCACCTCTCAGAGTTGGTCCATCATTAAACTAAGATTTTCTTATCGGGAAAAATCTCAAAGGTAGTCGCTAAGTCCTCTCCAACAACTAATTTTGTGACTCTCGGCAATCTCCTTCTGGAGTGCAACTCATCTGCTTTCAGCAGCGCTGTTCTGTAAACTACAAGCATCAACACCGCAGTAGTTAGTGCAGTTTTGTACCCAATACAATCTTCGTGCATGCTTCTGCATTATAAACGCAAGCAGCGCTCATGCGTGATGAATTCATGAAAAAGAGGGAGAGGAGAAGATGCGGTAGATTCGTAGAAGGTCATGGAATTGAATCCCAGCTGCGGTGGCTGCATTTTTGATGGAGGAGAAAATGCCTGAAGCCCGTGTAGGCAAATTAAGGAAGGAAGGGAAATAAGAGGAAAAGAACGGCGGGGAGGTTAACCAGCCTATAGGCAGCCGGTTCGCTACCCTGCACATGGGAGGGGGAGGGGGAGATGAAAGATAAAGAGGAGAGAGGGAAGAGAGATGAACATAGCACATTCAGCATCACACGCGAGTACATTCAGCCATAGTCCAGTCTTGTCTTTCGCGGTGTGTGACATTGCTGTTACAGTCGCTTGTTCAAGTCCGTGTCGTGAGTCACTTCAACAGAGCTTTTGTCGCCTTCTGTTGCAATGTCTTCTCTCGGGCACTTGAAAGAATAGTGTCCACGGACATTTGGCTGTTGTCGATGCGCGCAAGAACGGACGCCAGTGACTGTCTCTGGATGTCATACAACGGGCAGTCGCACAGGATGTGGTGTAGCGTCTCTTCGCAACGACTGGCATGGCCCACATTTTCGGAATGCTCCACTACAGCGTCTCTCATAATCATATCGTGGTTTAGGGACGTTAAACCACAGATATTATTATTTATTAATTATGCACAGAGCTCAGGCGGCAGCAGCGAGCCATGGCTACCTGTACTGAGGAGGTCACCCACCTGGTCTAAATAAAGTTCATTTCATAATATTATCAAAATAAAGAACAGACAGAGATATTAACCATAGCGAATCTTTGGTAGGCAAGCATGTATTATGGAAAGAGAAGGTGTAGTTTAAAAGAACGAAAGTAGTAGTTAATTGGTTAACATGCATGTCATAGCTTCAATAAAACCCACTGATTACGTCGTTGTCATTATCGTTCATGACCTAATCGGGTAGACATCCTTCACTCCCTTGCCATCACTGGAACAATGAGCTTGCACAGACAGTGCGATAATTAGCATGTTCTATTAACGGCGCTTGTATGCTTCCCTGCAAGAATAATTCTAAGTCACGCAGTGAACAAGTAAACCCAAGATACTGTTTCCATGAAGTCTACGGTGTGCGACGAGTGGTTTAGGATCTAAAATTTAAGGTTGCTACTGCCATTAGGAGCGCCCCTACGCACTAAAGTTTTTTATGTTTATGCTAAATCTTGCACGTCAAGCAGCCCATGGATCATTTGCTTCCTGGACTGATTGGAAGACTAGGAGTCGGCGTACACCTCCTTCTAAATAAGCTCTCTCCTTCCAACGTTTCCAAGCCCGCCTTCATTAATGCTTCAAAGATCCTGAGGAGTTCGATAAAAAAGAATCTTTCGAAAAGAAGATGTGGAATTTTAGAGCAAACCACACCTAATGCAAAAAAAAAATGTTACAGAAAACGAAGAAAATGCTACGAAAAAAAAAGGCACGTGGTTGAACGAGGAAAAAGAAAAAGCAAGCTGCATGTCGGTTCCTTAATTAATGTCGCGTATCTTACACTCTGATTCGTGCTAAGTCCCCGAACAAATTTCCTTGCATGATTCACGAGGTGTCTTTGGAGAGCTCGTGAAGTTACGTACCCTGATGTCTGGGTGAGTGATTTCGCCTCGAAAGGAAGCGTACGTTAGTTGAGTATGTAGGAGAAAAATATTTCTGCACCACGAAAAACACAAAACACACAAAAGAGGAGCACAGGTTCCGAATTTTCCCTGCTGAGGGTGGGTAACTAATTAGCAAGAAACTGTAAGCGTAAGAAAAAAATATATCAAAGCAATATTTCGCAACAGAGTGATATGTAAAAAATAATTACCCAGAAGAAAGTTCCAGAGATATCACGTGCTTATTTTTACTGTAAACCTCATTCAAAAGAAAAAGAGTGAAATAAACGGAAAAGGAGTGACAGAGAGGTGAAGTAAGAGACTTGCCCGTTTGCCTACCTTATACTTGAAGAGTGGTAAATGGTCAATAATGAAATCATTAGATAAGAAAATGCGGCCGCGTATCTACGCGTTTCACTGAAAATGTCATCGAGGCCCCGCCGCGGTGGTCTAGTGGCTAAGGTACTCGGCTGCTGACCCGCAGGTCGCGGGTTCGATTCCCGGCTGCGGCGGCTGCATTTCCGATGGAGGCGGAAATGTTGTAGGCCCGTGTGCTCAGATTTGGGTGCACGTTAAAGAACCCCAGGTGGTCAAAATTTCCGGAGCCCTCCACTACGGCGTCTCTCATAATTATATGGTGGTTTTGGGACGTTAAACCCCACAAATCAATCAATCAATCAATCAATCAATCAATCAATCAATCAATCAATCGAGAGACGATATTGCTTTGCCTGCAATACTACACGAGTCCTGATCTCATCCATGCGCGATATGGCGCTGCGATAAAGTCTCTGAAAAAAAAAAAAAAACTAAAGTAGTGCCAAAAGCACGTCTTCGCCTCTATCCCCTCTGCAAGCAACCACAGCATCATCTTCTGAGTTGGTTCCCAGCTCACCTTGGGCAAATCAACGATTCCCCTCCCAATCTCAATGAAGCAGCACACGAGGCGGCGCGAGAACTCTCCAACCGCGCCTCCCAGGGGATGCGTTCTACCGGTGAAGGAGATAACCGGGAAATTCTTACAACATATAACGAGCTCACTAAACATTTCTACCTGTCTAGAAGGATTTTTCCTCCACCTCACAAAAATCTAACCCGGCCCCAAGAACTTACATTAAGGCTTTTGCAAACACGGATGTACCCTACTTTGAAAATGTTACACATCCTGTACCCTGACCTATACCCAAGTAATCTTTGTCCACATTGTGGGGAAATAGCTTCATTAGAACACATGCTCTGGCAGTGCACCAAATTCGCTCATTTATCGCACATCACCTCTGCCTGATGGGAGGCGGCAATCCGCAGCTCATCCTTGGCAGATCAGCTCTGGGCTGTCCCCCAAGCCCGCGAGGCGGCTGAGGAGCTTGGCATCTCAGTCCCCACGTGGGAGCTGCCCGCAACACAGTGATCTGTGTTTTGGAGGACCAAATAAAAGTTTATCCATTCTAATCCAATCACAGCAGCGAGCCTCTAGAGTGGCCACCAGGAAACTACAAACGCGAAAGCACGCGGGCGCACTGGATATGCCAGACGCTTGGGCAGCTCGGGTACTGCTGCGACTTGTGTTCATCGAGCGACCGTGCCTCGGGTACGCTGAAAGGGTACGCCGGTGGTGTCTGTCCGTGGAGCGCGCGCTCGCGAAAGTGACAAACAATCCAGCGTTTGCGATACCTTCACAAAAGCAAGTGCGTCATGCTGCAGATTCTTAGCACCGCCGAGTTTACATGGACTGCATTGGCGCTGCCATCGAGAGCATCACCGCTGAGCACGTCGACACGCAAACGGTGGGCCATTGCGTTGAGTATTGCGTACTTGCGGTGATGTTTTTAGGGGCGAAGCTCCTTGAGCCGTAGGTCGTGCGTCTGCGATGTATGTAGTAGTAGTAGTAGTAGGTAGCCACCCCTAGTTTATTCCTTGGAATGTCCACTGGATGGTGGTACTTCTATATAATAAATATATGATGAAAAAAGCACGAGATAGCGGTACTTGTACAGTTAATTATATGTACGGACGGACGCACGGATGAACAGATAGACAAGCAGTCGCATGGATGGACGCACGCACGCACGGATGAACGGAAAGACATACAGATGCACGGACGGACTGATGGACGTACGGACGCATGGATGGACGCGCGCATGGATGAACGCATGGAAGGACGAATGGATGGACTGACGCACCGAACGACGGATGCATAAACTGACAAAGAACGCAGGGATGAACGGATGGACGCACGGACAGACGGGCTGCACGGATAAACGTACGAATGGGCGGACGAACGAACACACAGATCGACGGACGCATGGACGGATGAACTGATGGACGCTTTGCCCCACTCATGATCATTCAGTCCGTGTATGTGCTGCGATTTTTCGCCACTGCATGCAACTTGCTTATATACACGTCACATCGTCGTATTTAACGTTACTTTTAATATTCGTTTCTTTCTCAATCAGTCTTTCGGTGCATCGCCTAGAACCGCAGCGCCCAAATGAGCCCTAACGGAAAGATAAGCACATGCCCATCTTAGCGGCCCGGAGCCATACAGCCCTTCTAGCGTCGTTTGCTATCTGCTATGCAGCGCTACTTTAGTTTTAAATGCGAAGCATTTTTTAGCGAATTCCGGCGACTTTGAGCGTATCTTTCTATCTATCTATCTATCTATCTATCTATCTATCTATCTATCTATCTATCTATCTATCTATCTATCTATCTATCTATCTATCTATCTATCTATCTATCTATCTATCTATCTATCTATCTATCTATCTATCTATCTATCTATCTATCTATCTATCTATCTATCTATCTATCTATCTATCTATCTATCTATCTATCTATCTATCTATCTATCTATCTATCTATCTTATCCGCCTACGACTTTTTGCTCTCCTGGTCGTTTCGATACTGGTATCAATACCAAACTCAGTATGGCATAACATGTCTGTATGAAGAACATATTTGACTAGTTATAACATGAAAATTATTACATGTATTTCATGAATGTCATGATTTACCTTTCATGGTCCTGCAGATCTTGCAGTGGTTTCGTTCACATGGCATGTTGAAAAACTGGTATGGTATCACAAGATTGCATGGAAAGCACAAGTGACAGACCTGACATGAAAATGATGACAGGCATGTCATGTAACATGACTACATGCCACGCTCATGATGAGCTCGCGGCCGTTTCGCAAGTGTCACATATACCAAACTCGTTATTACGCGACGCGAACGGACGACATGGGTAAATGGTGCATCCAAAGATAATAATTATCACGACATGCATGTCATATAACAACATGACTACAAGCCGCACTGTTCATGAGCTCGCGGTCGTTTCGATAGCTTCACATATGCCAAATTGGGTATTACGTGACGCCAATGGATTGAGGAGGTATGTGACTGGTGCTTACATGATAATGATGAGATGCGTGTCATGTGAGAACATGACTACGTGCCACAGTCAAGGCGCCAATACAGTTCGACGTGATGTGGCGGGCGTGCTCGCTGGGGTTCATTTCGTCGCGTCACGCCGGCGTTGCCACGCCAGACGCCGGTGCTGTCATATAGGCGCGCGCCGCGCTGCGTTGCTTTGACGCATGCACATTTCAGCGTGTTCGGTATCCCTCCGTCACGAAAAGAGGGAGACACAGTGTTTTGTCTGGGTAACGCATCGGCACAAAATGCAGCATGTCACATTTCGCGCCAGTTGCCATCGCGCCCCTGGCCGCTGGTCGCGCCTGGCGTTAGACTATACAGTGCTAATTTAGCATGACTGTCAGTTGGGCTTGTTGGGAAAGGTTCATGATAAAACAAGCGCTAAAAGAGTGCTCGCGTTTTGCTAACGTAGCGTCGCTGTGCCCAGCGTGCGCGCGCGTCCACTACATTGGAGTATGATGCATGGGCCCTTCATGATGTGCTGCCGGCCGTTTTGCTAGCTCCACGTATACCAAATTTGGTATATGGATGACGAAATATATGACTGATGAAAACACGGTATTCCTGACGCGCGTGTCATGTAAGAACACGACAACATGCAACGCTTATAGCGTGCTCGCGGCCGTTTCGCTAGCTCCACATATACTAAATTTAGCATTCACGTGACGTGAATAGATGACGAAGGTAAATGACACATCCAAACGTGATAATCATGACACGGAAGTCATGTACGGCATCATTTACCTCCACTTCGTAACGTCGTGCTGATTTTAAAGTGACATATTAAAATTTCTGACTCGTGCTTCGCATGTTATCGATTCCTAATGTGCGTGGGATCTGCCAACTTTTTCAGGGACTTTACGCTGCGTGAAATATGGACGTCATCTGGCAGTGGCGTCGGGAAACATGAGCTTGAGCAGACCCCAGGAACACGGCCAGGTGGCAGCATGACAGACCCTCGATTACTTTCGGTTTCTGATGTGCCTGAATAGCATAGGTAAAGAAGAGCATTAGAAAATAGCCCGCTGATTTTCTACAGTTTCCTTCCAACAATTGGCAAAATATATTCAAATAAGTGTTCTTTGGAGCTACATAAAAACTAAAAGACATTGCCTTGAACATCACGCACGTTTTTGTTACCTGAAAAACTATCAAGAGACTTTTTTCACCCTTGAATGAACGTGAGAACGCCCTGTCAGTTTCGACGTTACTAGCTGGTAATGACCAGAATGTTTTCGGGGCACAACGCTTACAACGCTTGCAAATTTGAAATCGTCTATATTATCGGCAGAGGGCGTTTTCATGCATAGCATCGCATTTTTTGCGCAGTCTAAGAAACACTAGGGTCTTTAGAATTGCGTATCTTTATATATTCTAGTTGTGACAAGAACACATTACCCAATACTTACGTGTTGATGTAGCACCTCAGACATGCGTAATATTACCTTTTTGATTGACTGTGTTCACATGTATGAACGCAACCACCAGTTTAAGATCGCGGGGAGTTCAGCAAGTGTTCAAACTTTGGCCAGGTGGCTCAATCGTGTGACACAAACAAACAAACAAACAAACAAACAAACAAACAAACAAACAAACAAACAAACAAACAAACAAACAAACAAACGAACAAACAAACAAACAAACACACAGATAAAGAGAGAGACAGGACAGGACAGACAGACAGACAGACAGACAGACAGACAGACAGACAGACAGACAGACAGACAGACAGACTTAACTTTTTGATCAACAGTGTTTACAACTATGAACGCAGCCACCATTGCAAGATGGCCGGGACCTCAGCAAGTGCTTTAACTTTGGCCGGGTAGGTTAATGGTGTGACAGACAGGCAGGCAGGCAGACAGGCAGACAGACAATGCGTTAACCTACGCAGCTGTTTACTTCGTTGGTGGTTTTCCTGCTCATAACGATGATTAAATATGTCTGAGGGGCCTGACTGTATAGGGCCGGCCTTTAAAATTCCCACTCGTTGCGTAGTTCACTTCTTTTGACGCTTGGCGCGATTCTACGGATCTACCACGCAAGATTATGCCATGCGTCAAGGTGACTCCTCTAATTTCACGAGATTCACATAGCATTTTTTTTTCTTTCTGAATAGGTCTCAAGCAATGAACCTGGCTTTGTGGGAGAACACGTGCTTGCTGCGTGGAAGGCATGGGTTCGATTCCCAGTCAAACTGAATATTTTTATCGTTTATTTTATTTGTACCTTTCTTGATATTTCGGTCGCGAAGAGCGCTGATGTTTCGCTCGCCACCAGTGATGCCGACATCGTCGGAGTTTCTGCGACACGAGCTTTTAACGCTGTCGCGTTAAAATGGGGTAATTTACATGTCCTGTTCATTTTTCGATATATGTTGTGAAGAGAGTTTAATCGGTGGGCTGGCAAGGATCTGATGACTGTGGTCATTCATACATTGACCGTGAGACACGCTACATCGCATATACAGCTGGCTTTCAAGTCATTTGTAACACATTTAGACAAAGAGCTCATCCAGCTCTTGAAGGGGTTGCAAGGAAATGAATGCCATGGTTATGGCCAGGCAATAGGATGTTTCTAGTGCGATTTGTTACGTACCTTTCAGTCACTGTGAATAAGTTTTAGAGTAAATGAGTGCTTTCTCATCGCAATAGCGAGGCTACACTGTTTTGTCGGTTATGAGTAGGAGCAGTTTTAGTAATCACTTGCCCTCGCTGTTGTAATGACTGAGATTCACGCGTCATTGTATATTATATTGCTCACTTTATAATCTTTAAAAAACAAAAAGCCAGACGCAGCCACCATGAATCGGAGAGCCAGACTATCTCCCCTCGCACTCTTACATAGGTCAGAACGTTTTACTCCTTGAATTTTCTTTCAAATATATAACATATTTGTGCACAGCCAGCCCATTTTAGTGCCTACGTGTTATCAATCTTAGGTTTACTACAAAAATACTAGTAACTTGCCTAATTGATTTAATGTAAACAAAATTTTGGTGCAGAAAAAAAGGCGTTGCATCGCAAAAAGCTAGTCTGGCAAGTTATTTGAGCGAGGTAAAAGAGAAGTCTTTTGTACGCTTGAGGTCATATGGGGACAAAGCGAGTTTGATCATTGTTCATTCATGTTTGCAAGTTCAGCGACGATTTCACGATTTTCGACTTATTGGTTCCAACGAAGCCCACCTTTCTATGCTGTCACGTCTGAGTAAACAAATTATCCGGATTTCAGAGGCAGCGAGAAGGAATGCTGTGCGAAGTATGGCGTACAGCTGGCTACATCTAACGCCACATTGATATTAACTCACAGTGCATTATTTCGCAATATTTGAGCATATTAGTTATTGATACGAGGATGTGATATCGCAATATTTGAGTATATGAGTTAATGATTAGGATCAGATAACGTGTAAAATGAGTTACTGTATACGCAGGGGGAAGAGCAGCAGAACGTTAGCAAGGGAGCAACATTAAGGTGGGCCATTGCAGAGAACGAACTGGTAATTCAACATCGTAACACACCTGTATCCGATTTTGCAAGCCTTTGCTATGGATATAGAGTAACGAGTTCGTGTACGTCTTGACGTGTGTGTGCGTCTGCGACGACAACAAGAAGGCGGGCACTACGGTACCACAGGGCCAACATTACACTAGGTCGAGGTAAGCCTTCTCCTCCCAGAGCAGCAGTGCGGCATATACAGTGTGGTTAGTGTGCCACAAGCAATTTTGAGCAGACCGTTGACACTTTAATGCATCGTTCCGGGGTAAGCTTCATAGCTGTGACAGACTTGGTTCAGCCTCTCCCGCATGCTTTGATATATTAACCTTCGTGAAGAATACCTTTTTATGCCTTGGTGAAGCGCATTTCCAAAATGAATTCAGAACCTCTGTTTAAAGCATAGCTCAACCGTTTTGTTACCCCTTTCCGTATGAAAGTTCTTACGCTTAGCGTTGAGTTTGGAGTATTAGCTAGTTCGAACCTTCGTGTTGTTTAGTTTAGCGAGTGGTATTTCGAGAGAGAAAGAGAGAGAGAGAGAGAAAGTCGCTCACTGAACTACCTGCAAGTTTCGATCTTGAGCTCTGCTATCACTTTGAACGGTGGTACTCTATATATACTCCCCTCATACTACCCATTCAAGTTATGCCTGTAGAACGGCACCAGCATGTGCGCAATTTACGGTTAGCTTTGTAATACTCTGAGTGTAGAAAAATTTAAGTTGGTCGCGAAGAGAGACTGCAGAATGAGCACGTGGTAAGGGTAACTATTTCCGAACGTGCTATTCATGGAGCTGTAACCACTCTAATTTTGGTCTCGAAGTTGATTAAGGTTGGGACAACAATGATTTGCTAGTTGTTCGCTTCACTGTTAAACCCAGCTCCATCGTGTTGACAGCTTCACTGTCAAACCTGATTCATCGTGTTGGGTGATGACTATGATTTGAACAATGATCGCTTGATGACTACGATATGTACTTGGTTCAACATGTTGACGTAACTGATTTTGTCACGGGCTAAGTAGATGCCTGAGGATGACGACGACGAAGTGCTCATCGGGAACGTGCTCGGACTGCAGCAGCGTCGTACGCATTAGCTCGCCAGTATATTCGCCAGTACACATTTGTTCACCAGTGTATACTTTATTCCCCGTAACATCATTGGTGGAGGTGCGGGGTATCGATCCCTGTACCTCTTGCACTGGGACTGTGCTCCTATTTCTGTCGTTTTGTCGAGAAGTTTGCTGAAGTAGCCCGTCCTCTAACCTGCCTCCTCAAAACGGATGTCGCATTCACCTGGGGCCAACAGCAAGCAAATGCCTTCCTGTCGCTCGTTGACATTCTCACCAATCCACCACTCCTAGCACACTTCGACCCATCTGCCACCACGGAGCTTCGTACTGACGCCAGTGGCCACGGCATAGGCGCAGTGCTCGCGCAGCGGCAACAAGGCATGCACCGCGTCGTCGCGTATGCAAGCCGACTGTTGTCGCGCTCGGAACAAAATTATTCCATCCCAGAACGCGAGTGCTTAGCTCTTGTCTGGGCCATTGCAAAATTCCGACCGTACCTGTATGGCCGACCATTCTCAGTTATTACGGACCACCATGCGCTTTGCTGGCTCTCCTCACTCAAGGACCCTACGGGACGCCTTGGTCACTGGGCGCTGCGCTTACAAGAGTACACTTTTTCCGTATCCTATAAATCCGGACAACTTCACAAGGATGCCGACTGCTTGTCCCGTTACCCAGTCGATCCCCCTGACACGAGGGAAGATGAGCAAGAGGCCCTCGTTCTTTCAATTACCGACTTCACCGACATATAGCTGCTGAACAACACCGCGACCCCTATTTGCGTGCTATTATCAATGGTCTGCACTCTCCCCACCCTGACCACTCCTTACAACTGTTCGTTTTTCACAACGACATCTTGCACCGCTACAACACCCGCCCTGATGGTGCTGAGCTTTTACTCGTTGTTCCTGTGCATCTTCGCTCAGACGTTTTGGCCCAGCTGCATGATGCCCCCTCCGCTGGACACCTAGGGGAGTCACGCACGTATGACCGCATTCGCCGCCGATTCTTTTGGCCTGCCATGGCCTCTACCGTTCTGTGCGACAGTACGTTGCGGCATGCGACCTCTGCCAGCGCCGCAAGACACCTGCTCTGAGACCTGCTGGTACCCTCCAGCCCATTGAAGTACCAGATGAGCCATTTTTCCAAGTCGGCCTCGATCTTCTAGGACCCTTTCCCGTGTCGGCCACCGGTAATAAGTGGATTGCTATTGCTACCGACTACGCAACGCGGTATGCCGTTACACGCGCCCTCCCCACCAGCTGCGCTACTGATGTAGCCGATTTCCTTCTTCATGACATCATTCTGCGTCATGGTGCTCCTCGTCAGTTGATCACCGACCGCGGAAGCTGTTTTCTATCTAAAGTAGTCGACGAGCTCCTGCGATCCTGCTCTACCCACCACAAGTTCACTACAGCGTACCATCCGCAAACCAACGGCCTCACGGAACGCCTCAACCGTACCTTGACGAATATGTTAGCGATGTACGTCTCCAAGGATCACAAAGATTGGGACATCCACTTACCTTTCGTTACCTTCGCATACAACAGTTCACGTCATGATACAGCTTGTGAGGAATAAGGTTCGGGCAATCACGGCAACTTAAATAATCGTTGTCGAGACTGACGAAGACATTTGCAACTTGAGTTATAAGGCTTTAATGCCACGAAAAAAAAGAAAAAAACGACAAAGAAGCTTGGCGTGTTACATGGCAACAGCGAAGAACTGCCTTAAGTACGAGCACGACACACGTTCTCGAAAGACAAGGTCTGACGCTTAGCGTAGTCCCCCACTGCACTACACAAGGTTTGAAACACTTCACCGTGTGACGTCGAAGGCAGATGAGTCGATGCGTTGCGTTGCGTCTTACGCCGACATCAGCGATGCCTCAGGCATGGTCGGAGCGGAGCGTGAGGCAGAGTCGATGTGTGGCAAGCACGTCCCGGACAGCCAGTAGTAGGCCCAGGTCTGGAAAACGCCCGGATCCGAGTACAACGGACCGGCGCCGGCTGCTGGATCACACGGTAGAAGGGAGCCAGGCTCGTGCGGACCACAGGCACAGGTAGGCTTCGGGACCACGACCCGACGAGCGCTTCAGCCTGCCACTGTTTCGTTCCGATCCTTCTTCTCCAACGCCCCGTCGTCGTCTTCCTCTTCTCTCTCCCCATGGCTTGGCTTGACTTTGACGACACGATTCCGCCTTTTCCTTGTCTCATCGTCATCTTCGTCGGCGTACGGCACAGCACAAACTCACAAACATCGCGCACCAGATGAACCTACCGCGCATATCATGACAAAAGTCCCCCCTTTCAAAAGTTTTTTTTCTTTTTAAAAAAAAAACTGTCCAAAGTGCGCGGGAGACAAGACTTACGACAAACAAATGTACAGAACTGTTGCACCAAGAGAATAGTCTGTATGTGAGAGTCCCTAGGCATATGGTACATTATTACATTAATGTGGTATCGCTAGCACCTACACCTGTAGCCTGCTCATATAATCAGCACCTACGTTCTCTGATCCTTTGATATGCTCAACGCGAAAGGTGTACTCTTGCAATGCGAGACTCCAGCGCAAGATCCGGCTGTTCAAATGCTTGGCTTGAGAGAGGTATCGTAGCGGTTGATGGTCAGTCTGAACGACGAAGGAGGTTCCATAAAGGAAGATATGAAATTTCGCGATCGCCCAAACTAACGCTAAACACTCTCTTTCAATTGCAGAGTATCTCTCTTCCCGGGGCATAAGTTGGCGGCTGGCATATGACACCGGGTGAAGAAGACCCTCGTGTTCCTGCATAAGCACAGCGCCTATACACCTATCAGATGCATCTGTACGTAATACGAAGGGTTTCTTTATGTCAACAGCCTTGACTACTGGCGTAGATGCTAGAGCTTGTTTGAGGGTTTCAAATGCCTCTTCTCTTTCGGTATTCCACGCTAACTTGTTCTTTTCCATCTTTCTTGTCATTTCAGTCAGTGGTTTTACTTTCTGGGCATAGTGAGGTATGAGGTCTCGGTAATATCCCGCCAAGCCGAGAAAAGAGCGAAGTTGCTTCTTCGTTTCCGGTCTTGGGGCTTTAGCGATCTTCGCTATCGTGCTTTCTACTGGGCGGATTGTACCATCGCCGAGGTGATGCCCAAGGAAGATGACAGAAGTCATTCCGATCTCACATTTTTGAGGTTTGATCCGTAGGCCTGCTTCTCGGATCCTCTGAAACAACTGTTTCAATGTCACTAGATGCTCCTCCCACGTAGCTGTGGCAATTAGAACATCGTCTATGTAATGCACTGTGTTTGGAATGCCGTGCAGTAATGTCCTCATCAATCGTGTGAATATGGCCGAGGCTGTCTTAATCCCAAAAGGCATATAGAGAAAATGGTAGTGTCCAGATTGCGTTGAAAAAGCTGTTTTCGGACGAGAACTTTCCTCTAAGGGTACTTGCCAATAGCCCTTTGTAAGATCTAACTTTGAGAAAACCGACTTCGTGCCGACTTCAGCAAACATAATGTCAGTTCTGGGTATGGGTTCAGAATCGGACACCAGAACCTCATTAATGTGACGGAAGTCAATGCACGCGCGAAAGCTGTTGTCCGGTTTCTTAACCAGGACCAAGGGTGAGTTATACGGCGAATGGGATCGTTCAATAACTCCCAACTTCAGCATATCTTGAACCTCCTTCTCTACTATTTCCTTCATTGCAAACGGCAACGGATACTGTGACGTGCTGATTGGTTTTGTTGTAGTAAGCTCTAGCCGGCACTCTAGGAGGTTCGTCTTCCCAGGAACTTCGGAAAATATGTCTCGGAATTCCTCCAAGAGATTGCACATATCATCGCGTTGTGCTTCGTCTAAATTACTTCCGAGTGTGACCGACTCAATACCTTTCCCTTCATTTACTTTAAATGTAGGGAGGGGTGAATCCGACTCTCCTTCTTCGACTACAACGAACGATGAAGCTTGACTAGTGACTTCTCGTTGACGTTCTTCGTAGCGCTTGAGCATGTTTATGTGAAACATTTTCGTGGTGTGCCCAAGGTCCAACCAATAGTCGTGGTCATTCTTTTTTCCTGTAACCGGAAATGGCCCCTTCCAGTGCATAAGAAGCTTGTTTTCCCTGGTTGGGAGCAATATAAGAGCCCGGTCACCAACTTTGAGCTGTCGGGTTTTGGAGGTTCGGTCATAATACTTCTTTTGCGAGTGTTGAGCTCGGGAGAGATTCTCTTGAGCCAGCTTCAAGGTGCGTTCAAGACGTTCTCTCAGATCAAGCACGTATCCGTAAGTAGTCTTGATATCTTCCTCTAGGTCTTCCCCTGTCCAGAGTTCCCTCAATATATCCAGGGGTCCTCGGACGTGCCGGCCGTAGATCAGTTCAAACGGCGAGAAGCCCATACTGGCCTGAGGTACTTCTCGATAGGCGAATAACAGAGGCGCAAGAAATCGGTCCCATGACTTCGGCTTCTCTTGGCACAACCTGCGCAACATCTGTTTCAAAGTGCCGTTGAACCTTTCGACCAAGCCATTGCATATCGGGTGGTAAGGCGTCGAGCTCAAATGTCGAATAGCAAGCAGAGCATTCACCTCTTCCATCAGGCCTGACGTGAAGCAAGATGCTTGATCACAGAGGATCTCCCGTGGAAATCCTATTCGGGAGAACATCTCCAGTAGTCCATCTGCTACTGTTGCCGAATCAATTGCGGGCAAAGCCACCACGTCCGGGTACCGAGTGGCGAAATCCACAAGGGTAAGAATGTACCGATTACCCTTCTTTGAAATCGGCGTCAGAGGTCCAATGATATCAACGGCCACACGTTCGAATGGCGTGTCAATCAAAGGCATTCGTCCAAGAGGCGCCTTGCCTACTTTGCCTTTGGAATATGTCCTTTGGCATGCGTCGCATGATTTTACGAATCTTCGTGCCTCCTCCTGTACACCGGGCCAAAAAAACGACTCCAAAACTCGGTCCTTCGTCTTCTTGATACCCTGGTGACCAGATATCGGTGATTCATGTGCCAAGTGCAACACATGGACACGCAACGCCTTTGGAACCACCGCTTGTTGAACTGATTTACCCGGAGTCAAGTGGTAAACGCGGTACAAGATTCCTTTCTCGAACATAAATGAGTGGTATGTGGCTCCTTTACCGCGGATGAGGGTGTCGACTTTCGCCCTACAAACATCCAGCGACCGGTCTTCCTCTTGTTTTTGGCGAGATGACTCCTGTGTCACCTCTAAGTTTCCAAATTTAGCAGTCGTGAGCTTCCGGCGATGTCCTTTGCTTGAAACACCAACCATGACTGTGCTCTTCGTCCCGCATCCATCCTTGGATTTCTCTTCAGAATTCAATGCCTGATTAGTTTCCGATTTCAGGCTCACTGACTCCTTCCACGTTGAGTCGGGGTCATTAGCGTCACGGGCGCCGGGAACATTTCCTACGATGACATCGTAAAGTGGCGACGTCATGCATTTGACTATCGCATTTCCGGTGAAATAGGGCGATAGAATCCGTACTTCTGCTTCCGGTACCTCGATGCAACTACCATCGGCCAATAAAATAGTGGCGGTAGTACCCGTCAGCGCATCATCGGGAACGAGGGAACGTCGCACGACCAGGGTGTTGCTTCCAGTATCCCTCAAGACTGATACAGTATGTCCAAACACTTCTCCCTGTAACACCGGCAAGTTTCGTGTAGCTGTTGCGGTGCGCGTTCGGAGTGCACTAGCAACATATTCATCTTGTGATGAATCATCGGCACATCGGGGCGTCTCGGACTTCTGGTCAGTAGACACGATGCAAGATGTCATTTTCTTTGACCCGCCGTTGCTTGGGCATGCTCTTGCATCGTGGCCGGGCTTCCGACAGTGCCCACAGAAGACTCGTTGGGGTTTCGTGCGGCAATCAGATGCTCTGTGGCCGGGTCGATCACAGACGAAACATCTAAGAGGAGGCTGGGTATAAGTAAATCCTTCTTGCTCCTTGGGAATGTTGTTTGCAGACTTGGTACGAAATACCAACAAGTTTGTTTGCCGCTGGGCTTCCAAGAAGGTATCAGCTGCTTCTGCCATTTCTTTTACCGTCCTGCATTTCTTCTCCCTTAGAAAAAGTGCCAGGCGATCGTGGCAGTTATTCAGAAACTGCTCAGCTACAATGAGGTTGCGCACGGATGCAAAGTCCTCATCCGTTTCCGACATTTCCAGCCATCTATCGAAGTAACTCTGTAATCTCGTGGCGTACTGTTTACCAGTTTCGCCGTCTTCAGGCTTGCTTTGCCGAAACTTTTCGCGATAGCCTTCGGCTGTGAAACGAAACCTCTGGAGCAAGGCCACTTTCGTACTCTGGTAATCCATTGAGTCTTCTGGCGACAGACGACCGAAGACTTTCAATGCTTCCCCACTGAGGCATAAACTAAGCGCTGTCGCCCACTTCTCCTCAGGCCACTCTTGACCAACTGCTACGCGTTCGAACCTCTTGAGATACGCATCGAGATCGTCACGCCCCTCGTCAAACACTGGGATCAGGTTGTGAGGATTGATCAAGCACGGGCGGCTTTGACTCCTCTCAGGTTCGCGGTCCCGCGCTGTTGGCTCTCGGCTACCTTCAACCTCAGCTAGTCGAATTCGCAGTTGAAGAGTTCTCTCTTCTATCTCCAAACGTTCCTTCGCCGCCTGCCTTTCCGCGGAACGCTCTTCACGCGCTTGCACAGATTCCTCATGAGCCCGCTCTAACCGCGCGTCTACCCACGTCTTTAGCTCGGCTCCTTGAAGCCCCATGCGTTCCGCTAGCGTTATAAGCTCTTGCTCACTCATCTTCCCTATAGATTTCAACCCAGTGCAAACGGCTTCATCCTGCCGCGGACGCCAATTGTGAGGGATAAGGTTCGGGCAATCACGGCAACTTAAATAATCGTTGTCGAGACTGACGAAGCCATTTGCAACTTGAGTTATAAGGCTTTAATGCCACGAAAAAAAAGAAAAAAACGACAAAGAAGCTTGGCGTGTTACATGGCAACAGCGAAGAACTGCCTTAAGTACGAGCACGACACACGTTCTCGAAAGACAAGGTCTGACGCTTAGCGTAGTCCCCCACTGCACTACACAAGGTTTGAAACACTTCACCGTGTGACGTCGAAGGCAGATGAGTCGATGCGTTGCGTTGCGTCTTACGCCGACATCAGCGATGCCTCAGGCATGGTCGGAGCGGAGCGTGAGGCAGAGTCGATGTGTGGCAAGCACGTCCCGGACAGCCAGTAGTAGGCCCAGGTCTGGAAAACGCCCGGATCCGAGTACAACGGACCGGCGCCGGCTGCTGGATCACACGGTAGAAGGGAGCCAGGCTCGTGCGGACCACAGGCACAGGTAGGCTTCGGGACCACGACCCGACGAGCGCTTCAGCCTGCCACTGTTTCGTTCCGATCCTTCTTCTCCAACGCCCCATCGTCGTCTTCCTCTTCTCTCTCCCCATGGCTTGGCTTGACTTTGACGACACGATTCCGCCTTTTCCTTGTCTCATCGTCATCTTCGTCGGCGTACGGCACAGCACAAACTCACAAACATCGCGCACCAGATGAACCTACCGCGCATATCATGACACAGCTGGATTTTCCCCTTTTTACCTACTGTTCGGTTATGACCCGCGTTTGCCCATGGACACCATGCTCCAATCTGACGCCCCGTCATCGACTGCTTATGCTCGTGATGCCCTGGCCCGAGCTGACATCGCCCGCCAAGTCGCCCGGGATCGTTTATTTGCCTCGCAGCTTAACCAAAAGAGTGCTTACGATCGCCGGCACCGCGACGTACAGTACTCTCCGGGGTCACTCGTCTTGCTGTGGTTACCATCACGTCGTGTTGGTCTCAGCGAAAAACTAATGTCCCGTTACGTTGGCCCCTACCGCGTCATACGCAAGGTCACCAGCGTGACCTATGAGATAGCTCCACTCCATACCACGTCAGTACCAGCTTCAGTCCCGACCGATATAGTGCACGTCTCACGGCTTAAGCCATACTTCTCACGCCCCGAGAATTGATCGCACCGGGACGGTGCTTCTGCCGCCGGCGGGTATTGTCACAGGCTAAGTAGATGCCTGAGGATGACGACGACGAAGTGCTCATCGGGAACGTGCTCGGACTGCAGCAGCGTCGTACGCATTAGCTCGCCAGTATATTCGCCAGTACACATTTGTTCACCAGTGTATACTTTATTCCCCGTAACATCATGTACAATGATCGCATATACACTTAAATAATACGTACAGCTGTGATCAAAGTGTGCAGACCACGGGATCGCGTGGCAGAATGCATCGACGCGCCAGCAAGCGACGAGACACGACGAGACACCTGCTGCAGGGCGCATGCGCGTCCCGTCTTATCACTTGGCTTGTCATGTGGCTCTGTTGGACGCGGTTACGGCGCTCGTACCCAAAAACGACAACTGGGTGTCGCTTTCTTTGCTCCATCGAATCTGTGCCATTCTTTTACGTAGCGGCTATGACGGGGCCGGTTCAAGCGCCGGATCGGGTTGTTATTCACACCGGTTGATTAGGATGTGTAAGGATAAGAAATTACGTTAAATATTTGTGTTTTAATAAGATGTTGCTTAAATAAACCTTATTATAATTCAAATGGTTTGATGATGCTAGACGCGAAGTGACAAGACGGGACGCGCATGCGCTTTGCAGCAGGTGTCTCGTCGTGTCTCGTCGCTAGCTGGCGCGTCGATGCATTCTGCCACGCGATCCCGTGGTCTTCACACTTTTGATCGCATCTCTACAGTCACGCTCACACGCATACACGCATGTTGCAAATGTAGAGGCCACCTTCAAAATCTGTGGCTCTGCGTCGCAGAGGGGCGCATCAAGCATCGCAAGGTTGTTATACATGTAGTTAACGTAGAGAGTCTGATTGTTTTGTCTTGAGCACGTTTTAGGCCACTTCCCATGTTCTAAAAGACTCAACAACGCATTCTGGGACCCGAAATTGATCGTCTTGGTGCAGGACCGCCATCAGTTAGCAAGATTCTGGTGTCTTGGCCTACGGTTTTGTGCATAGGGCCGTGAAAGTTTTTCCTACCTAATGAGCCATGTGAAGGCGACCAGACTGCACGAGCGTCTGTGAACTACCAGCGTGAGTTCGTATTCTGTGCATTCTCACTAGCTGCTAATTTTTCTTGTTCTTTATTTTGTTCTAACTGATCCATCTTATTCATTATTACCCTTTCACGAACCATAAGCGTAGGTTGATCAATCGGGCCAGAGCTTGGCTAACCTCCCTGCCTTTCTCTTCCGTCTCTCCCTCTCTTACACCTAAAGCCCTTTGCATAGGCAATGTCAAGTCTGAGGCGGTTAATGCATGTTTCATCTGACCGGGTTAATTCTTGTGATGTATAAAATCTACGCAACGCATCTATTCTGTAAAGACCGCTGCTCGTCTCGTGGAAGGAATGGTCTACGTATCCTGCTTGCTAAAACAGGAGGGCAGTTCCTTTAGAACTCAGAGTCAAATCCAGTGGTTGGTCATATACTTACCGTATTAACCCAATTACAACGCATACATTTTTTTTCAAGAAAGACAGACATTAAGATTGCATGCACGTTAGATTCGGATACAAACATTTAATCTGCTTCCCAGCTGAATTTTTGTTTTTGGATGATTGAAATCAGGTGCACGTTAGAACCGGCGAAGTGTTAGAATTGGGGCAAATGCGGTACTTAAAGCATGCTCTGAAGCAGTGATATTTGTCGGAAATGCGCACACCTGTGAAGGCAATACGAGACTGTTATAGCGTCATGAACTTTCCTTTCGAAGATGGACAACTATAGCTGTCATCTGACGCCAAACTTCAAAGCCTGCGAATCTCGCCGATTGCGCATCTGCGGCAAGTGACTCAATCGAGACGACTTGGAAAAAAAAAGAACAGAGGCGTCACGAGAGAAGAGCTCGAGTTCGTCAGGTTCCCGCTAGGCCACGAAACTGGACGCGGGTGCACAGGCCGTGCATGGCGTCGGTCTCCATATTTGGTGCCTGTTTTTTCACGTTAGTTTTTCGTGTCACTCTAGTCGGAGTTAGTGTACGCGTCACACCCCCCAGGTATACGCACACGATGGGGTCCGGAGTGAGGCTAGCCAAGCAGTTCTCTCGTGACGACAAGTGCGCAGCGATCAAAACAAAAGGAGCATCGAGTTACCGAAGCTGAAGAGCTCGGCCTCTTTTTCCCCCATGAAGGTATGCCTTGAAATAGAGTCAATAAAGCGTGGAACGAATATGTTTTCTCGTTTCTTTATTTACGAGATTAAACAAAAGCTGCAGTATCATTTTGAAGCCAGAATCATCGGACCATACCGCAGCACTTGACCGTGAGTCAGAGCCGTGGGCTGAAATACCATTTTGGCATTTTTAAGGTGCCTTATGTGTCTCGTTGCGTGGTTCTTTGAGCGAAGCTCAACAGGTGAATGAAGTGGTACAATAACCCGCCGAAGGTTTGTCACATACTGACATGATGCTATATGGCATCACGACCTCACCTTACTATTGCTGCTTTTCACCACAGCTGTGACATCGTATACCAGAACCTCTAGAACTGCAATCGAGAGCAGTTCTGCCCGAATAGTTATAAATGCCGATTTCTCAAGCACTGCCTCATCTCCGAGAAAAAGAAGAACAACGACAAGAATAACAACTACACCAACCAAAACCCAGCAACAACGACAACGGAAGGGGAGTTGCCGGCGCTGTCTGGCGTATAGTAATGAACGTCCTCTAAAAAAGGTAATATACAACATCATTGGCCAATAAAAATGACGGATCACGGACAAAAAGATTCTACAACTCGACGTGGCGTTGCAAACCCGGCCTGTTAATGCCATGCTCATGTTCCTCGTAATTGTTTTCGTACTGTCCCCGGTTGTGATACAATCTATACACTTGACGGGCAAATCTAGCAACCGAGTGGAGTGACCTCTGACATTCCCGGTCACATTTTTGTTCCTCGCGCGAAGGCGTCAATTTTCTCTCCTCTCTGTCCATCTCCCCTCTCGCGGCGCTCCTCGGGCTCGTCAAACCACCGAGTCAAGTTGCCCAAGGGACGGAGGTGTCACCACTGCAGCAATGACGATGACGAGTGTGCTTGTAATACACGTTACGCTGCTGCAACGTCACCAGGAAAAACTGTCGCAAGAGCTGTCCCCATGGTCACGCGACATATCTCCTCACCACGACGTCATTCTAAATACAAACGAAGCAAGCGAGAGTGGCTGTGGCAGCCGCATCATCACTCTTACGTGTCTCATCCACTCAGGGTACTTCTGGTTTCTATACGTATACCGTACTTTTTTCTTAATGCCCAATCGAGCCTTTTCTTCTTGTATGTCAGCATGAGTTGCCACAATTTTTGACGTCCTCGAAAAGATGTGTTCTCGTGCTTTTAATGACCTGTGACGATAGCAAGGAGATGCTCAGACTTTCCTGTCCGAATGTCTCACCCTTTTTTCTCGTTTTTTTACAAGTTTTCTTTTCTTCCGTGCCTCTCGCATCCCGCCCTAATGCACTCGCTAGGCAGTCGCTCACCGTGACAGCTTTGTATCATTGCGAGCGTGATGCCTTCATCGTGAGAACGTGCCTGCTCTCTTTTTCTTTTTTTTTCTCGCCGGAGGTGCTGGGTACATCTCTTGTGTGCTTTGAGCGACGTAGCTTTCTTTCTTGGTCCAGCGCCATATCTTTGTTACACAATCTCGCTCGCGAAAAAAATTACCTGGTTGTCGGTCCGGATGATCGACGCTGGTAGCCCATGGCAGTGTGTCGTATGTCGAAGAGCAAGTTTTTTTTATATATTTTAGTTCTTGTTCAGAGACGGTGCTTTTTTTTTACCAAGCGCTTTTGTTTAAAGTTGGCGCAAGTAATCACGGCAAAAAAAAAAGAACAGGTTACCATTTTAGGACGTACGTAATAAGAACAGGATATTGATAACGCTGCAAACGCGTCAAGAACGCGATGCTACAAACCGCAACACGTGACGCAAAGAGTAAGATAGGAAGATATGGTTACGGTGTGATGTGGGAACAAGTTAGTGCGGTGTTCTCCGAAGTTGACAATTACAAATAGCCCCGAAGCGCTTGCGCATGGTTCTCAGCCATAACCGTTCAATCGACAGCTCCCCTCCGTCATGATATGGCGCTGTGAGCATACTTGGGGAAGGCAGCGGTTAGCAAGACTAAGTAACGCCCCAGAAGAACAGCTGCTGCAATACTTGATCTGACCTATACCCATTCAAAGATATTTTAGTTGGATAGATGAGAATACCCTTAAACAAGATTGCAGAGAGACGCATATCCAACGACAGCACAAGTGGTATTTACTCTCCGAGGCGCCAGCAGTGCAGAGAGCTAGCTAACGTTAAGGACAGGGTGCGGGCATGCCGGTCAAACTCCGATGTTCTCTCCACTTCGAACTTCTCGCGGAAGCAGTGGGAGGCCATTCTAATCAGCGATGACCCCAGCCGCCAGCACTGGCTGATGCGAGGATGAATGCAGCGATCATAACTAGTGCAATGCTTGACTACACGCAGGAGACTCACAAGCTACACGAAAAGTTTGTGTAAATGAATGCGTTTTCATTCCTCAATGTTTGAAGCCTACCACGCGACGAAGGCAAGACACATGTGATGTATTTTTCACGTCATGTCACGTGATATGACAAGAACTTTTTTTGAGTCCTGAGAAACCTAAAATCCCGAAAAATTTTCTAGGGGTGACCGCAATTATGTAGAGCGTTATTAAAGCCACGCGCGTTGTCATACATCATAGAGTCGCCGTAACCTAGCTTAACCCAACCTAACGTAGCTTAAAGGAAACTAAGAAGATTGTGCTAGCGCGTGCGCCAGTGGAAAATGTGTTGAACCTGCCGCATGTAGTGAGCACCACGCAAAAGGTGTTCAAGCCATCATGCATGTTGCAAAGAAGAGAAGGAAAGATTAAGCGGAAGGGCAGGAAGGTCAGCCAGTTCTTAGACCGGCTGGCTACCCTGTGCTGGGGAAAAGGTTGAGGGAAATAAAAGATGATAGAAAAGAAATGTTTCAAAGAGAGAGAAAGAGAGAGAAAATACAAAAAATATAGACAGAGGAAAGGCAATGTCGAAGAGAATAAGGCACTAAAGTCTATCTCTGAAGTTAGTTCTCCGCAAAATGCGTAGCAAAGCTGTCATGCCTTCTAGGCGGAGGATGGGCTCGGCCAATGACCCAGAATCCTTTGTTCTGACAATTAAAGGCCGATCATCTATAGTCTAACCAGCGGCTGCAATAAGTTCTTGTCTTGGCCTGTTAAAATGGTTGCACTCACAGAGAAGGTGCGCGATGGTTTCTTCGCAGCTGCAGTAAGTGCATGTAGAAGAGCTGGCCATTCCAATAAGATAGGAGTGTGCGTTCGTGAAGGTCACTCCAAGCCACAGCTTTCTCAAATCGACTTCTGTATAAGCACAAAACAAAATAGCATATCAAGTTTCAGCGACCTCCCAGGAAATTATGCAGTATGTATTCTTCCCTAGTTATTATATAGTTTACTGACGAAAAAGTAACTGCCACTACAATGAAAACATTATCTGATATACTAAGCAAGATTTATGTAGCATACTCTCAATGATATTACTTTCGCCTGACAAAGCATCGGGGAAGGAAGAGCGTTTTCAAAACTATCCACTGATATAAGAATAAATTAGCAAGACATTTTGTTTGTTTCCTTTATTTAGCGCTGTACAATTGCTCTGAGAAATACATTTACGAGCGGACTGCCTGTACGTTTCCAAACTATTTACTTCATCGAAATACGCGTACCTTTCCGCTCCCTCCTTCAACTACAAAACGTCGAAACCTCAACGTTTCCACTTGTCGCCGTCGAAAGTTAAGTTTAAGAGCGCTTTTTTTTTTTACTCTTACACGTCACTTCCGTAATTTTTCTTCTCGCTTATACGTTGTCAGGGCTACGCGGACGCACACGCTTCAGCAAGTTCGCGTTGGCGCAAGCCGACGTAACGGCAGGACACGGGCGAACACGGCGGAAGAGCTTTTGCCCGGCCGCTTCCGGCGGCCGGGCGGACACCTGAATATATACACACACCGCTTGTAATACCCGCTACAGAGATCAGCACGCTATGGCGACAACGACAACGTCCGGAGTATTTCCGAGTGACTAAAAGAAGAGAAAAAAAAAATGATCCGGGTTTTTGGGATAGTCGCACGGGACGTTGCCCCCCTTTCTGCAAGTATAAACGGGCGTCAGTGGCGTCTCGGTGCTGAAATGAAAACTGTTGATTCTGCGTCACATTTTCTTGGTATTTAGCATCGTGTTTTTTTGTTTTTAGTCGAATCGAAAACGCGGGGTGAGTATGTCCTCAATACGAGTCGGGCACGTATAGCTGGCACGTTCGCCACGTCCGGATGTGACTTCCGTCCTCCGGAAGCAGTTCCTTTTGGTTTCCCCTTCTCGCGTGGATTTTCGGCCGTCTTCGTTGCTCGCTCGGCTTCGCCCCCACGTCGTTGCCTGGTTCGTTATCGCTTCCGGCCGCCGTAGAGTTCTGGCGATGCACTCCGCTGCACCGGGCGCAGGATTTCATTGCTCGCTTTTATTAGAGAGAACCCCGCGAACACGCTTTTCAACGCTAAGTTAGCTCGCGCTTTTCGCATGCAGCCAGGGCACGCATGGAGACGGCAGCAAATTACGATGCAAGCAGCGTGATGTAACTTACGATCGAGAAGTCGTGCGGGTTGAGTGGTGATTGTATCTACATCGGGCTGCGTAGCTGTAGAATTTGGGTCTAACGTTGCACTTTTTTGGTGATTTATGCTTGTTATGCGAAAAATGTATGTTCATGTGGATATGGAGCAGGTCGGCCATGGTCCTCTGGCAGCAGTTTGGTGGAGGATATATACTTTAAGAAAGAATGCCATCTTTTTTCAGGTTACAAGAGGACAGCGTCAATGAATTGTTATGACCTGTTACTTGTGGTAGAATATCACACACACACACACGCACACACACACACACACACACACACACACACACGTTGAATAATATGTATGTATGTATGTATGTATGTATGTATGTTATGTATGTATGTATGTATGTATGTATGTATGTATGTATGTATGTATGTATGTATGTATGTATGTATGTATGTATGTATGTATGTATGTATGTATGTATGTATGTATGTATGTATGTATGTATGTATGTATGTATGTATGTATGTATGTATGTATGTATGTATGTATGTATGTATGTATGTATGTATGTATGTATGTATGTATGTCGAACCTGCCTGCCTGTTGGTTATGTTAACAAATCAGTGTTTTATGTGAAGCGCCTGATCGGCGGAGTCCTCCCGGTAGGAAACCCAATATGACGCGCTGAGGAGCGGATGCTCTGGTGAGACTAAGGTGTATAACTAGGGCATGTTCAGGCTAAGAATTGCGTCACACACTGACGCAGCAATGTCAGCGTTGCTACACTTTCTAAACACGACAGGTCTGCTGGCGTGGTGGTAACGAACACTGACTTAAATCCTATCTCTCTTTCCGTCATTTTTATCTTTGTCCTCCAAACCAACATTGCAACCCATTGAGGTGGTGTGGTGGTGGCTATGGTGCTTAAATACCGATCTGAACGTCATAGGGGTGAAACTCTGCTGCGGAACCCACATTTCGATGAGAGGAAAATGTTAAAATCCCGTGCGCTTATATTTATGTGTACGTTGAAGAACTCAACCGAAATAGCTTAAAACCTCGTATATGGCTTCTCTCATAATCGTATCGCGGTTTAGGAAGGTAAAACTTTTACAATTGTTAAAACAACCTTGTAAATACATCTTTATTTACCCGTTTTGTAGCTTGTACCGCCGATCTGGGTGCCCCATAAAAATACATTTGATCCTTGTCGTTGTGGTTGCAATACGAAGACAGAGGAGAAACGTTTATTGGTATCAAGGCTAGTTTATATGGTTATGGTGGGTGGTGCGCCTTTTCCAGGGCCACACTGGCCACAGTGGCTCGCCGCGCCTGGTCAAAGGTCACCAGTTGGCTTCCCATTTCTAGTTCCGCGAGCGGCGCCTTCCACGACCAATTCAGGGAATCGGTATTCAACAGAGGCGAGATGGCAGGCTCCGGACGTAGTGTGCACTAATATTTAATAAGCTGCTATGTCGGAGCTGCTCCTCACCACAGGCATGTGTTGCTGTATCTGTCAGGGTACATTCTGTGCAATTTGTGTAAATGTGGAAAAGTGTTTGTTTGCAGGCGATGCCAGTTCCGTGCTTGCCTCTTGTTTAGGTTAGGATGAGGGGGAGCTTTGTTTCGCCTACCTTGTCTTTGAAACTCGAGGATTACTCTTGGCGCGCCAGGTGTCGAAGTGTCCTCCCGGGAGATGTGGTCCACGACTCGGCCTGTAGCCAAACGGTTTGCCCGTTCGTTCCCCCTCAAACCCTGGAGTGCGCCGAGCTCTCAGGGGTTGCGAGAGTCGTTCATTGCGAGAGTCGTCTCCAGTATGCGCAATACGCAGTCCGGTAAGACCCCGCCAAAGTAAAGACGGCAGGCATCATGCGAGTCTGTCAGAATGCATTACGAAGACGCAATAAGAATGATCGAGCACTCAGATTTGGGGATGCTTTCTAACCACATATTCGGAGTCTCGGACTTACAGCCCGTGCGTTTCAGAATTAGCTGACAGATTTAGTCACGCGTCTGCAGCAGCCACGCGGACGCTGCCTTAAATGGCAGGCCGCGTCCGCATGGCTGCTGCGGACGCGCAACTAAATCTTTTGATTAAGGGAGTGATGCCACGAAATTTAGAGGCTATTCCGAGCCTGTTGTGGGTTTCCTCTGTATGCAAGGACTGTCCACAGAAAGGGTAGGGCAAAACAAACGCGTAGAATATATTTTATTTCACTGGAGCTCAAACGCGAGGGGCTAGAGTGCGTGACAGAGGAAGAAAAAAAAAACTGTTTAGAGAAATTTATTCTCGCAACAGTGAGCATCAATTACAATCAAACGGAACATGGTGACGGAAAACAACATCCGTAGACACACCCAAAATTGTTAAAAAATATATGGGTTAGATATGTTCATTATATGGTAAACGAAGAACCCACAAATAAAACGTAAATATGCATATGCTATGTATTTACTATTTACATAATATTTCTGCCAGTAAAAACAAACATGAACCTACCAGGACCAGGAAGGCCTAAAAAAAAATAGCAGCATATCCACGGGGTGAATGATGGAGAGTGGGGCGAGTCATCCGTCCATCCATTCGTTCTTGCTTCCGTCCGTCCATGTGTGCGTCTGTGTGGCCGTCCGTGCGCCCATCCGCCCGTCCACTCGTGCGTCTGTTCGTGCGTCCGCACGTCTATCTGTGCGTCCGTCCCTGCGTTCGCCCATACACCCGCTCGTGCGTTTGTTCATGCGTCCATCCGTCCGTGCAGCCATCCGTGCGTCAGTCTATGCATCTGTCTGTGTGTTCGTTCGTCCACCTATTCAACACTCGAAGTACATGTCTCATCTTTTCATCATATATTCCGCATATAGAAGCAGCGCCATCCAGCGGGCATTCCAAGGACTGAACGAGAGGAGGCACACGCACACTTTCTTACGGTTTGCGCTTCGTGTCTACTTCCCACCTTTAACCACCTCGAGTTCATGGTATATACTAGTTCACTGTATTCATGGCACTGCAGCCCAACGCTCGCTAATCCTTTCTAAAACCAAGGAGGTCACGCCCAGCGAGTATAACGTAGCAACCCCTTCTTGTCAGATAGTGCTCAATGTACATGTCAATGGCTGCTAAGGAAGGGGTAATGAGAGACAGGAGAATTCGGCTTTTAGTTAAGGCGCACGCTGCGATTTTTTTTTATTGTTCAACAACGCACAGAAGAAATCTCCCACCGGCACCTCCTTTGAAATCAAAATCTAAGACTGGTTACACACTACGGCTACTACTACTACTAAGAGGGTCGGAGGGGTGCCGCTTTAAGCAGCTTCGCCCATAAAACGAGGTAGAGGCCTGTGGCTCGCGACATCGACAGACTCCGCACTTGCTCTCTTTCGTAGTCTCTTTCGGTGCGTAAAGGTGTAGCTGAATGCCCACTTTCACGATCTAGGTCCATTGCTTGCTCAGCAACACTGACGTTTCAGAATAGGAGAAGCAACGGCAGTTGTCCTGACGGCACACCAGATCTGTAGTGACGAGTGTGTTGGCGTTCCTTGCAGCGAAACTGTGCGTCCGTCAAGGACACTGGGTGCTTTAGAAGAGACACTCGACGCGTCATTGTCCGTCAGAGACGGCGCGCGCGTCCAACAGCGGGGCTGCCCCGTGCTCCTTCAGCGTATCGGCGCCTCTAAAAGGCCGGCGCGTCTAGCGTCAGGCGGCTTTCTCGTCCACGTTCTGTACATATGTTGTAAATGTAAACGTTCATGATCCATGACGTGAAGGTTCAACACCCCCACGGGACGGCTTTATGCTCTCCCATAGTAGAGTACCTAGTACTCTAAATCGTTAACCACGTTCTATAAACACAAATGTAAACGCTTTATTTCCTTCTTGCTGCCTTTTGCCTTGGCACTGCCTCGATGCTACTGCGGCTGGCCATAGCGACTGCCAGCGCGTTTGTTTCGCTGGCGCTTGTGTGGCACGTGCGTGTGAGAGCAGACGAAACTCAGGACGATGTGCGTCACAGCTTTGTGGGGTCACCTATGCACTGACGTCACTGCCCAACTCAGTGCCGCGAATAAACCGATACTGAAAATGGTCCACATAAGTGGAGCATTGTTAAACTATTTAGCGAAAATACACGAATCTTGGTACGTGTATCATGCTTGCTGGAGCTGAAGTAAACGCTTGCGCCAAAGAACACGCATTCCACAAATTTGGTGGCACCACTCCTTTAAAACGAATGCACTATAGACACCTCCTGATATATGAGAAGTAACATTTGGGGTCAAGACAATTGATGCTGAAAATCATTATCACCTGATTATAGAAAAAACAATTTCTGCGTGGAGGAGAAGACGGTTCTATTATTTACTCCATCTATGTTTGTTAATGCATTTCTACGTATGCGTATATATATACACACATGCAATCAAAAAGCCATGCGTTCTGTACGTCTTTCGTCTGTGTATTTAATTATATTGGGTAAAGTTTGCTCAAAACACGTTGATCACAAAAGGCTTTCTTCTCCCTTCCTCGCAAGCAGATGGCTAAACCAGTGCTACGGCGTCATCATGACGTCAGAAGTCACAAAACTGTGTTATTGTGAGGTCATGTGATGACACCATCATATGATCGTCGCTTTCTCAAAAGTGGGTGCCAATTTCGGAGGCCTGTCAACCCACGTGAGGTCCAGAAAGCTTTAATGCCTTCGATCACGTTGAGTGCAGTAAGATTTCGGGATAGTGGGGGGGGGGGGGGGGGAGCAATACGATCGACTGAGAGGAAAAAAAATAGAAAGCTTTCACCTCCAAGTTGCCTTAGGCAAATGCATTAGCGACCTTGTGACTTAACCCAGAACGTAATTTCAATGATTTAGCCTCTCTACGAAAATTTACCATCACCTGTTTGAAAAAAAAAAAATCAGAGTGTACCAGATCTCAATTAGTGCAGTACACTTAGCTCACGCGCATACGAAAGGATATCAAAATTAAAACTTTCATGTATCATCAGTGTCCTTGCAATGAAACGTGCCACCGATACGAGTTCCGGCTTTTTAGCTGACGTGCCGCGTTACACAAGTGAACCATGTGCACCAATTTAAGTGCTCAATAACAGTCGATGTTTTTCGAAGGATTGGCCTTTCGGTTTCGATTCGCGCAATAAAGAAAAAAAATTGCACATCCAGATCACCCCTTGAATAACGGGTCGAGAAAGCGCGCGGACGCGGCTGCGGGAATTTCGCAAGTCCTCGTATCTCGATATGTCGTTATTCGTAGTACACTTTTTTTTTTCTTAAAGCATATTTCGCAAGTATTCTTCTTTGCGGAAAGGTCTTTCCAAACGCGGTGGAATCGTCCCCGCGAGACTCAGGCTCAATAAAAAAACAACAAATAAACGTGGTGGAGGAGCATTTCGTCAGTCGTTTTATGTTACGCTCGGATGAAGGCACCGGCTATTGAGGAATCAAAGGGGCAGCGTTCGAGTAAAACAATATCGAAATAAATGGCAAACTAGAATCAAGACGCTAAAAAGCAACAGTCGGATGCACAATAAAACAGCGATACGATTGAAAAGAAAATACGCAAACGCTGGCACGCGGCTTTTGTGCCCCGGTAAAAATAGATGGCTTTGAGTCAGAAAGCGCTAGTAGAGATGGGCGCCGAGTTACAGTAGCGACCTTGAAGATGTACAGGTCGTCTTCTGCCCTTCTTTGTCGCCTCAGGAAGAATCGCTCCGAAATCTAGTGCAAAACGCGACGCTTAGATGTCGGGGCTCCACCAACTGCTCCTTCTACCCAGCAGAGCATTATATATATATATATATATATATATATATATATATATATATATATATATATATATATATATATATATATATATATATATATATATATATATATATATATATATATATTGCACCAGATTTCGAAGCGATTTTTCCTCAGGTGACAAAGAAGGGCAAACGAAGATTGTACATCTTCAAGGTCGCTACTGCAATTCGGCGCCCAGCTGTAGCGCTTTCTGACTCAGAGCCATCTATTTTCACCAGGGGACTAAAGCCGCGTGCCAGCGTTTGCGCGTGTATATATATATATATATATATATATATATATATATATATATATATATATATATATATATATATATATATATATATATATATATATATATATATATATATCGAGTTCACTGTTTTGCTATCCGTGCTGTATCGTTGCAGCAGTTCTGCGTCAGCTTTGGAGACCGCGTCTACTGTACGTGTCTACTGGCACGGCAAGAGTTATTCGAACGCGCATGACCCGAACCCCAGCGGGCTCGTTTTTCAGTTTCTCGCAGGGCAGCGCAACAGCAGAAGGAGCGAGTGGCATCGGACGATCCCCGCCGGGCGCGTGTGTGCGTGCAGCCCAAGAATCCACGAAATGCAAGCCGACGAAACAGCGCCAGTGGGATGGGAAAAAGCCATAAGTTTCCGCCTTCGAATTCGAACGCGGCCGCGATCTCCTCGCGTGCCCGCCGGTCTCCCTTGGTAGTTTCTTTCTCTTTCTTCGAAGCCGCTAGATCGTTCTTCAATATCTCTACCCCTACTGTTTCTTCACTTCTCCCCCCCTCGCCCCTCTATGCACAGCCGCTAGCCCCCTGCGAACAACATTCTTAACACCTTTTGGTCGATTTTAAACCGAGACTTATTGCCAGCCAACCCACGCACTAGTCAGAACATCTTGTCGCTCGACCGCCACCTACAGCGCCCGTATATTTTTTCTATGTACGCTTTATTCTTGGTATGCAATTGCTTTGGCAACCCCCTGGCACATACAGCAAAATAAAGGAAAGTAAGGTGACGGGGTTTTTCGATCGGCGCCACTGACCACGGTTCGCGCAAATATGTACCACCGTTGCATCCTGTGTGGTTATTCTCCTATCTACTGTAAACGCATCTGAAACGTTATCGTCTGTATACGAAGCCGGCGGGTCTCGTTTCGTGCGTGATAATTTATGTTAGCCGACACAGCGATGTTATGTATGGCGATAATTACGCGTATTTTCGCGTTTGTCAACAAGGATATAAGCGCTGCACAGATAGGGCATGAACCATGTCACTCGCCATGCACTGGTCTCCTAAAAAAAAAAAGTCACCGACGATTAGAGAAGTGCGAATTATAAAGGCAGATTCGTGTTGGAGCAAGGCAAACTGTGTTTGACGTTCTGACTATTCGCGCTTGTTTAATTGTAACGCTCCTTACATGTTTCCACGAAAATTGCAGTGCTACGCACACCACTCTGTACCCTGCCGGCGTCGCGTACCAAGCGATAGGCCGACAGCCCAGTTACGACAAGCGAAGCCAGCCAGTGCACGCGCCAGCCCTGCATGCGCACGAGCTCCGACCGAGGGGCTAGAGCGCATCACGGAGGAAGGAAAGCGAGGTTAGAAGCCTGTGTCTCCCGACATCTATACACTCCGCGCTCGCTCTCTTTCGTACTAGTTCGCACTATCAGTTACGCCGACAACGGCGACGCCTCTCAACGCAGGAACGGACGCGTTGCAGCGCTTCAACGCGTGGCGTGTAGACTCGATGATCGCGAGCGGCTACACGAAGCTGCGAGCCCCTTCTCTCTGCATCGGAGGAGAGACCGGCATCGAGTCTAGAAGCCACGCAGTGACACGCTCAAACCTCGACGTGTATAGTTGCTCTCAAAAAAAAAGGAAGACTGAAGAATACCAATTAAGATTACGCATGACACGCCAAGGGCCCGCGGAAAGCCATACCAGTTGACGATGCCACGAAAAACAAAAAGAAAAACAAACAGATGCTGCTCAAATAGACAACTCTCAAGCTGCCTACGCCTTACAAAAAAGGGACTTTCTGGACGTGCACTTGGGATTGCGACTGGCTATGGTTCAAAATTCTGTGTCAACTCATGGGCTGTATGCTATACAGCATTGCTGGTCGCCCGCATTCGCAAATGAAATGGCGATATTTTTGGACATTGTGCGTGTAACTATGGGAATCAGAACGAGAGAGAAATTTAGTTGAAAGATGCAGACTTGAAGTTATCAAGAAATCTTAAAACATGTAATGTCGCTGTAGTCAGTTTTGCCTTTGGTAGCGACTTTACGACAAACTGGCTACTTTTCGACCCGTTTGACGAAAAAAGTTTCCAGTTGGTGTCATGGCTATTTACTGGTTACTTACTTTAAATTTACCGGTAATACTTATTCAAAATGGTTTTATTTGTTCATCAATAGTAAAGACTCTGTTCGCATAACGCCACTCCTGTTCTATTTGGCTACAAATCTGGCGATAGTATTAAATGACGTGGCCACTTTAGCTACATTTGGCATGAGTTCTGGCGTCTTTTCGATTCCGCCCGACGGAAAACCTAGTTGTAGCCGACGTCTTTGTCGAATAACCTCATCTTGTTTTTACGTTGCTGCTCTAAGAAAGACAAGCTCCCTTGTCGAACTGGTGGCTTCGGCGAGATTTTGTTGTTTGACAACTTTACGATCTGAATCGCAGCCAGGAGTCACTTGAAATTTAGTCCAGCAAAGGCACATAAAGCACACGGTAACTAAACCGGCCAGAACGTCTGAAGCCGTTATTGCAGACGCATCTAATATCTACCTCATCATCTTTGTAACATAGCCGAGAAGGTGACAGTGCCAGAGTTTCTCCGGAATGATCTGAGCAGGAATCACCGCCGTATACACAAGTCTCTACGGTGGGGAGCTTTACAGATACGTTTTAGCACCACCATCTTGAAAAAAAAAAGGAAACATAGTTTATGTTGCTATTTCTTGTGTCCCGACTCTGCCACGAGTATGACTCTCTTTAGAGAGGCATGGTAACTCTCTTTTTCGTAGCGCACGACTCGCCGAAGAGAGTATAATGATCTCGCTAGGGTGTTCACGTGTCTCCTTAAAGAGAGTCATGTACGTGTCAAAGTCACGACTTAAAGGGACACTAAAGAGCAAAGCGATTTTTTCGCGTATTAGTAAAGTGCAGTTTCACAATACTGTAAACACCCCTCTTACCACGACACGACGGTAAGCGAGAGATGCGGATGGAGACAGATGTGGGTGGAGACGCCACCTTGTATTTCCCGCGACGTCATAGATAGCGAAGGCGTCTAGTAGGTCCTACGCTCTTTATGATAGATTTTGAGTGCGTCATCATCTGTGAGTGCCATAGACCTAGCATATGAAGTTTCAGAAAATTTGATCGAGCCTATGTCGCGAACATGCGAAATATACACTTTGAAAATTTTGACATCGAGCACCGAAATTTCGGCGCAAAATTTAAACATGAAACTTCCACCTTGATTTTCTCCTTAATAATGAACTTATGAGAGTGTAACCTTGCCCCGCCACGGTGGTCTTCTGGCTAAGGTACTCGCTGCTGAAGCGCAGGTCGCGGGATCAAATCCCGGCTGTGGCGGCTGCATTTCCGATGGAGGCGGAAATGTTATAGGCCCGTGTACTCAGATTTGGGTGCACGTTAAAGAACCCCATGTGGTCGAAATTTCCGGAGCCCTCCACTACGGCGTCTCTCATAATCAAATAGTGGTTTCGAGACGTTAAACCCCACAAATCAATCAATCAGAGTGTAACCTTTGACATTACAGCAATTAGAGTACAGTTTGGTATTGTTTGTTTTTAACGTCTCGTTAAAAGAAGAGTGAAATGACTTTTTTTTTTCACAGTACTGACTCACACAATTGTATGCGGCTGTACGACGACGCAATGGCGCTTTATGACACTTTACGCTGACGTCAGAGAAATTCGTGTCCCAAAATGGCGGTGCCAGCGCATAAAAACTAAAACCTATTTGGCTCACATGATATATGCTTCGAGGGGAAGAGACTCTTATGGCAATTTTAGGACGAGTTGACGTCAAGCGATAACTCACTATGTACGCAAGAGTGAGAGGAAGATGAGAAGGAAATGGAATAACAAAAACCGCACGACCGAGTATTCGACAGCGTGCTGCGTGATCGGGTTCGCGTGTTTGCT
This sequence comes from Rhipicephalus microplus, assembly GCF_013339725.1. Classification (NCBI taxonomy): domain Eukaryota; kingdom Metazoa; phylum Arthropoda; class Arachnida; order Ixodida; family Ixodidae; genus Rhipicephalus; species Rhipicephalus microplus. The sequence continues at coordinate 91,631,045 of NC_051169.1, forward strand.
CAGTCGGGGGGTGCATGGCCTCACGACGACGCTAATGTGTTGGCAGCGCCGGCGACAGTGGCAGAAAATGGCGGCACACCCACGTCGGCTGCGCAAACACGCCGCCACCACGACTGAATACGACACTGCGGCTCGAATGCAACGCACCGGGCGGGCTGGCGCGGCACATGGCTGGTGTTCTATTTGAATGTGTTTGCGCGATTTCCGACGTTGGTGCGGTCTTTATATATTGACCGTTGCTTTCTTTTTCGATCGTGGCGCTTATCTACGTTACCGCGGCTGCAGCGAGTACGGCTGTTTACCCAGCGCTTTATGGCCGTAGTGACATGACGAGTCTGCGGGACGTCCATACATCCGAGCACGGGATTTTGCTTTCAGGGACTAATCTAAAACGGGATCTAAAATATAGTGGCGCTCGAGATAAGCGTTTGTATATATACACTCTGGAATAACGGGCGCTTATGCGGCGCACGTTTATGGAGGAGGCTAAATTTTTATGTCATGAAAGTGAAGAGCCTGTGCCAGATATGTTTGCATTCTCCATTTTGCGTGCGCCCGCTGTTCTCGTACTTGGCTTGCGCGCATCTAACGTGGCGCGATTTTTCAATCTCGCGTTGTCCTGTTTTTATTGCTTGCGGTGTTTTTAGTGTTCAAATGCGTAGCTTTAGGCGATTGCTTCCCGTGAGAGTCGCGCGAGTCACCCCCATGGACTGCATATTTCGAAGATATTCGAGAACACTGCATTGCTTAAGACAGTGAAATGGGCTAAACATGCGCACGTTGACACGGTAAGTGACAATACACTACCATCATAGCGGCATAACACGTACATAATGGACCATTGAAGATAAGCCTGAAAGAATGCAATTAGAGAAGCTAAAACACTGTGAACGGCGTGGCAGCTGAATTCATGGTAAGCACCTAATATACCGGAACGAAGACGTTCATGTTTTACAAACAAACGTATAGCAAAAATGAATCCATTAAACTTACAGTGCAACACTGAGAACACTAAAATTGCTTAGGCGGACCATCAGCGCGGGGTGCACCATGCTCCCTTACGACGTTTTGAGAGACTTGCAACGTTGTATAGGCGGTACGTTTCACCAATTCTTGCCTGACTCGATTTACGTTGAGAACTACGGTGCAAGAACAGAAATGAAATAAACGACTGTAGCAAGCACATAGCAATGAGTTCACCGGCACCTTATTTCTTATTTGTTGAAAAGAGGAGGGGGAGCTGTGGTTTTCATGACTTATTATTAAGATTAAAACGCTCTTTTGTATTCACTACGTACGCTTGTTCGTACACGTGACATACTTTTTTTCACTTGTATTACGACTCACGAGTAAATCTTTCGAAATAGTGATAGCAAATGAATGCAATAGCAGTAAAAAAAAAATTGCGCGGTGATCAACTTGGACGCCGTCGTTCAGTTGCCTCCTTTATCACTTAACGCTTTCACCTTACCCACCTGGTGACTACTTTGCGGCGCACTTGTGTACAAAGTTTACGCATCGCAATTAAGGCGACGTTTACCGCCACTTTACTACGAGGACGCGACAATGTATTTCCGAGGACATTAGACTCAATCGGACGTGCCGGGGCTCTCGAGATCATCGTTTGCGTCACCAATCCACTTTAAACGGGCACGTATAAATAGGCACCCGAATTGCCGCGGCGTTTACCGCTTTACCCAGACGTGTCTATTGGTTCTATAACGACCTTTTAACGGAAATGATTTACGGCCTAGTCGCTGTTTAGGTGAAAGCATAAACTGTCGAGGGGGCCGAGGAAGAGAAAATACATCCAGAAATCCACTTTCGCCAACGATAATCCATCCCCACCCTGGGTGACGAGAGATAAAATTCTCGTAAATTCCTTCCCCGGGGCCACCCGCTGTTATAAACAGGCAGCCGCGATTCACGGGGATAGTTTCGTGCAGCATTCGCCGTCTATGGCTTCGCAGCTAAAACTATGCACGCAAGAACAATTTGGTGCAGGGTTGAACACAACGCTGTCACGACTTGTCACGTGGTCTGGACTCAACAGGGTTTGCATATATGGATCAAGTTATAAGGAGGATCGACTTTAAGGTCACTAGACACACGCACAAAACTAAGTTACAAACTCGTTAAGTGTCGAAATACGAACTAGACAGTACGACTGGTGGCTTCTAATTGTCAATGTAGGTGTTGAACCTGGAGCTGAACCGCCTGAGCCAACATTTAGACCACGAGACTTGATTTTCACCGAGGTCAAATACAACTCTCGTTCTCGAAGTGTTGCCGTGCAGAACTCACTGTTTCTTTGCCGGCTACGAAAGTTCGTTACGGTGACTCGCAGGTTGATGAAGGATTAAACTTCTCTACGGAATATTTCTTCCTGCGCGCATTGGCCCTGTAGCACCATGTATACATCAACTAGCACGCATGTAACTAGACAACAGTAACCATATGCAGAAGCCCGCGCAAATTAATTACCTCGAGAAGGGGACAAGAACAACTGCCACCCTCATTGAGCTGCACACAACTTCGCCGAGACAAGGCGTGTAACTGTCCGGAACCATGGGAAGGCCGGATATATGCGGCCATCATGGAAGTGCCAAATGGAAGCTCTGTTGAGTGTTTACGCACATGGCGGCGCTGGCGGCGGCACCATAGGGTGTCGGTGTTTCTTTGTCTAAAGCCTATCTGTATACGACTCGGATACAAGCTGTAGTCCGTCACTATTGCGATCAAAACTCGAGCTTGCATCCGTTGCGACAGGACGAAAAAAGAAAAAAGAAAACAAGCGGGGATGCGCTTGTCGCAGCGGGAATTTGGTGGCGGGCCGCGCGCTTGGACGCCGCTATATCAGCAATGTGCGCACGCGCCAGTGTCTTGCAGAGGGTAAGAAAAATTTACGGCCCCATCTTTTTTTTTATAATTCTCGCTCCTGGCGTATCTGGCTGACGTATGCGCAGTTTTTATGACTTCTTTCAGTGGTACGACTTCCTTTTCCATTTTTTTTTTTTTGTAACCAGGCCGTTTTACCACACGCCTCCCTTCCTCCTTCCTCCCCATCCTACCGCGTGACGTTGAGTGCAATGGTCGGTCGGTTTGTTGCTTCTACTGCAGCCGTGTATCGGAGGCACGGGGTGTCCATGCACGCGTGTGAGTGCATGGAACCCCGCGGCCGCGGCACTGGGCAGCGCGCTTAGAGAAAAAGCGGCGCGGCTTCCCTTTACAACGAGTAAACCGAGTCGCACACGCGTCAGAGCTCAGCAGTCGGCTATGGGCCGGCAAAACATGTTGAACGCGACGGAATGCATGCTGCAAGAGCACCCTATCGGACGTCAAAACAGTAAAAAAAGTTGGGGAATAGAACGAAGAAATGAAGAAATGGTGGCGTTTGGATGTGTTGATGTCTGCGCGCTTCGGAGGTTGTCTGAGTAAGCGATGGACAGACTACACTCGATGCCGGTTTTATGCGATTGTGCTCTTTCACAAACAGTCGTCTTTTTCTCGATGCATTTGTCTGCAACAATACTTAGAGATGATCTAGAGCAGTGGTTCTCGGTCATGGTTGTTTCAGGGCTCAGTGAGAACTCGTGGAAGCGATAAGGAACCTCTTACCGTGAAAAAAAAAAAAGGTAGAGAGGAGGAAGAGGGGAAATGAGTAAATTAACACTACACAAAGAATGAAACTGTTCTGTACAGGTTAATGTTTTTCAATACGTTCTCTATTTGCGCGTAGGCTAGATGTTTTTCAAAATGTTCTCACTTAAACTGACAAGTTAATGATTGTATAAATCTGCCTCCAGCCTGTGTGTTTATGTATATTTTAGTTGCATGGGTCCAGACGTGTCTTCTAAGGACCCAGACGTTTCTAACAAGATTTCGTTTCACTGCATTTCGTAAGTAAACTTTACTGTTCAAGTTAAACTAGGTGCCTTTTCTGTCTCCCTGACAGTGAATTGTCTTCCACACACCAATTCTCTCTCAACAGCAATAAGTTGTCTGATCAACAGCCACATTGATTGATTGATATGTGGGGTTTAACGTCCCAAAACCACCATAAGATTATGAGAGACGCTGTAGTGGAGGGCTCCGGAAATTTCGACCACCTGGGGTTCTTTAACGTGCACCCAAATCTGAGCACACGGGCCTACACCATTTCCGCCTCCATCGGAAATGCAGCCGCCACAGCCGGGATTCGAACCCGTGACCTGCGGGTCAGTAGCCAAGTGCCTTAGCCACTAGACCACCGCGGCGGGGCTCAACAGCCACATTCAACCTATATTTCATTGCTTGCATATTTGTTCTCCAAATATTCAAGCGTAGAAAGAGTTTTCTAGAGTGCACATGCGGTAGAAAAATGCCCCGAAACCTTTACAGCCAACAGAGACAGAGAACATAAGACAGCTCCGCTGCAATGCAGGTGTCATACGGCAAAGCGTACCAAAAAAATCGGCTGGGGCCGCCAAAGGCAGAGTCAATTTTTTTCAGGGGGTGGAAGGGAGTTACCTTCTTTATATGAAGGGAAGCCCAAATGCATGTCGTCACTTTGCGCTATGAGTGCCATGGCGAAAAAAGTTTTCAGAAGGGGAAGGGGGGCACGGGTTTGGTTGCCACCCTATGGCTACGCCACTAGAAGCCGCAGTCACGGGGCACTGCAAACAGCCAAACAACGAGTTTCTTTCGTTTTTTTACTTCTTCGAGGATGGGTCTCGTGGACAACTAAAAGCGGCTTCATGGACCAAAGCTTGAGAACCACTCGGCTAGAGAGAAGAAAACAAATGCAAATTTAAGGGCTCGTTTTTCTTTGTTTCGAACAACATTAATGCTACTAACAATGAAATGACGCCAATGGAAGTATAGGGGATGTTATTGGAAGTAATTGGAGTGTAAATGTGAGAAAATAAAAAGTGACACCATCTCTCACTAAAGGAACCATAAGTATAATGCGAAGCAGCGCATGGGTTGACTTGAAGTTCTTTTAATCAAGGGCACCTTGCCCGATGTTGACGCGTCCTTGCAAATGAAGCACACCGCGAATTAATTGACTGTACTTTTTGTTGCTGTTACTCGGGTCTTGTTGGAGCACGCCACGTGGTTTCGTCGCTATGCCACACTTTTATCGCACATCTGCAAAATCTAGGCACCCGACGCCATCACGCGATTGCTGGTAGAGTAAGAGGGAGAGGCCTCAGGCACTAATGCACGACCGAACGCGCTAGCGTGTGCCATCGCGTTCTGTCTAGGAGACAATGCGCCAGCTCATCGCTCGTCTGCAGATTCTCCTTCCCCGATGCCATCACACGAGTGCTGAGGGAGCGTAAGAGGAAGAGGCCACAGTCACTTACGCATGACCGAACGCGCCAGCACATGCCAGCACGTTCTGACTAGAAGACAATGCGTTGGTTCATCGCTCATCTCCAGAATATCGTTGTCCAATGCCACACACGATTGCTGAGAGAGCATGAGGGGGGGGGGGAGGCCACAGCATCTTACCCAGCCCCTTACACAGGCCTGGACGCGCTAGCGCGTGAGCACGCTCTGGCAGTGCATGGGCCAGCTGTTGCACATGCGTAGTAAGTTTGGTCGCGCACGCTGGTTTCAGCTAGAACACAAGCTGCTCCGCATCTAATATCTACCCTCCCCACACATACATTAACCGTAGACTAATTTATAACCGCATAATGCTAACCTCTCCCGATCCGAAGATCCCACCTCTAAACCTACAGTCTCAACTTCTCTGTACACTATAGTGCGATATATGACCTGAATGAAAGCGATACTGCTAATAATAAATATCTGTCCCGATAACGCGCCAGTCGCGCGTCTTATAGGTCGAAGCTAAGGGACCGGCCGGCTTGAGGAGCAGGCTCGCCGAAACATACTGTCGACTACTCGATGGAGCATGTCATCGTTGTAGACGCGCGCGACGCCCCATTTGGTGGCGACGACGACTACTACGTTCGGTATCGCATTTCCAGCGTCGCATCCTCTGCGGCGACCGCCTATGGAAAAACACGGTCGCTCGTTAGTTGTTAGTACAGCGGCGCGCACCTTCCTCAGAGCCGCTAACGAATACTAATGTGCTCGCTTTCGAACCTAGAGCAAATAAATCGAGGCGCGTGCTACACCGTCTCGACTGGAGTTGACCGACCGACCGGCCGGCCGGAGAACTGGTATACGTGTAGCTCGGGTCTCGTATACGCAATTTCTCGCGTATAACCCGCCCCTTCGACGTGATTCGTACCTTCGACTAGAACTTGCAAAAATAACATAAAGGTCCCACGACTAGATGAAAATGAAAAGTGACCCTAATAAGTACGTTTGAAGGTGGCCAAATATTTCCGTTCACGCAGTTTCATTCAGCAGTGTCACCGACCTGTATTCCTCAACTTGATGTGTAGCACAACGCACCGAAAGGAGATGAAGAGTGTGGTGGGGCAAAGAGGGGGCTTAACTCATGTTTGCACAGCATTCTGATCATAACGGTCTCAGCGTGCCCCCTAGAAAGAGGCTGGGTAGTAAATCTTTGTCCCCCCCCCCCTCCCCTTTACAGAACTCTGCGCATGTCTATATATGCTCTCCTGCATATCCGTAACCATCATGGCCACCTTCCTTGCGCTGCCGTAAAGTACCACCGTGAAGCCACCTCGGACACCACCAACATCAACACTTACATTCCAACGTGAGCTACTTATTTTGCTAGTCTTTAGTTAGATTGCCCCGCCGCGGTGGTCTAGTGGCTAAGGTACTCGGCTGCTGACCCGCAGGTCGCGGGTTCAAATCCCGGCTGCCGCGGCTGCATTTCCGATGGAGGCGGAAATGTTATAGGCCCGTGTACTCAGATTTGGGTGCACGTTAAAGAACCCCAGGTGGTCGAAGTTTCCGGAGCCCTCAACTACGGCGTCTCTCATAATCATATGGTGGTTTTTGGACGTTAAACCCCACATATCAATCAGTCTTTAGTTAGATATAGGCGAGAAAATACGGCATATACTCTCGCACATGCGCACAACGGGTTTTAATTCCTCATTCCACGTTTCCAGTGTATAGATCTCAATTTATGTGTTATCTTTGCGTTCCGCTTCGGCGAGCTTATACTTTGCGAGCTTGGAGCGAAACGGCCATCAATCGTGATTAGCGAACCTGTGCGCTCGCTTCGTACAACGGCCCACCCGCGGCTATCAGCCCGCATACAGCGCACCGCGGGAACTTCGCAATTAGTTCGCCGCCGCTTCCACGTGGCGGGACTTGCTTGCCCAGAACCCGTGCTATGGTCTCGATCTAAATGTGCTTAAAAAAGCTTATATGATACGGCAGTGTACATGTACTCTGGACCAAAGCCCTGCTGCGGTATCCTAAATTCGACAGGCCTTACCATATTTTGCGAATAACTTAGTTGTGTTTGTGTGTTTCTGCAATTTCAACACGTTGCATCCCAGGTGGCGCTGGCAGCATGCAGGCGGAATCAGCCTGGGAACATTGCCTCGCCATTGGTGTGTCCGTGTGCACATGCCAACAAAATGATATCGTGATACCTCAAAATATACGATTCAGCCGTAGTAAAGTGGTGCTTATAGTTCTCCGCTGCTGACCTAAATGTTTCGGGTTCGATCCCTGTCGGGGCGATTTCATTTCGGTGGAGGCGACATGCCACAGGCCCGTGTATTATGCGATGTCATTGCTCGTCGGAGAACACCAGGTGGTCGAAATTTCCGGAGTCCTTCACAGCGGCGTTTCTCATAATCATATCGTGATATTGTCAAAGAGACACAGACACAAAATAAGACACGAGACGACATACCAGGGCACGTAGGTCACCTCGTGTCTTATTTTGTGTTCATATGTTCCTGCGCTACAAATAATTTAATTCGCTACGCCCTTTGTTGAGAGATACACGCCTTTTCTGTTCGATCATGCGATCAGAAAGCAGGTGCGACTGTGACCGTCATATCGCTGTTTCTGTCGCTTATCACCCGTTTTATAAACTACCGTATTCTTTGATGGATGCTCGCGCGATGTTATTAAGAAATCGCAAGGGTGTACGTACGTATACATAAGCATGACTTGAAACGTGGCTAGTAATATAATCCGCCCGAAACATACCACTTCAACGTTCAGTAACAGGTGCGACTGTGACCGTCATATCGCTGTTTCTGTCGCTTATCACCCATTTTATAAACTACCGTATCCTTTGATGGACGCTTGAATGATGTTATTAAAATTTCGCAAAGGTGTATGGACATAAGCACGACTTGAAACATGGCTAGTAATGTGTATTATAATCCGCCCGAAACATACCACTTGAACGTTCAGTAATGATCAGGGAATTTCGCATGCCTTATTTTATTTGCTGATCACCCTCAGTCGGCAACTTCTTCCTTTCTTTCTTCACTTTTTTCCCCGTAATTGTCCAGTGTTGTGTCCATAGTTGCTGTCAATTTGCTTCACCTGCGCATGACGTTCTGTGCTTTCTAAGGAGTGGAAGCAAATAAGCACTATCGACAGTCACTCGTTTACTGTGTGGATCGCCGCGAAATTTTCGCCTTCGAAAATTCGTGCGCCAGTGGTTCGGCCATCACCTGTGCATCGGCACGTCAGAGAAGTTCAGAACTGGACAACTAGATATTTGCCCACAATCACCTTGGGTGTTCACCGCGGTGAATGCGTCGTACATTATTCACTAAATTTGGGTATATATGAATTCCGCGACTCTTTTTTCGAAAAAAAAAGTCCGCGTGAATAAGCCACCTCCAAAGCTTTTTTTCATTGATCTCAAGAAAATTGAAGCAAGCAATCAACGTAAAACTTTTTTCATCCATTCCCAAGCAGACAACGGAGTGGTGAATATTAGCCGTCTTTCGAAAGCTTTTAAACGGTATCCATTTTCGTGTCACTTGACGGAAGACAAAGCCTATTCTAACTCATGCACCACGTTTGAAAGAGATACTTGGGCAGGCTGGTAATTCATGCGACTTTTTTTTTAGCGCACAAAGGAACAGAAATAGAACAGCGTTGCGCCTACATCGGTTTTTGTCGTTGTTATTTTATGCGCTAAAAAGTCAAGCATGTATCCTTCACACCTACGCGAACGCAGCCAACCCAAGCCCTGGATAGCAAATTTTAAATCTTTTTGTTTAATGAACAATGCGGCAAAATTACTTTAGCGAGCGAATTTACGCAGCTACTTCGCTGATGTGCAACCCATCACTGTGAAGCTGTGATTGGGTTGCTCCGCATCAAATGCCAGGTGTTTACTGTGCTCGGTAAGAGGACCAAATATATTACAGCCACAACCGACTCGCATACACATCGCATGGCCGAATACTGAGATTCGCGCTTCTCCTGTCGGCCGGCTTGTAAAATCAAATTTCGTGTTCACAGAATTGAAACAAACCTGCAGAAGTGGTATCATGCCTTTTGTCATGCAGGTGAGCTATTTTTACGTTCTGAGAGGCGAGGTATAAATAAACCAGTGAACGCAAACGGTAACCGCCTCGAGCAGACGTATTCCGCGGTCAGAGAAGCTGCTTTTATTCCTCGAAAACAACATTACAAAAAAAGAAACAGCGCTATATATAAGCGCTTGAACGTCGTATCTCCTGCACAAGGACAGATTTTAAACACACCAGCGAGCGGTTGACTTTTTGGTTACTGTATACATACAAGGGGTACTCAGTACTGCCGACGTTCCGAGGCTTTAGGCCTTTTTTCGGAGGTTAGAAATCCTAAATATGTGCATTTTTCGGCCTCGTGCAAGGCCGTTGAATTGGGTAAAGCACACAATTAGTCCAGCAGTGGTGTGCAGCCGTTCGCAAAACTAGGTGCACAGATTCAAACTCAACCCTTTGTCACGGCTGCTGTGCTGTGACAACGAATAATGCGGCAGCTCGAAGCGTAGATCAAACTACGAGCTCTCTACTGTGTGCACTTGCTCTGACTAGCAACGGCGAACGCTCGAAGTATACAACGACACAATGTCGACCATTGCAGTCTGATATGCGAGATAGCCGTGTAACGCTGCGTGCCTGAGCTTATCGTCACTCGAGGCGGCTCGCTCCGGCTTGAACGATGATATAAAGTACTTCCAAGAGTTAATAAGAATTTCCGGGTTTTACGTCCAAAAATATGAGTATCAAAGACGCGTTAGAGAAGTACTCCAGAAATATCAACCATCTGGTGTTGTTTAACTTCCAATGACATCGCACGTACACAGATCTTCCACCTCCATCAAAATGCGAACGCCATGGCCAGTAATGAACCCACGAAATTCGGGTCAAGCATATACAGTTTCTTACAATACTTGATTGATTTGATTGATATGTGGAGTTTAACGTCCTAAAACCACCATGTGATTACGAGAGGCGCCGTAGTGGAGAGCTCCGGGAATTTCGACCACCTGGGGTTCTTTAGAGTGCGCCCAAATCTGATTACACGGGCCTCCAACACTTCCGCCTCCACCGTAAATGCAGCCACTGCAGCCGGGATTCGATCCCGCGACCTGCGGGTCAGCAGTCGAGTACCTTAGCCACTAGACCCCCGCGGCGGGGCTTCCTACAATATTTCATAGACAAAATTGTCACAGTGTGATTGTTCAGCCATCATGTGTGTACTACCAATCATTCTTATGAAAATCATGGGCTGTAAATGGAATCTTCGTGCTTGCCGCTTACAAATCACTTGTGGATTTGCTATTGTGCTTGGGTTTTGTTGAGGACAAAAGAATACCTTGTTACTGTTAAAGATATCGTGTAGTGGAATATCCGGTGCTGCCGTTGACGGCGTTGGCAGTTAGCGAAAGATTATGATGGAAGCAAGGAATTAAAAAAAAAACGTGTTTGATTCCTTTGTCTCTGAAATTGGCATAACACAAACGTAAAAGGTCTTCTTGTGTTTTAACCGCATGCATGGTCACGATATGCGCACAAGTTGTATTAAACTAATACCGATACGGCCACCCAACTCGCAATACTTGTATAAAGGGAAAAGTACGCATACTGCTACTTCCTGATAGCTTCCCATCAAATTAATTCTCTCAAGCCATGGTAACTGCCTCAATTTTTCGTGTATTGTGCATGAATATGAAGCCTCCAGTTAATGCAGCTACAGCCCCGGGGAGCGCAGGTTGTGTTATCTGCATGATCTTAAGTAAAAGGAGTGAAGACAATGACGAACGAGAGACAGACACACACACACACACACACACACACACACACACACACACACACACACACACACACACACACACACACACACACACACACACACACACACACACACACACACACACACACACACACACACACACAGGGTTCAAACGAAGTTTATACTGAGAAAAACACAGCGAAAACATGTTAGGAATGACAGAGAGGGTCATCGGGCAATCCATTACCGAGATTGTAAGCGTATACCGGACTTTTGCACTGTGACTGCCAGGAGCCGAGATAAGTTGAATAGATTAATGGCTGAGGCAACAAAGACTGTCGAAGCAGCTGTTATTCGCGTGAGCGTGGCCTGTCCACATTTGTCGCATAAAGAGTATTTGCTGAAGGCGACTGCGCACCGATGAAATATGTGACAGCGCTGTCTGTATAAATAGCACCGATGTGTCACCCGGAATGAAGTTTCTTCGAAGTGGCGGCGTGTGTGCGTGTACGTAAGTGTCATGCGTCGTTGTCATCGCGCATTTTACTTCCGGTCACGCAATTCCAATGCACCTACCTGTTCACCCTAACTTAGTTTATGGCGGTTTTTCACCGAGCTGTAGTAACTACGCGATAAAAAATTATGAGCTTAGCTGGACAGACAAAAAGAAAACACGAATCGTGCAGCTTGTATACGGAGTTCTTTTCTCTTAAAATGTAAGAGAAACAAATCATGGTATACAGGTTCAGCAAGCTGCATCGTAAGGAACTGCAGTGAGGTGATATGTATACTCATGAAAGAACACTAATATCAACACCTAAACGTCACATCGGCTAAACGCAGTTAGCAAACCGAAACCGCGTTCATGACACTGAATGCTCAGGCGTAAGGTACTCTACCTCTGGCAGTTCAATACATCACATTCACTACTGTAGATTAAAGATCATTGACAAATAAACTATAATTTTCTATTCTCAGCGCATATGGTACGCTACAGTAACGTTTCCTGACTGGAAATAATGAAGCTTCGCAGAATCCGGGCGTTTACATGTAGCCTCACGTAACGGGGACGGTTCCTTATTGCTCGGTCTCTGAAGAAGCGCGTTCTCATTCGGCGCAGTTGCATGGCCACGACTAAAGAAGCTGTTTGACGTCTTCTACTTCTTATTATACGAGGAACAAAGCGGCGCGGGCAGCACGCCCAGTCTCAAATAGCCACGCTGGCGCATACAGTGGTATCCAGCCCTGCGACCCAGTCGCATCAGTAACGCGGGAAATAAAGCCGGTGTTCTGGCATACCAAGCGCTAGCTCTCGTGCACTCTGAAGCTCTGCGTCCTAAAGAGTGGCCGAGTTACGAAGGAAAATATAAACGTGCCATGCACGCCTTTGAAGGCTTTTTTTGCGTCAGTATACTGCGTGACCAAGCGGTTTGGCGGAGACGAAGATTCGGTTCTCAGTCGAAAAAGGATAAAGAATGGCGTGACCACATTCACTATAGTCACCTAGATGCGTGCACGCTGGGGAGCGCACTTAATAATAAATAATATCTGGGGCATTACGTGCCAAGACCATGTCATTATGAAGCACGCCGTAGTGGACGGCTCCGGAAATTTGGCATCATCTGGTGTTCTTCAATTTGTCCTGACGCTGAAGTCCCTAGAATTTACTGCTAGTATATTCCAGGAACCGTATTGACACCGTGCAGTACAGATGGCGCTAACGCACTTCGGCTCAGTTTAAATGCGACTGTTGTGGTAACCAGGATGAAACCTGTGACCTGCAGGTCAGCTGCCGAGCACGGTAACCACTGTGTCACCGTGGCGGACGGGAAGAGTACACTTATTCAACTACACAGCGTTTGCTAATTTGCCACCGTTACTCACGCCCGCTGCAAGCAGGGTGGTACCAATGGCAAGCATACCAGTCGCCAGCAGTAGAGTGAGTCAGTTGCAAGGTTTTAATGCAACGGCTGTTCTTTCTTTTCGTGAACCAAAGGTGTCCTTGCGAACTTGTTGATCTCGTTGACCAGTAAAATGGGGAACATAAGTGCAACATTTGAAGAAGTCGAACGACGTGCGCGTTTTTTTGTAAATGCACGTCGAAAGTCATCGATCAATTTGGCTTTCTTATTTTAGTATATTTACATCTATTATCATACTATAAAAGCCCATTCATTTCATATATTTACAACTCAGTCATGTATCTACGTCCTATATAAGTATCTAAAAGACACAAACCTAGTCATGAGTACAAGTCTCAGCAGTCTACTGATGTCTGCGCCCTCGCCTCCTTCAGTGCCTAGTATATCTTCAGTATAGTATCAGCCGCGGTGGTGTTGCGGTCAAGGTGCTCTGCTGCCAGACCGAAGGTAATGTGTTCGATCCCAGCTGCGGCGGTCGAATTTCAATAGAAACGAAATGGCAGAGGTTCGTGTACTGTGTGATGTCAGCGGACGTTAAGAGAACGCCACGTGGTCAAAATTTCCGGAGCTCTTCATTACGGCGTCTCTCATAATCCTATCGCAAGTTGCGGACGTAAAACCGCAGATATTAAATTACAATATCCTTAATGTCTGAAACGTTGTTACGTTGCCCGTATCTCTTGAGCCTTTCGTTTACGCACTCATCTTGCCATTTCTAACGTTCTATTGTTGCCCTTTCTAACGTGTCTTTGCGGTGAGGTAATCTTGCTATTATGGACTTCAATAACGCCAAGTGATAACGCAAAAAAAAAAACTTCGTATGGTCTCGCATAATGAGAACAAATTCAAAGTGGTCTTCTCTCAAGTACGAGATGGAAGCTCCCAAGGGCCCGGGCGTGAATACTTAAACTGACTACTCGTTATTTTTTGAAATACTTTTTTTACTTCTACTGTCGCATAGTAGTAGAAATATGAAATTGCCACGCGCGTTTGTTGTTTCAATTTTGCTGTATTTGATTGAAGCCCACAAAAACTGCCCGCAACGCTCAGTGCAGACCACGCTTCAGTATTCGAGAAGCTTCGCGAAAACTGATGCGCAGTGAAGACCAGCACAATGACAACTTGTTAAGGCTCAAACGCATCCCGCAACTTTGTGTTTAAGTGAAAGCAAGGAACACGAGAGAAGAGAAGGGCAGGAATGTTAGCCAGTCTAGAAAATCTGGTATGGTATCCTACACTGGAGCAATGGAAAAGGGAGATTAAAAAGTAGAGGTAGAGTGAAAGATCGACGGGGAGCACACAAGCAGAGTAACACACCTCACACTCACGTTATCGCCATTGTGCAAGGCTGATGTCTTCAAGAATTCGAGCTCTGCCTTCGTCGTCTTCATCCGCGACGACCGGTAGAGACATAATTCCGAAATTGTTCGTGCTGTCATCGATCTGCGATTTATGCTAGCGAGAGCGACCGTGACTAATCTTTTCCTGCACATTGTAGACAGTGTAGTTGCAGAAGATGTACTGTAATGTCTTCTCGTATAGCAGATGTTACAAATAGAGTTGTCAACCGTTTTGATGCGAAAGGAAGAGTGACTTGGTAAAATGGGCTCCTATAGCCATAAACGGCAAAGCAGAGGGGTATTTTTTTCGGGGGAGTCCAGTAGGTGTCATGAGACACAAATTGTTCGGCTAGTGCTGGTGCTGGTTATTCAGTCTGTATATGCCGAGGGGAAAGAGTGATTTTTTGTGCGGCCATTCAAAGTTGGCTACCAGCATTAGTCATTGATATGGGTATAGCCTCAAGCCTGTTACCTTGAACAGCTTATCCAAACGCCTTATCGGCGTGTTCAATGCCTACCACCCCACAGTGACTTCGCATTGGCAGCCTCTGAAATGTCACGTGGTATACTTTCTCGAATGATGTATAAATAATTAGACACATAATCTCGATGACCAATTTTTCGTATGATCATTGCAGCAGAGCAGACAGCGAATATTGCAGAGCTGCCTTCGAAGCGCTGAAGGTTGACCATCGTTGAGGTTGTTCGCGATTGACTGCACTAAGTGCAGCACGAACAGTGGCAAGTCCCGCAGACACCGATGTCGTTGAGTGTGCTGTCTTGAAACCGATGAAAATAACTATTTTAAAACGACCACTGCTCCGGATGAACACACTAGCTTTGCGGTCAATCAGAATAAACATCTACATGATGGGCGTACTTATCACCTCAGCGTAGCAGGAGGTTAGAACGTCTGCTTCCAATGTGGAAGGTGCGGGGTTCGATACCCAGTGCCGGCCGGAGGCCACCGAATTCAAAAGCAGAAGGGAATAGGAGAATATTTGCACATAGCGCTCACTTAGTTATGGTACAAACTTCACCAGGTACCCCGCTAAAATAATGCACGAGCGGGCTTCGTGGCACTGCTATGGCAGTACTACGCTTAGATCGCTTGGAGGGGGTTGTGCTAGCTTGGCGGCATGGGACTTTCCATGCTTACTCCTCGTGCAAACGAAGCAGACATAGCCATTTCAGAACTGATGGTGAGAGCTCAGATTTTTTTTTCTGATTACAGGTTCTCAGGAGTGCACTTCTGGTGAAATGAAGCAGCAGAGAGGTATCTTTGGCTTAGATGCGGGCTGAAACCTGATGGAAGGTAGACCGAACAGTGCGAAGTCATTGCACAAGGTGGAAAAGTACCTCAGCCAGATCGTCAATCGCAAATTATTTATACTTACGAATCGCTCGGTACTAGAGAATGCTGGTGCTGTCGCGATGGAGTGACTGCTTCTTTACGGTAGAACAAGTGATCCTCGGCATTAGCTAACTCACTCATTTCATTACCTCTACAGTTGCTCGACCAACTCTTTTGAACTTCTGCCGGTTTTGGCTAGGAGTGACCTTGGCGAGACTCTTTTTCTTTCGTTTTGAGAACAGTCAAGAACTCTACGTGTGCTACTTTTAGTCACGAGAAGATTGTTGAACGTGTCAGTTTTGTGTGCATTGTACTAAATAGAGCCTCTTTGTAATGAAATCTCAGTTTATATAGCAAGCGCATGTTGTGCGTTGTTCAGCGCACGTCCTTGCAGCAATGCGAGCTGGTTCAAATAATTATTTTAGCACTAACTTCGCTGACAAAGCAGCTTAAAAGAAACTCGCGTGAATTTTGGACCACAGGTATACACATACAAGTAGCATTAAGCTAACACCTACAACTGCACGTACTCTAAGCATGAAACATTTATTCACAAAAAGACAGATTTTTTAAATGACCTACGTGAAGTGGTGCATGAAATAATGAATGCCACCGAAAGCCATCGTTTAGAGAAGGATCCAATTGTCTTTCGTGATTTCTGCACGGACATGGACAATCCGTCGTGCGGGCACGTTAGCTTCTGCAAATTTCCTTGTTGTGCCACGGTTTGCCAATCCATAGTTCATAGAGCCACTCTATCACGCGAGCGACAGCTTGGTGTCGTACGTGTCTTGCGACGTCTCAATCAACGCACGACTTTTCGCACACCTTGCGAAACAATCCACGTCGAGACGATACAGCTGCGATCGGGTTTCGATAAGGAATTTATACGACGGGCGTTCACAAAGAATGCCGAAATGGTGCTCGCTCGACATTAATCGCGCCCCAAAAATTCTTAAGCTTGAAGCCCCCATGCACAGGTACGGAGCGTACGATATATGCAAAAAAAGAAAAAGAAAAGAAAAAGAAAACAGTGGAGATAAATGAAGGCCGAATGGCTTCGCATACACGTGTGCATATCTGCTCACACATCGCTGCGTCAGCAGCAGCTAGCGTCATGCATCTTCCACGCATGTTACCTGACTCCCTGTTTATACCTGCATGCATCAAAGCGTGCTACCCGTACTGCCTCCGGCCACGCCGTTGAAGCAGCCTGCCCTGCCTCTTTTTCCCCCTCCGGGCGTTATCTCAGCCAGTGACGTCACTGGGCGGGCAATGCAGTCGCATCGAGGCTGAGCTCACTGTCCATAACTCACACGCACAGACCGACGCACGTGGATTAGCTGAAGTGGCTACCGGCGTTGGGACGAAGAAACGATACGCTCTTGCTGCTTCGCCCGCACATATATGAAACGAGCGAAGCGCTTTGCCCCCGTAAGGAGGCTTGCATTGATCGGGACGGCCCAATCTAGGATCGGGACAGCTGGCTGCCCCCTCCCCTCTCTTCGTTAACTTCTTTTTGTTTGAATCAACTCGCCGACGCTTTTTCTCGCAGCCGGTACACCACGTTCTCCGCTTCGGCAGACATCGTTAGGGTGAGAACGAAACTGCCGGTCAAGTCTTTGGACATATAGTGTGAAGCGTCTGCATCGACCTGCGTGCGATGTATAGTCAGAAAAGGAAGCGGCAAGAGGAACGATAAAGAGAGAGAGAAAGAAAGACTAGAACTCTCCCTAAGGAGCTTTTTGAGATTCGACCACGCCTTCAGTGCCACGGGCGTCGCAAGTCGTACAGTGGCCGCTGGAAACAAACGAGCTTTCTCAAGGTGGTGGGCGCGGGGAGGTGCGCATATTTAATTAGGTGCCTGCGTTTAATGGACTGCCTATCGAAAGCAGCGCAGGTCCCCCTCTTTTACTGGCCGCTTACACAGACCATAAAGCCGTTGGCGACGACGTCCCAATCCCCCCCTCCCTATCTTGCTCGCGTCCCATGAGTCTGAGCGCTTCCTGTGGGCATGCAGTGCAGAAAAGGCCTGCATCAGCCGGTACGTGTCCTTCGCCCGTGAGCGCGCGGTCCTCTTTTGACGGCGCGCTGTCCATTAACGCCCGCAAACTGCAGGAAATGCCGTTGGCAGGGAGGGCGCGGAGGAGATGGGAGACTGTGCGTACAGTACAGAGGCGCGCAGAGACCCGGCTGGCTGGAAGGCGAGACAAATGGCGTTCGCCGCGCAGTGTGGGAAATAGGTTTCGTTAAACAGTTTGCGCACATGTACGGTAGCACGTGCACGTATCGTCACAACGTCGTTTCTTCACGGTCTGAAGGGCCTGTTCACTGCATCTGCTTCGGATAATTCCCGCGTGAGAAAAAATGAAGAAAAAAAAGGAACACGGCTTCTTTCACCTGAAGTGATGACGACATTGGCTACCTCACAAAGGCTTCAGGTTCGCTACATAGCTCGGATATCGAATCGGTGCAAGCACGAGAACGCTGCCGAGGAGGACAGTGGCACGATGAAGAAGAGTCGGTGTGCGTTGCCCCGCTTGCTTCGGCATTGGGAATGATTAACGAGCCACAGCATCAGGAGGAGGTCTGGGCGAATGTTCTCTGCATTTTCTTAATCTTTTGAGGGGCCTTACTGCATGGATTTCTTGGTTGGCGCCGAAGTCGAAGCCCGGGGGGTCTAGCAGAGGATACGGTGTGCGCTAACTTGAGTCGAAGAATGCGTCGAGTTTTTTTTTCTAATTTCTTTTATACTTCGTACATTATCGTTCCTGGATGCATGCAGCATCGTGGACAGCGGCTCCCGTGTAACTGCTACTCTGATAGGATCGCGAGGAAAAATGGGCTATCGAACGTTTTCACGCCGCGTGGGGCCTCCGCGTACGGCCGTAAAAAAAATGGCAGAGGAACGAATAGAACAAAGTTCTAGAAAGAAATGATAAGCAAGTGGCCGAAAGAGGAAGTAAGTCGAATGCTTATATACTGCCCGATCGCTTGCATCATCCCTATACATGAAATATTTTTCTTCTTCAGACGAGAACGCGTTGGAATTCACCAACATCCGCGTCGTGAGACTCACCAACATGCTGTCGCTGCTGCCGTGCAGATGCGAATGAGAGAGCTACCTGTGTCCGTTGGAGTTCTAAGCACTCTGTTGAACTAAATCTTTCGTTGGCGCTTGTCGGCATACCGTATAACTTCTACTTCAACGGCAGCTGCAAAGTCGAAAGAAAAGCATCCTTTTTATTGGCTTGATATGAGGAGATGCAGGCGCTCAAACAAGGCGATAGCTACTGCTTACCTCTTGAAGAGGTCGGACATGCAACACAGATGGTGTGTGCATGAAGAACACCGGATCACACAGGAACGCGCAGCACGTGTAATATGCAGGCTCGGAAGTTTGCTCAAACTGTGAGATCTAATTTGTGCACCATATTGTTTCGGCTGCCCTGTTAACCCTTGGTATTCACGGTACGACACTTTAATTGTTACTCGTGAGGGGTCGGCTTTCTGCTTTCCCATAGCAAATTGTTAAGTACTCTAGATCGTTAAACACTTTTTCTAAAGACAAACAAATAATGTTGCCACGTTCCTTCCTCAAGTTTTCTTCTCACCCCATTACGCTGCCACGCGCTTCTCAGCGCAAACCGCGCCTACAGCGTTCGAGAAGCTTCAGGGCGGCAGTAGATCATTTTGTTGAGATTACGCCCACTTCGTGAACATTCTAGATTATTCTCGAATCTGCGTCGCCGCTAGCGATAATGCTAAAATGTTCGATGGCGATTGTATAAATGCCGTCACGCTTCGCCGCTTGTCAGTTGATCGACGAACAACGCTGCATTCGCCACTATCAGTGCATGTGTGCTACTGTAACCTGATTTTCAGTTTACCGGGCACAGGTTCGCCAAAATGAACACTTTGATCTGACCATTCAGTCTTCTGCCTTCAGCAACGTCATGACCCCGTGAAAATATGTGATTCTGTTCGAACTTTGTGCATTTTGCGCTTCCTTTTTCTATTCGTTTCTTTCAGTGATCCGTGATTCGTAAGAGTATTGCACTGGCCCCGCCACGGTGGTCTAGTGGCTGAGGTACTCGGCTGCTGACCCGCAAGTCGCGGGATGAAATCCCGGCTGCGGCGGCTGCATTTCCGATGGAGGCGGAAATGTTGTAGGCCCGTGTGCTCAGATTTGGGTGCACGTTAAAGAACCCCAGGTGGTCGAAATTTCGGGAGCCCTCCACTACAGTGTCTCTCATAATCATATGGTGGTTTTGGGATGTTAAACCTCACGAATAAATGAAGAGTATTGCACTACTGTAAGTTACATCGTACAATGCTCTCTTGTTTGCACGTGCCACTGAAGTTATTTTGTTACACCGGAAAGTTGTATACACACCTAAAGTGCTGTTCGTAGTATGCAATAAACTTTCCCGTTTCAATCGTATTAGGGAGCGCTCTCCCGTACATCGTGCTCTGAATCGTCAACCGTTTTTTTTTTCCTAACACTCTTCCATAGTAGAGTAGGGATAGCACTTTATCGTTAACTATATTGCTGAACCCAGTTGGCGTGTTGGTGCGCCTTGGTGTGGGCAATGCAAAATGAGGTGATGCGCGTCTTCGCATACGAATACGCGATTACATTCAGTAGTTTCAGTGTGGCCAGTCCTGTGCATGAAAGCCAGATTTTCGTCTCGTGTTTGTTTCAACTTTGCAGCGCTGCTACTATAGCACTCCGTGGAAAGTTAGCTGGTCTTTTCTATTAGATAGCCTTCGACTAAGCGTTAAAAATACATTTTAAGAGTTAAAATTGCGAGAAAGGGTTAACCTAACCTAACTCAACGCCTAACTTAGCCTTAATATAACTGCGATTTTTCATATTTTCGTTGCTAATCGCACAAGATCAAGAAAGTAAAAAAGAAAGATGGGCACAAAAAGAACAATATTGAGCACACAAAGTGGGTGTCACAGCTTATTTTATGTATTGCCGTTGTCTTCTGGCCGATTATGTATTGGCCATGTCGGACGCTGCTTCATTAGACATGTGCAGGAACACAAGTGATTCATGCACACTGGTTTGGGCTATTACTCTTGCCTTACTGTGGAAGAAGTACGACAGCTGTTTTCCGAAGCAAGAAAAAACAAAGTGTTTTCCAAGGCAAAAAAAAGAACAAAAGAAGAAGTTATTGAGGCATTTTTCATAGAAAGAAGAGGTGAAACTTGTGTTAGTTCACCCTGATTATCTTTATCATATAGGGAAATAGATTTCTTAGATGGACACATTAGGATCCTTCCGAGACTCTAACGCGCACGTGG
This sequence comes from Rhipicephalus microplus, assembly GCF_013339725.1. Lineage (NCBI taxonomy): Eukaryota > Metazoa > Arthropoda > Arachnida > Ixodida > Ixodidae > Rhipicephalus > Rhipicephalus microplus. The sequence continues at coordinate 91,652,119 of NC_051169.1, forward strand.
CTCTGCCACATCACCGAATGTAAGATTATCGGTGTGATCGATTCTCTTCGAAATTTAGAAACTGTGTACTTTCGAGAAATGAACGCAGCTGGAAGTATGCGCGTGTGTGATCTGAGTTTCCAACTTGCTATCTTCTTCACGCTGCAGTTTAAACACGTCTTAAAAGTGACATCTAGTAACACTGACAAGCTAAGTGGACATGACAATATAGTTCCAAAGCAAAAAAAAAAAAGTCTGCGAAAAATGAGTAGACCTGTCAAGGATTTAGCGAATGCTGTAGTTGATACATTTTTACCTATACACCGTTTGAAAAATAAAGGAAGAAAAAAAAAAAGATTGTACTTCTGCCTTTCTTCGGAGCTTTATTCTCACCTTGAGGAGATAACGTCACGTGCTACTATCGCCGCCACAGTTGTATACAAAATATCCCAGCAGAAACAAGGCTACGCACCAAACTGTTTAAACTATCCTGCATTTTTGTGAGAACAGGAGTTGGCGAAAGCTGATCGTGGGCCCAAACCAGCAATACTTCTATTACCGTTTCACCCTTTAGCGGGCGACTATACCTTTGAACGGGTGGTAAGATATTTGTTATTCTGACACCTTTTAATTTCATATTTCATTCTTAACCTCGGAATTTTAAATGGGAAGTGCAACAGATCACCCTTTGTCTTTAAAACGCTGATGCTTGGTCTTATATATCGAGAGAAATATTTCCATTGATGAAGTAGTTTGTTTGCGTCCGTGTTTATAACGTTTAATTGTTCACGAAATATTCTTACGAAGTTCTCTCTTCTCACAGAGTCGGTAATTCGAAATACATTGCGCTCGTGTACAGGCCAATATATTACATTACTCGTCAACAATATAACTCAGAGTGTATGAATTTGAGAGTGGATGAATGGATGAATGAACTTTATTAAGTGCTTCGGAACGCACTTCAGCCCGTGGCCGGCCACTCCAACGTGGGAACGGAAAGACCGAGTCTCTCTGCTGGATCGCGGGCCCTTTGGAGAGCCCACAACTGTTGTTCGAGTCCGGAACTCGAAAGTGTACAAATGATCATTTCCCAGCTATACACTCTAAGGATTTTAGTATAAACAGAATGCATATTCACATAGTAATTTTCACCATAGCGTCTGTACGTTCACGCTGATGAGAGGTCGCTGTGTGCCACCGAGATTGAAACACGCTTATTTTTTTTTTCAGACTCTCAAGGAATTCTGTATAATGTCTAGTTCTCCTCGCTGCCCTTTCTCCTCACCGCGTCACGTCCAGCTGACGGGTTGAAAGTTGGAAACGTTTCGTTGTGGAGATCGTAACTCCACTCCCACTCCTCCCAACTCTGCAATCCGTCAACGAATCCCCGCTGCGCCCTTTTCAAGCGATTCTCTCCTCTCAGTTTCTGCGCCGACGTGAAAACTGGGCCGACGGAGCTTGTTTTGGAAAGTTTGAGGGCATCGCGATTAGAAAGGATTGTCGGAAACAGGAACGCCACGGGCTCGCCACCAAGGCAGCCGACGTCGCCGACGACAATGCGACTCAAACAATACGCCTATGTGACGGGAAAAATGCCCACAACATCGCGAATGTTCCTACCCTCTCTCATCCCTTTTAACAATTAACGTGCGCGTTTTATGTATCCGACAGTACTATTTGCCAAGGAGGTTTAAAAAAATATTTTAAACCTCCTTGCTGTTTACAGAGTGGTTTTCAGCGTCACTCATTCTACTGAACAATAACGCAAAGCGCGGAGTGAACTGTTTATATATATATATATATATATTTAAAGTATGGTGACGCTATTAGAATCAGGCTTTAAATCGCAGCATGATCGCGAAATTGATTTGTGGGGTTTAACGTCCCAAAACCACCATTTGATTATGAAAGACGCCGTAGTGGAGGGCTCTGGAAATTTTGGCCACCTGGGGTTCTTTAACGTGCACCCAAATCTGAGTACACGGGCCTACAACATTTCCGCCTCCATCGAAAATGCAGCCGCCGCAGCCGGGAATCGAACCCGCGACCTGCGGGTCAGCAGCCGAGTACCTTAGCCACTAGACCACCGCGGCGGGGCTCGCGAAATTCGAGAATCGTTCTAGATTCACAAGTTCAATGGTTTGTTACCCGGCTTAGGCAAATGCGTAGGCAAAGTGTCATGACTTTCTACGATGCCCTAACATCCGCAATTTTGCGAAATATTTAAAGAAGCATCCCTAACGTATTCTATACTTCCTAAAGGTTATCACATATACTTTTTTTTTCATGCGTGATCCTCGTCGTCAATGGTGAATGTTACAAATGCCTTTTTACATGATCATAATCTTGTTTATTGTATTACATTTTTAATGGTTTTTTAGTGTAGTCACGGCTGTTTCAAAAAATTTTCGTGACACTCATATGCTGATCGCACGTGTTTTCTACTCACGTGTTCATGCCTGCCCATAAAAGCTGCCACATACTCGTATTTCTGTTAATCCTGACGAAGGCCGTGCCATGGCCGAAACGTCAACAAATATCAAATTTTCGTAAGTGTGCTTCTTTATTTCTTGACTATATTTGCACCGGACCCACAGATCTTTTACTTTGAATCATTATATATATATATATATATATATATATATATATATATATATATATATATATATATATATATATATATATATATATATATATAGTTAGCATTATGTATGCGTTTCATCTTCACTGATCTGTACATACTCATCATCACCACTCATGTTTGGGTTGTGGCGCACATACTCGAGACAATAAAGAAGAGTTTTTAGGGTCTTGGGCGCTTGATAAGGATGTGTATATGTACATAAGGGCTCCTTTTTTTTCGTTAGACACAATATTAATAAGATCTAACTGACAATAACTCAAGGAAAGCACAAGGACAGTTATTACACTTAATTGTAATGTAAAAGTGTGCAGGAAGAAAAGTTGATAAAAGGATAACTTGCCCTGGGCAGGAACCAAACCTGCGACCTTCGAAAAACGCGTTCGATGGTCTACCAACTGAGCTATTACGACGGCCATCTCCCATCCACTTTATTGGGTATATATGTGAACTTAAACGTGGGAGTGTCCGTCAGCGACACCAGTAGCCATGGCGGCGAGTGTGGTGCACTCTTTATCAACATGTTTGGCGTCACGTAGCATGCCGACTTATTGTGACCTGCCATCTGACCAAAAATGCCTCGTATACTACCTAAACGCGCCAAGCCTGCCTGAACGAGACCGTCGTGAATGAATGACAGATGGAAGAGTACACTTAAGGGCTCGTTTTGTCTTGCAGACAATATCATTGAGATCTAACAGACAATGTTGTATAGAAAGTATAGGGGAACCTATTATACCTAATTGTAATGTAAAGATGTGAAGAAATAAAAGTGGATGAAAAAATAACTTGCCGTGGTCAGGAACTCAGCCGTTCACTGTGATGTTCTAAGCAATGTCACGCGACGCGATAACGCCGCCAATGCAGCGCACTTGCTTTCCTGCCAGGACAGATTGTTTGTGGCAAATACATCGTCCAACACGTCATGGCAGCACGATGCTTGGTTAACAAAGCTGGAATTTGATTATGAAAGACGCCGTAGTGGAGGGCTCTGGAAATTTTGGCCACCTGGGGTTCTTTAACGTGCACCCAAATCTGAGCACACGGGCCTACAACATTTGCGCCTCCATCGGAAATGCAGCCGCCGCAGCCGGGATTCGAACCCGCGACCTGCGGGTCAGCAGCCGAGTAACTTAGCCACTAGACCACCGCGGCGGGGCTCGCGAAATTCGAGAATCGTTCTAGATTCACAAGTTCAATGGTTTGTTACCCGGCTTAGGCAAATGCGTAGGCAAAGTGTCATGACTTTCTACGATGCCCTAACATCCGCAATTTTGCGAAATATTTAAAGAAGCATCCCTAACGTATTCTATACTTCCTAAAGGTTATCACATATACTTTTTTTTTCATGCGTGATCCTCGTCGTCAATGGTGAATGTTACAAATGCCTTTTTACATGATCATAATCTTGTTTATTGTATTACATTTTTAATGGTTGTTTTAGTGTAGTCACGGCTGTTTCAAAAAATTTTCGTGACACTCATATGCTGATCGCACGTGTTTTCTACTCACGTGTTCATGCCTGCCCATAAAAGCTGCCACATACTCGTATTTCTGTTAATCCTGACGAAGGCCGTGCCATGGCCGAAACGTCAACAAATATCAAATTTTCGTAAGTGTGCTTCTTTATTTCTTGACTATATTTGCACCGGACCCACAGATCTTTTACTTTGAATCATTATATATATATATATTTAAAGTATGGTGACGCTATTAGAATCAGGCTTTAAATCGCAGCATGATCGCGAAATTGATTTGTGGGGTTTAACGTCCCAAAACCACCATATGATTATGAGAGACGCCGTAGTTGAGGGCTCCGGAAATTTTGACCACCTGGGGTTCTTTAACGTGCACCCAAATCTGAGCACACGGGCCTACAACATTTGCGCCTCCATCGGAAATGCAGCCGCCGCAGCCGGGATTCGAACCCGCGACCTGCGGGTCAGCAGCCGAGTAACTTAGCCACTAGACCACCGCGGCGGGGCAGCGTTCATTATTCGATGTAACAGCAATTTCTTCCGCAAACATGCGCCGGCGGGGGAAATAGAATGTGCCGCGAGTATGGCGTGCAGCTCCCCGGATCTGTAGAATAAAGCCCGTCAATTCTTAAGCGTATACGCCTATGAATTCACTATATTTCCAGGCTGAAAGAAGCGGTGCCTTGTTTCTGAAGCAGTGACATTCATTAACCTTTTTGTCTATTCCGTGTATGATCCAAGAAGAAAGCGTGCCGCGGTCTTCAATTATCGGCTCTTGAATACAACCTTCCGGGGAGCGAGGCTCATTCCGGCTATTTGCAGCACAAGGCCGGCGAGAGTGGTTTTACTTCGCTCTTCACCCTGTATATTCCTCGGGGCACTGGAGTTCTAGACTGCTTGGATTATGTACATAATAAAGTTTTCTACTACTACTACTACTACTACTACTACTACTACTACTACTACTACTACTACTACTACTACTACTACTACTACTACTACTACTACTACTACTACTACTACTACTACTTTGCACACTTAAACGCGGTAAGCCTCGCGCTCTGCCCCACCCTTTGGCGGCCGCGGTGTGATGAGCTGTTGTTCAACGACATTTTTTTGGCAGCATAGAGAGCTGCAGACGAAGGTCCCGACTTTGATCCCGGACGCTGTGGTCGCATTTCCGTGGAGGCGAAATGGCAGAGGCCTGTGTACTGTGTGATATAACTGCACGTAAAACATCGCCAGATGGTCCTAATTCCTGGAGCCTTCCACTGTGGCACCCCTTATAATAATCTCGTGCTTTTTGAAGGATATATAAGCCCTAGATTTTATTATCATTATATTAGAGTTACAGAATCACCGAGAATTAAAGGAATATAGCATCGAGTGATGTAAACAGGTGATAAATAAATCGTCACTCCACTATTATTCCCGGAAAACGGCAGGCCTCGCTTTCCTCAACGAGCGCCGCAAAGCGGCAATTGTGCATGTGGCTGCTTTTAATGAAGGTAGCTCGCTGGAAAGACGACGACATATCACTGCGAATCATGCACGGCTGTCAACGATAATCTAAATTAGTTCTTCGCATCAGCTCGAAAGCTATCAACGAGTGCGCACATTTGCACTTGACCCGGTGAACGAAAACGCACAGAAGATGCGGGAGTGCTATCAGTTGTAGTTTCTCCAGATAAATCTCATGGTAGATCACATTTTACGCTAGCTCTTCATTTCCCAACTATCTGTATAGAATGAACGACGCAACCGTGCCACTTTTGGGCTCTCAACATTGATTGAAAAATCCGCTGACTTGCACGTCGGCTTGTTTTGCTGCTGCCCACACATGCACTACTTGCAACATAAAAACAACCGTGAATAAACGGGCTGAATCACTGGAGACGTCAAACACATCCCAGCACGTGTCACAGGTCATGTGACGTCACTTGTTACACCTCGTTATGCCGTCGAAGCTTATATAAGACGCGACACAGCAGTGACGGGGCAGACCCCTGTAACTAATAACCCAGTGCTTCCGGAACCGCGTCTCTCGCTCCGTCAATCATCCTACATCCCCTTGTTCCACCCGAACACACCGCAAGGAGTCCTAGAGGCGCAGACCACTCACCATACCAGAACAGTAGCGCAGTTATCGCGGCGTTTGCGGTGTTTCTCAGGAAAGAAAACCAAGTGCTATCTCGGCCCAAAAATGGTATTCGCGAAAAGTTTTCCGTCCGGCTTTAACAACCAGACCCAATGCACGAGCAGCGAGGGTCGTATATGCGACATCTTCAAGGACCTTCCCATCTGGAACCGATATTTCTGGCAGGTGGGCCTCGAAATGAAAGAACATTATCCGGGCCAACTGTCGCTCGTCGCAATCAAGGGCTATGGTTCGGTTAAGCCGAAAAAATTGCTCGAGGCTGCTGCATACCTGCGTGACTTGCTGACGCTTCACCGCTGCGTCGTATCTTGTGAACTACATTCCTTCCTTTTGGACAACGACCACCAAAGTGTGTGTGACGCGTTGCGCAGGAGCCCAGGCCTTACAAACTTGAAGTTTTGCGTAGTGCCCAGAGCCACGGACGTGCAGCGGGACATAATCTCAACGCTGTCCCATCTAAAACAGCTCAAACAGCTCGCACTCGGGAAGGTGGATCTCGACCATGCTTCGATATTGGACCTCGCGGATTTTCTGAAGAGCACTCGATCACTGACGACACTGATCTTGACCCAGTGGTATCTCCTGTTCGAGGAAGCATGTGTTATCATCCGGGCACTAAAAGAGAACCGGACAATCGAGACCCTGTCACTACGTACGTGTCTTGGAGGCCACTGTTCGAACCGGTGGGCCATAGTTTTCGCCGATTACGTAAGCGAGAACCAGACGCTGCGCACCCTGAGCGTGACAACACACTATCACGAATCTTTTATCGAGGCACAGCTCATCGTCACTGCATTGTTCCATAATCAGACCATCTCCGCGCTGAGCCTGATAGGCTTCACGCTAGATTTTGGGAGCACCAAGCTCATCGGTAGTTTGCTAAGCAGGAACCGCATTCTGAGGCGCTTGCACTTGGTCAAATGCGCGTGGTATAGTTCGTGCGACTGTAGTATCACATGCGCTGACACGCACTTCATGGACAGCTTTGACAGTGCGTCCAGCCTGATTTATCCCTGGCTGGTGGGCCTCGGTGAAAACAAGGTGTTGGAAGAACTCACCCTTGACCTGTCGTTGTACCAAACTCACGAGTGCAAGTTGTTTTTCGAGACGGTTGCCAACAACCCGTCCCTTAAGGTAACCATCGAGAAGTTTCGGCACGAAGATTTGGCCAAGATACACCATTTCATGCGGGAAAGCGGCGCCCAAGACCGCTGCGTCTTGAAGGACAACGTTGTGGTGGACGGACACTGCGACAACCTGTCCCGCGCTGAGTTAGATACGAAATTTGACAATTTCGAGCGGCTCCTCACCACTATGACTCTATTTTCTACGAGCACTGGCGTGCAGACGCTGCAGCTGAAGATCCGCAGTGACCAGTTCCATGGTGCCGTGGCTTCCCTGATTACGGACTACATCGCAGGCACGTCAATCCTGAGGGAGCTGAGTATAGAGTTCATCGGCGCCCAGTCATTAGTGGTCGACAGGTCCGAGCGGAGGTTGGTGCAAGCGATGTCTCTCAACAAGAGCATCCGCAATCTTACCCTTACAGGTCTTCGTTTCGACGAAACCGATACTCAGATACTGGTCGACATGGTACATTTAAGCCGGACGCTATGCGAGTTGTCCTTCTACCCACGCGACTACAAGTCCACCGCCTCGCTGATCCAGAAGCTGTCACCGAACGTCTCAAGTAACTACATGCTCCTCCGAATAGAATTGCGCAGGTGCCCAGAGCTGAACGACCACCTGTTCACCATCAAGGAGACCGTGCGTCGCAACTCATCGCTGGTGACGCGCGCCGCGCACTTCGTCACTGGCAATAGGAGCAGATACTGCGGGACAGCCGCCGAATTAGTGCACGCACACCCGGGACTCGTCGAGAAAGTGCAGGAACTCGCATCGATTAGCGAAAGCGAAGCAACTTCGCGCATCAAGGCCAGCATGAAGAACTTATCCGAGATGGATGACTTCATGTGTGTGGTGGGTGTCGTCAGAGATAGCGTGACTTGCCAGAGGCGTGAAGATGGTGCGAAGCAGCTGGTGGACGTCAGTCGGGACTGCTGGCTGCACATACGGCAGTACCTGAAGGTTGCCGACATATTGGCTGAAGAGTAGGCGCGACTTGTATTTGCTACGCCATGGGGAACTTACCCAGGTTTCTCCCCGGAGGAACTCGCCTCCCTGGGACAATTTCCGCCGGGGTATGCGTGCACAATAGTTTTCATGTTTTAGTATGCAAGTGCCGTGAAAATAAGTGCCTTTGTGTTTAGCTGGTCAGCTGGTTTGCCCAAATTTTTTAGCGTCCTCCAGTTCAATGACCCAAGCTCAGGTTTTGCACGACGGGATGTCCAGGCCTTGCCTAGTCAAGGCTTCGCGGGCCTACTGGGCGGCCTAGATTTGGTCGACGACTCCGGTGAATGGGCAAGACGTTAACCCAACTCACCAATAGAAGACCGGTAGAAGTGCCTTTGATATTAGCTTTGCATACCAAAAGCGTGTGTGAGTTTAGCGGCTCTTTGTTTGTGGTATTATGTTGTGACTGGAGCTGATAGTTGTTTTTCTGAGACAAATTCCATTCGGAACGCTAGCTCTACCCATTTTAAGGCTTTTTAAACAATTTTAATTTAAAAACTTATTATGATTCCACTGCATCAATAAATTATTGGTCCTTTGGATTGTTTTTTTTTTTCGGACTATAGAACCGCGTAAATTAGTACTGAGGGTAAAGGAACATATTCACCCCGTGACACTATGCGATCCTTCGCAGCAGGGTCTGTCTCTTTCTCCTATTCTGGGGTTTCATTGACGCTGTGCGTGCAAGCACCGAGCTCCCGACTGAGGAGAACCGAAGTTGTTTAAAGGCAGGACGACATGTATTTCTGAAAAAAAAAAATGCTTATTGTACTGCAGCTAAGATAAGTATGTTATGAACGGTCATCGGGCCTCTATACAGCAGACGCATGCGCAAGATGGTTGTGTCTCCCCTATTTTCTGTGAGGGTGTCATCTAGTGCTCTGCGTGTTGTGTGCAATAAAAGAAACTATGTCCTCTATAATAATGGCACCCTTTCTTCATTTCGTTGTCGAAGCAAAGCTTATTAGCAATAAATGACCGCGATGGCAGTGGCATAGTGTGCGAAAAACCCGGCAAAAGCAATTTTACAGAAGTGAAGGACTCGATGATGCGCCGGTCACATGCGTGTATGTATGGACCGTTTTCCAGCAATCGAAGCTGCAGTGTCCCGATCAACCATTTGCGATATGGCTCTGCCAGCTTGTGTCAATGTCACTTGTCATTTCCCGCTGCGGCATATAATTGTCTCCCAGATGTGAACGCGTGACAGTCTTTGTTGCCCACAGCAACTTAAGTGTTGCGCAACTAACCCAGCGTACAAATGAAGTAAACAGCTAGCTAGAGCACTGCATGACGCGATAGAATGAAAGCGAAAAATCGCAGCTTATCCACGGAGTGAATGATGATGAGTTGGGCGAAGCTTCGGAAGGGTTTATCGGTAAACCATTAATAGTCCGTCCGTTGTCTGCTTGTCTGTCTGTACGTCCGTCCGTCCATCTTGTGAACACTCCAAGTACAGTCATCTCGCATCTTTTCATAATATATTCGTCATATACAAGTACCGCCATCTATCATATACACCAATAACTAAACAAGAGGTTTCTACCTACAACTGCGTATATCGAAGACGCAGTACCTACGTCTTAAGGAGCTTCGTTTTTAAAAGAAAGGTACATCCGACATGCACAGTCCAACCCAGGGAAGTAGCCAAAGGTGAGGTTTCAAACCCTCTGCAAATTTTCAATTTTGCTTCTGTACATGTTGAGCAAACACACGCACAAGTGCATAAAGTACGCCTAAACCCCACCCCCTTTTCCTCAAAAAAAAAACAACATTCTGGCTATGCCTTTAGCTAGAGCTACACCTGTCCTGATTTTTCATGACAGCAAGATCTCTTCAATTTTTTTTTTCTAATCGAAGAAACTAATTTCTTCAGTCTTGCGTTCCCTTTCTGTGCCATGTATGTGGCCCTTCATAAGAATGACAATAGTCTATAGGAAGCTCTTCGTAATTTATAGCAATGATGTGTTTAGATCGACGTATACAGAAATTTTTGGAACGTAGGACAAAGCCGCCTTACTGGTACGTAGCACGTTCACTTGAGCTTTTAATATTGAGTCGTTGTCCGAATGTAGACGTCTTGTTTAAACAGAGCCGGATACGGTTAAAACTGTGAAGCCGTCCAGGAATTGTGCTACGAAATGCAGTGGAAAGGCTGCTGTTTAAACATAGAATTCAAGAACGCAAAAATTATGTTCTATAAGCCAAGCCAAGGCATTTGCACTCTGTCGGAGAAAACCTTCCCGTAAATCATCACCTTCGCATATTTTGAAGACCACGGTAAACGAAAAAAAAAAAAAGCTGTAGTTTTCTTCAGTGCTCCTATTAATCAACAGCGAACTCGGGTTAAAGAAAACAAACTCTAGTCCGAAAATTATACTCCCGAGAGACTGTGAAAATGTGCACGTTAAGAAGTATATAACATAGCCCTATACCCAGTTTTAATTATGTTGATTCAACTGTCTAGTCCGCTCTCAAATGCTGTGTGGGCCGGCCTGTTATTCTCCATATCAGGACCTACATTGATTCGGGATAGAGTGCAGCGGACTGACATCAGCCGAAGGTTGTGGGTTCGACCCCTGAGTCACATTTTGATGGAGGCCAGAGCGCTGAGCGATGACAGAGCGCGTTCAAGATCCCCAGATGGCAAAAATGTTGGGAGCCTTCCACAACGGGCTGCCTCATTATCACATATTGCTTTTGTCACGTAAAAACACAGATATTGTTATTACTTTGACTTCATATTAGTCAGTCTGAAGTGAACAACACGTGTAACAACTGACGCAGAAAGAACGAGTGACCACAAGAGCGCTGAACTGTCAACGTTTTTCTCTATTGAACGAAACCAATCTACAGAAATGAAAGCAGCTTGCCGCGCATGCGCAACACCCCACACTGAATTCATTGGTGGTGGGAGCATCTTTTCAGTTGTTATTGAAAACTCGTGTACCTAAGCAACGACTTCAAATGACGTGATGTCTTACTTTTTTTTCTTTTTTTTAGATATGATAAGTGTGCTGACACTAGATGAACCCTTGTTGTGAATTTCGATAGCTTCTTCTATCAAGCGTACGGTTTCTTCCCGATGCCTGCTTTGATATGTGGGGTTTAACGACCCAAAACACCCAAATGTCTATGACAGACGCCGCAGTGGTGGGCTCTGGAAGTTTCGACCATCTGGGGTTCTTTAACGTGCACCCAAATCTGAACACACGGGCCTACAACATTACCGCCTTCATCGGAAATGCAGCCGCCGCAGCCTGGATTCGATCCCGTGACCTGCGGGTTAGCAGCCGAGCACCTTAGCCACTAGACCACCGCAGCGGGGCTTCCCGATGCCTGCTAAAAATACAACAAGCGCAAGAGTCTGGGGAGCACCGGCAGGCTCCACAGTGAAGATTCAACTTGCTCCCCTGCTTCTGGCGAAGATATATAGTTAGCCTTCCCTCTGGGATGAGTGTTGAAGAATCGACCGTTCTCGCCGATCTACAGAATCAACGAAAAATGATCAGCACACACGACGGTTGCCCGGAACGGTGACTCGTGCACTAATCTTTCTTTCCGTTGGTACCGTGCCCCGCCGCGGTGGTCTAGTGGCTAAGGTACTCGGCTGCTGACCCGCAGGTCGCGGGTTCAAATCCCGGCTGCGGCGGCTGCATTTCCGATGGAGGCGGAAATGTCGAGGCCCGTGTGCTCAGATTTGGGTGCACGTTAAAGAACCCCAGGTGGTCTAAATTTCCGGAGCCCTCCACTACGGCGTCTCTCATAATCATATAGTGGTTTTGGGACGTTAAACCCCAAAAATCAATCAATCATGCGTTTTAACGCCCCAAAACCACGATGATGAGAGACGTCGTAGTGGAGGACTCCGGAATACTCGACCATTTGGAAACTGTAGTAAATGTAAACATCATCAAGGTTTCCTACTATGCACGATAGAGAGTAGATATCATTAACAGAGTACTATAGAAACACACGAAGCCTTCTTGATTCACCTTTAATCCGTCATGTCCTCACGTGTTCAGAGCATCCGCAGTAAAATAAGATTAAGTATCATGAAGGATAGTTGTTCCATCTGTATTGCACCGAAAACCCTGCTTGTATTTTTTTCTTTATTGCTTGCTTTTCTGCTGGTTTAGGTTACAGATGCAGAAAGGAACGATTTTTTTTTGGCAGCTAGACAGTGTTATGTTTTTGAGCCACCTATTTCCTTCTCCCTCGTCTAGGCATTGCAATATTCATGGCTTATATCGCCTGCTCGTTATCGTAATTACGGCAATAGAAAGGTTTATTAGATCGTCATTTAGCCCATGCTCGGTATTTTCTGCAGAGCCAGCGTAACAACACAAATAATAACGAGAGCATATCACAGTCAAATGCTAAAACATGCAACACACACCATGATTAACTACTCACGCTGTTATCTTTTTGTTGCCCGATTTCGCGGTAATGTACGCCTTACTATGAATGCAGGAACAAACTAGCGCACAATAATTAGTCACTATAACAGATCTTTGAGGAAGTAAAGGGTAAGTTCAAGGGCTTGGTTTTCTTTGTTAGAATGAATAATAATAATAATAATAATGATAACAGACAATAATGCCAGAGAAAGTATACTACATGTTATTAGAAGTCATCGTAACGTAAATCAGAAGATAGAAAAGTGGATGAAAAGATGACTTGCCACTGGCATAATGAGAACCTGCGACCTTCGAATGACACGACCGATGCTCTACCAATGAGCTATGGCTGCGGTGATCCACCCGTCTACTTTATAGGGTATGTATGTTCATTAAGACGTTAGAGCGTGAATCAGTGCCAGCTGTTGAATAACGGCGAGTGTGAAACACTTTTTTGTTCCTGTTTAGCGTCAAGTAGTAAGTTATGCTATTAGATGACAGCTGAGAAACAATTCACTTCCGGAGGGGAAGTTTCGTGCATGCCATGACTACTCGAGCCAACAACATGCCACTCCGCAGCCAACACAAACCAACATTAACCATTCCTTGTCCCTCACGGGCACTTCAAGGCGTCAAGTCTATCAAGTCTGCATGTGTTGCACGTGATCTTCCTCTCTTCTTTTTTAACATGAAAGTGTTTTATGCCAGAGTCTACCACGGCTACGCTGACGTAATTCCGTCATGGATATGACGTAAGATACATACCAACAGATTGCGAAGAAAAAAAACAACCAGAACACGAGCATCTGTCGCGCGCAAGCGAACCAGTAACCTCTTGAGTCGCAGCGCGCGGCGCTAATCACTACGCCAAGGTGTGTACGTTATCGAGAGAGCAAATGGCAGGGCATATATACACACCACACACTGTTTGGCAGTCCGCAGAGCTTCAAAACTTTAGCGGGTTTTCGTTATCAGTGGTGAAATGGCGCGACGGGCGCGAGTTCAGCGCGCTCTAAAGGTTGTGTCTTCCGTGAAGCGCCGCCTCCGCGGAGCTTGGTCTCTCCTGCGCGCGCGCTGATCAGACTCGAGATTCGGAAGAGGAGGGAAGTCAGCTCGCTCGCTGCCGCGGCTGCGTTTACGAAAGGAGCGCACTGATGACACACAACGAGGAAGAATTCTGACAGCTGTTCGCGTTTGTGTTCTGTATATTTGGGCGCTCGTTTCGCGCGCCTTTCTTACCGTATTCGAACAGCGTGCTTTAAGTGTAAAACTGTGACACTTGTTAGTCCGCGCTCGTCCTGTGTGTGCTGATTTCGTGTGCCCTCTCTGTCTGAGATGTGCGCTGCAAGTTTTGAGCTGCGTTACATTGTTAACGTGACATCGCAATTTCTTGCTATTGCTGAAACAATGCACAATATACGCTCAACTAACTCTGTGAAGACACGTTCCACTTTCGTGTTATATTGATTCCTACGGAGGTGGATCAGCTTCGTTTTTTACACGTTGATTGCAAATACTCATTCTTACGTTATTTTGATTCTGACACGCACGTATACTTACAAAACAGAATAATATTCAGGATGATCAAATATGGTCCAAATATAAAACACTCGCAGAAACATTCCAATTTAGGACAATGGCAATACCAGAGGATTGTTATGCACGGGATCTTGAGATATGCCGATTGTCTACAGAAGGGACCTCGAACACGTGGCCCACGAGGTTCTCGGCTGCGGCCTGCGGCCCGCATATGATTACATGTCTTCGCTCAACATTTCCTCTTATTTTTTTTAAGTGTGTTCGTGAACTACACAGGTTTGACTGGTTTAATGCATGGCCTCCGTGAGGGCCTTCCACTTGGTCACCTTCTTCGGAAACATAAGATTGAAACAAGAAACATATATGTAGTAGAATTATCCATAATAAGTTGAAATCTTGGCGCCAAATCTCTTTTAGAGATGACGTGCGCACGAGATATAGGAAGGTGGTGAAAAAGTTAATTCATGTGAAGACCAAAACATAAAACAAAATTGAAAAATAGAAATAAAAGCAGCATTGTGGGCTGCCATCACACTGCTGGTTTTGGGGTCAAGACCATGCGATGATTTTCTTTAGAATGGCGATGTTTTTCTACAAACTGTACCTCCCCCTCCCCTCCTCAGCTACCAACTAAGATCTCGTTTACTGCCCCAGTGCCCCAGCCCATGCGGGACTAAACTGCGTGAAGCCGGCCCGCCCCGCTGGCTGCGGTTTGATACCGTTCTGTATAGACTGTCTGCAAAACCATTACAGGATGAGACACCGGCCGGTTCTACGCGAAGAAAACTAACAAATCAAAGGATACGTGTTCACTTAGCCCTATAGCTTCTTTTACGCTGAGTTTGCTGAGCGAACGCGTGTGCTCGCACACGCCGCGAGTAAATTAATAATCAATTGCGGCACACCAATTCGTTAGCAAATGGCTTTCTCGTTAGTAATTAGGTTATTAGCGGCCCGATGTGTACACATGAGCCAGAGTAGGCAGGAAGGCACACCTCCTCGTACACCGCCCCTTTAATTCCAATGAATCCCGGCGCGTGCTGCGTGCTTCTTTCGCTTACGCTGTCGACGGGCAGAGTAGCAATTATTGGGGGCGAACGAAATGACACTGCACGTCGCGGAAGGTGAGCAGAACGCTGGCCCCTTCGTCTCTGCGTGCCCGCGGTGACGGTAAAAGGGTGCAGCACTGACGAAGCTAGAAGTGCCATATGTGTCAATGGTCATAGTTTTCAGACGTGAGCGCATGGCAGTAAATTAGGTTTTAACACAAAATCACTCCATGATAAGTAAACAGCACTTTAAAAGCACAATGTTCTGGTTAACGAAACGAATATATGCTGCTTTTTGTCTCCTGCACCACGGCAATCATGTATTGTCCAACAAATAAATAAATAAACGCCAAAGTTAGCACTTCAAGAAGAATAACGTGAAATAACATTAGGACAATATATAAGATACAACGATTAACATTGAAATAAACCTTCGTTGTGAAACCGTTGCGGAATTTAAAGGGAAGAGTGTGACGCCCCATAAACGCGTAGAACAAGGAACGGTTAATGTTGGTTTGTGTTGGCTTCAGTTTTGTATATTGTTGGCTTGTGTGGCTGGTGTCTGGCATGCACGACCCTTCATCTCAGCAAGCTTCAGCGAATTTTTTGTGTTTATAAAAAATGTTCAACGATTTCGAGTACTTCATACTCAACTATGGGAGAGCACTGAGCCGTCCCGCTGAAAGAGCTCGCAGTAGATGGTGCCACTCTAGTATATTTAGTTGTGTCCGCAACACGCTCATGAGCGTATCAGCATTAGGATCACCGCAAAAGATATAGATGAACTCCCCAAAAAAAGCGTATTTAAAGAGATGTTAATGTCTGCTAACTCTCCTCTTGCATAATAGATGTCAGAGGCCGATGGTCCGAATCATTGTTTATTTGACGCTTGTTTAAAAGTTGTAGCCCCGCCGCGGTGGTCTACTGGCTAAGGTAGTCGGCTGCTGACCCGCAGGTCGCGGGATCGAATCCCGGCTGCGGCGGCTGCATTTTCGATGGAGGCGGAAATGCTGTAGGCCCGTGTGCTCAGATTTGGGTTCACGTTAAAGAACCCCAGGTGGTCGAAATTTCCGGAGCCCTCCGCTACGGCGTCTCTCATAATCATATGGTGGCTTTGGGACGTTAAACCCAACATATCAATCAATCAATCAATGTTTAAAAGTTGTAGGACTTGAACAATGAGCCGTGGCAAAGGCCAGTGTGATAACAATATGGTAGAAGTGAAAGATCTGCCACACGAGTAGCCTGATACATAACTTTATACGCTCGCGTACATATATAAATATACTAATATGCATACAAATGCATATATAAATGCATTTATGTAAGGCACACGCATACTGCAGTATGCGTGTGTGGTTGTCTGCGTGTATATGTATACGTTGCGCTTACATTACACTGTGTGGGGCTAGGTGTTCTAGATAGCTAACTCCGGTTCCCCATCTTCGCCCGAACTCACTCTCCAAGAGGGAATATTCATGTTGCTCCATATGCAAGATGTGACACTTAAGCGTGATGCAAGTAATCGTGGCTGACTCACAGCCCCGATTACTTCACAGTAATCACAGTAAAAAACTCACAGGTTTCCTTAGACATTCCATTAAGACGACTCTAAGGCGAAGGCCACCTTCCTTTTCTTCACCGTCAATGTATTAATGCTTCAAAAACTGTCTGCCCCTAACGACTTGCACATTGCCTCAGAGATCAGAGGCACCTTACGGGGTTTTACATTGCATCTGTGATTGGACCTCATTTGAGGAAGCTACGATGTCATGAGATGACATTACCACATCACGGGACGCCACAGTGACGTCATGATTCTGGTTATCTTTGACAAATTCTGGCGACCTGTGACGTCACGATGACGTTATAACGACACCACGTTATGATGATTCGCGAAATGAGGCCGGCAGCCAAATTTTGCGTTTAAAGAGACATTTAAGGCTGTCGCCTTAAAATGAATTTCGAGATTTTACGTTCTAAAACTACGTGATTGATATCAAGAATACTGTAATGAAGGGCTCTGAAAATTTTAACAACCTCGTTTTCTTTAACGACGTGTACTGCCATCACGGGCCTCTATTGCATACTCCCCCATCGAAATGCGACCACCGCAGGGAAATCCGAAACCGCGACCTTCGAGTCAGCAGCCACGCACATTATTAATCCGACCTAACCGGCACGTGCGAGCCTAATAATTAAGCTAGTCAGCCGCATACGTGTGACGGCAAAGTCATAGTAGTCAATCATAAGGCGTTCGCGAGAAGTCTTTGACAGCGCTGTCGGTTCCTCGTGATCTGATCGGCGGACGACGCCCTTTTCACTTCAGCAGTGCTGTACGTTATTAGTGAGGGGGTTCGTAGCCACCGCAGCTGGGGCGGCTGGCCGATTTATGCGTCGGCCGACCGCTAACTGGCCTGTCAGTCGGGATGCGTTGATTAGAGACCGTCGCGTCTCTTAACGATGCTCCGCTGGCCGCGTAACTACAGGTGGGGAAGGTACCACCTTGGCGCTTGTTGATTAGTGGCCCGGTAGCAGTTTATTAATATTTCTGTCATTATTAATGTGTGTGTTCACGTGCGTAAGGTCACCGTGAGTATGGAACGAGCGATGCCTGTAAAATTGATATCGGCGACGCTATCCATAGTCGCACTATATCCCAAAGCGTTCTATTAGGTGGCATGAGTATTGATGGCACGTATCTGGATGCCGCCTATAAGGTTGCTGGCCTTTGGCGGCTTTATCGGCAAGCTGGACGACCCAGAGTTTGTGCTCCAGGTCTTAGCTGAGCAAGGCAGACTCTTGACGAGTGCGTACATTGTCACTGTTTGAGGCCACATCACGATTGTGTATTTTTCCTGGACATTCTCATGTGATATGCACCGTTGCAATGTGTGCGCTTGCTGTAGAGAGAGAGAGAGAGAGAGAGAGAGAGAGAGAGAGAGAGAGAGAGGGAGGGAGGGATTCGGAGAAAAAGAAGGCTGGGAGGTTAACCAGATATTGGCACCCGATTCGCTACCCAGTACTGAGGGTGAGAAAATAGGGGCATGAAAGACGGTCAAGATAGAGAGAGAGAAAATAAAAACACACGTACACTCAGGAGAAAACAAAAACGCACACAGGAAGGGTGTTCTGGCTACAACCTTTCAGAAAGGCCGGTCGAACGTAAAAAGCGCAGTAGCGCTTGCAGGACCTTCTTCTATGGCATAACATTTCGTCAATATTGTAAAAATCTTTCTTCCGACAAGGGTTCATTATCTAATTTACCGAGTTCCTAGCGAAGACATAGATGCTGTTCACTATACCTATAGGCAGTCACAAAAAATATGTCGGATGGTTTCTTTGTTGCCACGGTGGACACATGCTGCGATGTTGGCCATTCCAACGCAAAAAGTGTACGCGTTGGTAAACGCTTACGACGAAGGTTCGTTGTAGTGTCCCCCCTTCTTATTATGTCAATCTATGGAGCTGACTTTGCCCTCTCTCCCACTCTGAGACGAAGGTTCGTTGTAGTGCCTTCCCTTCCTATTATGCCAATCTACGGAGCTGACTCTTCCCCCCCCCCCCTTTCCCGGTGCAGACACTTTTGACTACGATGTATTTATGAACGTGGCTGCACTGGCTGCATGAGAGCTCAACTCGAGTGTAGGATCGTGCTTATGTCATATGTGATATGTGATAGCGCAGTACTCTACTTTAACGAGAATTGTTATCCCGCAGCGGCAAATATATGGTGTAGATGGTTACAGCTGCCTTAGTATACTGAGGTTTAATGATACAGAGCTGTTAGGGTCGTCGTCTGGGTTGCCAGGCATCTAAGTACCGGTTTACATGAACCCAATGAAAAGAACAGAAACACAGGCCTTAGCTACCTGCGCCAAATAAAAACAACAATGACTACGTGACCTGGCGTCTTGAGCCTCGAAAATATAAAGAAATAAAAGAAATAAAATCCCTCGCCTCTATTATGAGGCAGATAAGGTGCGAATGTTACAGCCACACACCCACACACACAAAATGTAAATTCCACGAGGTTAAAGTAAGAACACGAATGGCAATACTCGATCCTCTTGCTCGTCGCGACGTTTATTCCCCACGCGATCCCAGAAACACCTGAGCGAACATTGCTTTTGTAAACAATTCATCTCTCTCTTTCTTCAGTACGCACTGTCTATCTTCGAGCCAAGTCTACAGCCGAGCCAGCTCTGTGGAATTCGGCTCTGCTCGCGATCATAGGTGAGGCCGGAGGTGGAGATGCACTGGCTTTAATGACGGGTGCGCAGTCGCGGGCGTATTGAGATGGATGAATTTCGGCCAGCATTAAGATGGATGGCGCTCGCAGCGAGACCCGAGGAGAAGCGGCATGTTTTATGGAAGGAACAGTACGCGTGCAGAAGCCCATCCCCGGTGACCGTGTGCGTTTCGTAATAAGTGGTGTGGTTTTCTCAGACCATAGGTGCGTCTTTCGCATGAAAAAAAAAAAAACTTTCTTCAAGGGCCTCTCCCTCCCGTTTTCTTCTCGCTTTCTATTAACGCGGCACTTCATCTTCCAGTGTGTCACTGTCATGATATGCGCGGTAGGTTCATCTGGTGCGCGATGTTTGTGAGTTTGTGCTGTGCCGTACGCCGACGAAGATGACGATGAGACAAGGAAAAGGCGGAATCGTGTCGTCAAAGTCAAGCCAAGCCATGGTGAGAGAAGAAGGAGGAAGACGACGACGGGGCGTTCGAGAAGAAGGATCCGAACGAAACAGTGGCAGGCTGAAGCGCTCGTCGGGTCGTGGTCCCGAAGCCTACCTGTGCCTGTGGTCCGCACGAGCCTGGCTCCCTTCTACCGTGTGATCCAGCAGCCGGCGCCGGTCCGTTGTACTCGGATCCGGGCGTTTTCCAGACCTGGGCCTACTACTGGCTGTCCAGGACATGCTTGCCACACATCGACTCTGCCTCACGCTCCGCTCCGACCATGCCTGAGTCATCGCTGATGTCGGCGTAAGACGCAACGCAACGCATCGACTCATCTGCCTTCGACGTCACACGGTGAAGTGTTTCAAACCTTGTGTAGTGCAGTGGGGGACTACGCTAAGCGTCAGACCTTGTCTTTCGAGAACGTGTGTCGTGCTCGTACCTAAGGCAGTTCTTCGCTGCTGCCATGTAACACGCCAAGCTTCATTATCGGTTTTTTTTTGGCATTAAAGCCTTATAACTCAAGTTGCAAATGTCTTCGTCAGTCTCGACAACGATTATTTAAGTTGCCGTGATTACCCGAACCTTATCCCTCACAATTGGCGTCCGCGCGACAGGACGAAGCCGTTTGCACTGGGTTGAAATCTGTAGGGAAGATGAGTGAGCAAGAGCTTATAACGCTAGCGGAACGCATGGGGCTTCAAGGAGCCGAGCTAAAGACGTGGGTAGACGCGCGGTTAGAGCGGGCTCATGAGGAATCTGTGCAAGCGCGTGAAGAGTGTTCCGCTGAAAGGCAGGCGGCGAAGCAACGTTTGGAGATAGAAGAGAGAACTCTTCAACTGTGAATTCGACTAGCTGAGGTTGAAGGTAGCCGAGAGCCAACAGCGCGGGACCGCGAACCTGAGAGGAGTCAAAGCCGCCCGTGCTTGATCAATCCTCACAACCTGATTCCAGTGTTTGACGAGGGGCGTGACGATCTCGATGCGTATCTCAAGAGGTTCGAACGCGTAGCAGTTGGTCAAGAGTGGCCTGAGGAGAAGTGGGCGACAGCGCTTAGTTTATGCCTCAGTGGGGAAGCATTGAAAGTCTTCGGTCGTCTGTCGCCAGAAGACTCAATGGATTACCAGAGTACGAAAATGGCCTTGCTCCAGAGGTTTCGTTTCACTGCTGAAGGCTATCGCGAAAAGTTTCGGCAAAGCAAGCCTGAAGACGGCGAAACTGGTAAACAGTACGCCACGAGATTACAGAGTTACTTTGATAGATGGCTGGAAATGTCGGAAACGGACGAGGACTTTGCATCCGTGCGCAACCTCATTGTAGCTGAGCAGTTTCTGAATAACTGCCACGATCGCCTGGCACTTTTTCTAAGGGAGAAGAAATGCAGGACGGTAAAAGAAATGGCAGAAGCAGCTGATACCTTCTTGGAAGCCCAGCGGCAAACAAACTTGTTGGTATTTCGTACCAAGTCTGCAAACAACATTCCCAAGGAGCAAGAAGGATTTACTTATACCCAGCCTCCTCTTAGATGTTTCGTCTGTGATCGACCCGGCCACAGAGCATCTGATTGCCGCACGAAACCCCAACGAGTCTTCTGTGGGCACTGTTGGAAGCCCGGCCACGATGCAAGAGCATGCCCAAGCAACGGCGGGTCAAAGAAAATGACATCTTGCATCGTGTCCACTGACCAGAAGTCCGAGACGCCCCGATGTGCCGAGGATTCATCACAAGATGAATATGTTGCTAGTGCACTCCGAACGCGCACCGCAACAGCTACACGAAACTTGCCGGTGTTACAGGGAGAAGTGTTTGGACATACTGTATCAGTCTTGAGGGATACTGGAAGCAACACCCTGGTCGTGCGACGTTCCCTCGTTCCCGATGATGCGCTGACGGGTACTACCGCCACTATTTTATTGGCCGATGGTAGTTGCATCGAGGTACCGGAAGCAGAAGTACGGATTATATCGCCCTATTTCACCGGAAATGCGATAGTCAAATGCATGACGTCGCCACTTTACGATGTCATCGTAGGAAATGTTCCCGGCGCCCGTGACGCTAATGACCCCGACTCAACGTGGAAGGAGTCAGCGAGCCTGAAGTCGGAAACTAATCAGGCATTGAATTCTGAAGAGAAATCCAAGGATGGATGCGGGACGAATAGCACAGTCATGGTTGGTGTTTCAAGCAAAGGACATCGCCGGAAGCTCACGACTGCTAAATTTGGAAACTTAGAGGTGACACAGGAGTCATTTCGCCAAAAACAAGAGGAAGACCGGTCGCTGGATGTTTTTAGGGCGAAAGTCGACACCCTCATCCGCGGTAAAGGAGCCACATACCACTCATTTATGTTCGAGAAAGGAATCTTGTACCGCGTTTACCACTTGACTCCGGGTAAATCAGTTCAACAAGCGGTGGTTCCAAAGGCGTTGCGTGTCCATGTGTTGCACTTGGCACATGAATCACCGATATCTGGTCACCAGGGTATCAAGAAGACGAAGGACCGAGTTTTGGAGTCGTTTTATTGGCCCGGTGTACAGGAGGAGGTACGAAGATTCGTAAAATCATGCGACGCATGCCAAAGGACATATCCCAAAGGCAAAGTAGGCAAGGCGCCTCTTGGACGAATGCCTTTGATTGACACGCCATTCGAACGTGTGGCCGTTGATATCATTGGACCTCTGACGCCGATTTCAAAGAAGGGTAATCGGTACATCCTTACCCTTGTGGATTTCGCCACTCGGTACCCGGACGCGGTGGCTTTGCCCGCAATTGATTCGGCAACAGTAGCAGATGGACTACTGGAGATGTTCTCTCGAATAGGATTTCCACGGGAGATCCTCTGTGATCAAGCATCCTGCTTCACGTCAGGCCTGATGGAAGAGGTGAATGCTCTGCTTGCTATTCGACATTTGAGCTCGACGCCTTACCACCCGATATGCAATGGCTTGGTCGAAAGGTTCAACGGCACTTTGAAACAGATGTTGCGCAAGTTGTGCCAAGAGAAGCCGAAGTCATGGGACCGATTTCTTGCGCCTCTGTTATTCGCCTATCGAGAAGTACCTCAGGCCAGTATGGGCTTCTCGCCGTTTGAACTGATCTACGGCCGGCACGTCCGAGGACCCCTGGATATATTGAAGGAACTCTGGACAGGGGAAGACCTAGAGGAAGATATCAAGACTACTTAGGGATACGTGCTGGATCTGAGAGAACGTCTTGAACGCACCTTGAAGCTGGCTCAAGAGAATCTCTCCCGAGCTCAACACTCGCAAAAGAAGTATTATGACCGAACCTCCAAAACCCGACAGCTCAAAGTTGGTGACCGGGCTCTTATATTGCTCCCAACCAGGGAAAACAAGCTTCTTATGCACTGGAAGGGGCCATTTCCGGTTACAGGAAAAAAGAATGACCACGACTATTGGTTGGACCTTGGGCACACCACGAAAATGTTTCACATAAACATGCTCAAGCGCTACGAAGAACGTCAACCAGAAGTCACTAGTCAAGCTTCGTCGTTCGTTGTAGTCGAAGAAGGAGAGTCGGATTCACCCCTCCCTACATTTAAAGTAAATGAAGGGAAAGGTATTGAGTCGGTCACACTCGGAAGTAATTTAGACGAAGCACAACGCGATGACATGTGCAATCTCTTGGAGGAATTCCGAGACATATTTTCCGAAGTTCCTGGGAAGACGAACCTCCTAGAGTGCCGGCTAGAGCTTACTACAACAAAACCAATCAGCACCTCACAGTATCCGTTGCCGTTTGCAATGAAGGAAATAGTAGAGAAGGAGGTTCAAGATATGCTGAAGTTGGGAGTTATTGAACGATCCCATTCGCCGTATAACTCACCCTTGGTCCTGGTTAAGAAACCGGACAACAGCTTTCGCGCGTGCATTGACTTCCGTCACATTAATGAGGTTCTGGTGTCCGATTCTGAACCCATACCCAGAACTGACATTATGTTTGCTGAAGTCGGCACGAAGTCGGTTTTCTCAAAGTTAGATCTTACAAAGGGCTATTGGCAAGTACCCTTAGAGGAAAGTTCTCGTCCGAAAACAGCTTTTTCAACGCAATCTGGACACTACCATTTTCTCTATATGCCTTTTGGGATTAAGACAGCCTCGGCCATATTCACACGATTGATGAGGACATTACTGCACGGCATTCCAAACACAGTGCATTACATAGACGATGTTCTAATTGCCACAGCTACGTGGGAGGAGCATCTAGTGACATTGAAACAGTTGTTTCAGAGGATCCGAGAAGCAGGCCTACGGATCAAACCTCAAAAATGTGAGATCGGAATGACTTCTGTCATCTTCCTTGGGCATCACCTCGGCGATGGTACAATCCGCCCAGTAGAAAGCACGATAGCGAAGATCGCTAAAGCCCCAAGACCGGAAACGAAGAAGCAGCTTCGCTCTTTTCTCGGCTTGGCGGATATTACCGAGACCTCATACCTCACTATGCCCAGAAAGCGAAACCACTGACTGAAATGACAAGAAAGATGGAAAAGAACAAGTTAGCGTGGAATACCGAAAGAGAAGAGGCATTTGAAACCCTCAAACAAGCTCTAGCATCTATGCCACTAGTCAAGGCTGCTGACATAAAGAAACCCTTCGTATTACGTACAGATGCATCTGATAGGTGTATAGGCGCTGTGCTTATGCAGGAACACGAGGGTCTTCTTCACCCGGTGTATATGCCAGCCGCCAACTTATGCCCCGGGAAGAGAGATACTCTGCAATTGAAAGAGAGTGTTTAGCGTTAGTTTGGGCGATCGCGAAATTTCATATCTTCCTTTATGGAACCTCCTTCGTCGTTCAGACTGACCATCAACCGCTACGATACCTCTCTCGAGCCAAGCATTTGAACAGCCGGATCTTGCGCTGGAGTCTCGCATTGCAAGAGTACACCTTTCGCGTTGAGCATATCAAAGGATCAGAGAACGTAGGTGCTGATTATATGAGCAGGCTACAGGTGTAGGTGCTAGCTATACAACATTAATGTAATAATGTACAATATGCCTAGGGACTCTCACATACAGACTATTCTCCTGGTGCAACAGTTCTGTACATTTGTTTGTCGTAAGTCTTGTCTCCCGCGCACTTTGGACAGTTTTTTTTTAAAAAAAAGACTTTTGAAAGGGGGGACTTTTGTCATGATATGCGCGGTAGGTTCATCTGGTGCGCGATGTTTGTGAGTTTGTGCTGTGCCGTACGCCGACGAAGATGACGATGAGACAAGGAAAAGGCGGAATCGTGTCGTCAAAGTCAAGCCAAGCCATGGTGAGAGAAGAAGGAGGAAGACGACGACGGGGCGTTCGAGAAGAAGGATCCGAACGAAACAGTGGCAGGCTGAAGCGCTCGTCGGGTCGTGGTCCCGAAGCCTACCTGTGCCTGTGGTCCGCACGAGCCTGGCTCCCTTCTACCGTGTGATCCAGCAGCCGGCGCCGGTCCGTTGTACTCGGATCCGGGCGTTTTCCAGACCTGGGCCTACTACTGGCTGTCCGGGACGTGCTTGCCACACATCGACTCTGCCTCACGCTCCGCTCCGACCATGCCTGAGTCATCGCTGATGTCGGCGTAAGACGCAACGCAACGCATCGACTCATCTGCCTTCGACGTCACACGGTGAAGTGTTTCAAACCTTGTGTAGTGCAGTGGGGGACTACGCTAAGCGTCAGACCTTGTCTTTCGAGAACGTGTGTCGTGCTCGTACCTAAGGCAGTTCTTCGCTGCTGCCATGTAACACGCCAAGCTTCATTATCGGTTTTTTTTTTGTGGCATTAAAGCCTTATAACTCAAGTTGCAAATGTCTTCGTCAGTCTCGACAACGATTATTTAAGTTGCCGTGATTACCCGAACCTTATCCCTCACAGTCACTGAACACAGTAGGACCTTTCCCAGTTGCTATCGCGCACCTCTTTATTAAACGTAAATTGATATTATCGTCTCCTGGAACCACTGGCTGTTCTGTTCCTATAGCCGCTACTCTAGTCTAGTGGTTGCGGTTCCCCAATGCTGACCCGAAGGCCTCGAAATGGAATCCCAGCCAAGAGAGCATTCCACCGGAGCGCGTCCCTCGTAATTGTGGTTTGATTACGTAAAACCAGAGTAATTAATTTTACGTGATTAGGGGAAGCACACTTCGCTTATAGCACAAAACATCGCAAATGTATTCGGTAGTTTCCGCAAGCAGCTCATACTCCAACACATGGGGAATTAGCACTTGTTGCTCGAGTCACATTATTTACTCTTTGTCAAGATGTGGACCTCGAGACAGATAAAGAAGTTGAACATTCCCAGTTCTTCACCAGACGACCTTGAAGTTAGATTTAATGCCTTTTATGAAACGCGCTAACAGCATGCTACTGATGCTCGACCCAACAAATTCACCACGAATTACTGGGAAATTCACTTTTCTCTGACCTAGTGGGCTCTAAATGGCGTATGTATGTATGTATGTATGTATGTATGTATGTATGTATGTATGTATGTATGTATGTATGTATGTATGTATGTATGTATGTATGTATGTATGTATGTATGTATGTATGTATGTATGTATGTATGTATGTATGTATGTATGTATGTATGTATGTATGTATGTATGTATGTATGTATGTATGTATGTATGTATGTATGTATGTATGTATGTATGTATGTATGTATGTATGTTGTATGTATGTACGTACGTATGTATGTATGTATGTGTGTATGTATGTATGTATGTACGTACGTACGTACGTATGTATGTATGTATGTATGTATGTATGTATGTATTTATGTATGTATGTATGTATGTATGTATGTATGTATGTATGTATGTATGTATGTATGTATGTATGTATTGTAACGAGGGTAGTGGGCATGGAGCTCGAGGATAGAAAAAGAAGATGACTTGCTGTGATCGCAGGCTTGCGTTCAGTTAGGCCTTGCGCTAAATAAAGCTCTCCTTCACCGAGTTCGCCTGCTTGTTCAACAACCCGTTTCAAGTGGTGGAGGTGCTGGGTACATCTGGTCCTCACCCTGGAACTTCATAGCCGCACACTCCAACGACCTCCTACAATGACTGATCCGGGGCCATCCCATGCTGCTACTCCAGATCTCGCACCTGTGCCTGTCTTCTGCGCTGGCGCTCTCCGGCAGCGCGACCCCCCCATATTTGGTGGCACAGAGGACCAAGATGTGGACAACTGGATTGCCGAGTATGAACTGGTGAGCGCCGTCAATAAGTGGAACGCAGCCGATAAGCTCACAAATGTGAGTTTTTACCTGACGGACGTGGCAAAACTATGGTACAGAAATCATCAACGTGATTTCAGTACCTGGTCGGAATTGGCGAAAACCCTCGCGGAAGTCTTTGGCCGTCCTTCTGTCCGCCGCCTTCGTGCTGAACAGCGCTTGCGGGGCCGAGTACAGAGAGCAGATGAAACTTTCACGAGCTACATCGAAGATGTGCTATTTCTATGCAAGCTCGTCGATTCGACTCTGGACGAGGCAGGCAAGATCAAGAACATCATGAAAGGAATCGACGATGGTGCATTCCAAATGCTGGCTGCGAAGAGTCCCCAGACGGTCACCGAGGTGATTCAGCTCTGCCAAAGCTATGATGAGCTGCGTAGGCAGCGCGCTTCTACACGTTGCGCTGCTCAAGACACCGCGGACATCTCATCCCTCGACTATCGCCATGACACCGCCGACCACTCTGCGTTGATGCCAGTCATAAAGCAATTCATACGCGAGGAGGTCGCCCGGCAGCTATCTATAATCACAAGAACTACCGAGCCGATGGCACCCTTGTCGCCTTCGCTTCGCCAGGTCATTCGATCGCAAGTTGCCGAAGCATTGCCGCCAGCTCAGGCTCCCCCAACTGTTACTGCACCACTAACGTATGCAGCCGCAGTTGCTCAACCACGTGCGCCAGCGTCTTCGGCCATCTACGAAGCTACTCGCCACGTTTATTCGTCGACCCCACCTTCCCGCTCGCTGACCGTCCCGTCTCCGGCTGTATATGAAACAGGTCAGAACGTTTATATGACGCCGCCGCCTGCACGACCATTTACGGTACCTCATTCAGCGAACAGTGCCCCTATCGTCAGCCAATGGCGCACTCCAGATAATCGGCCGATATGCTTTTCATGTGGCATCCCAGGCCGCGTAGCTCGTCACTGCCGTCGTCGCAGCTTCCCTTCTCACGACATTGCAGGGGCCTCACATTACATGCCCACCATGCCCACTCAGCCGCGATATCCCGTTTCTGCCAATCCACCTCTAGACGTACGTCCCGGTCGCCGACCATCCGGCGCAAGCCGTTCACCTTCTCCTCGTCGTCGATCTATTTCTCCAATGTTACGTCGCAACAGCCCACCGCGAGGGGAAAACTGACAGGCGCAGTTCCGGAGGCAAGAACTGAGTTGGCAGCGAAAATTTCAAGACCTAACTGCTGTCCCCCGAACGAAATCGAACTCTATATTGATGGCATTAAGGTGCACGGACTTGTTGACACTGGAGCTGCCGTATCTGTAATTAGCGAGAAACTGTGCCGAAACTTGAAGAAAGTGACCACACAACTTACCGACCTATCTTTGCAGACAGCTACGTCCCATCATATTCAGCCTTCAGCTTTGTGCACCGCACGAGTCGTCATTCAAGGTGCGATGCACGTCGTCACATTTGTAGTTTTATTCCGTTCTTCGCATGACGTTATCCTTGGGTGGGACTTTCTTTCGTCAAATTCTGCTTTGGTCGACTGTGCTCGTTCTGAACTCGCGTTGTCTGTGCCGTGCTATGACCCCGACGATGGTTCTTCGTGTAGAGTGTTTGCTGCTTCTGACGTTGACATTGCGCCTTTCTCAGCTGTTGTTGTCTCGGTGTCGTGTGCCTCCCCTCCGAAATCGCCTGTGTTGTTTATGCCATCCGTCCCATCTGCGTGCCGTCGAAATATCATGCTTCCGTTTGCCGTCGTCATTTTTCGCAATGGTCACGTTGCCATTTATGTGTGCAATCCGTCGCACAGCCCGTCATCCCTACTACGTGGAGAATGCCTGGAAAGCTACGAACTTTACGAGTGCATTCTTCCGGCTACTATACCCGATTCTGCGGTTTCGCTCCCAATTGGTGCTGTCACTCCTACCAACGCGCCTAATGATGCTCTGGACGTATTCTCGGATGCCATCGACTCTGAGCTCGCACCAACTCAGCGCGAAGAGATTATAAATCTTCTCCGCTTTCGTTCTTCATTCGATCGTGACCAGTCAGGCTTAAGCCGAACCTCTGCGGTCGTTCACCGTATTGACACCGGTCAACAAGCCCCGCTAAGGCAGCGTCCGTACCGTGTGTCATCTGCTGAACGCCGTGTCATCGACGAACAAGTGGACGACATGTTGAAACGTGGCATCATCGAGCCCTCCAACAGTCCCTGGGCTTCACCGGTTGTTCTCGTCAGGAAAAAAGACGGATCCATCCGGTTCTGCGTTGACTACCGCCGACTCAACAAGATAACGCGCAAAGACGTATACCCTCTGCCGCGCATCGATGATGCTTTGGACTGCCTACAAGGAGCAGAGTTCTTTTCTTCGTTAGATTTACGCTCTGGCTACTGGCAGGTGCCCATGGCAGAGGGTGACCGCCCGAAGACAGCCTTTGTAACACCGGATGGACTATATGAATTTACCGTTATGCCCTTTGGCCTCTGCAATGCGCCTGCCACTTTCGAAAGGATGATGGATACCGTCTTGCGAGGTCTGAAATGGGAAACGTGCCTCTGTTATTTGGATGACATTGTGGTATTTTCAAGCGACTTTGCGACCCACCTCAGCCGCCTCGAGCAAGTTCTTACGTGCCTTTCCACGGCGAGACTTCAACTTAACTTGAAGAAATGCCACTTCGGCGCTCGCAAGCTTGTAATTCTCGGCCATGTGGTTTCTAAGGACGGCATTCTCCCGGACCCTACGAAACTTAATGCAGTCGCGGCGTTCCCAAAGCCAACCACCATCAAAGAGCTTCGAAGCTTCATCGGCCTATGTTCTTACTTCCGGCGCTACGTCCGCAATTTCGCCTCCATTATCGCCCCCTTGACCAATGTTCTTGCCGGAAGTTCTGATTTGTCAGCGTGGTCGCAGGCGTGTGATGATGCATTTCAGGAACTCCGACGGCTCCTCACCACGCCTCCCATACTCCGACATTTCGATCCGTCTGCTCCAACGGAGCTCCATACGGACGCTAGTGGTGTCGGGCTAGGGGCCATACTGGCCCAACGCAAGGAGGGCTTTGACGAGTACGTCGTTGCCTATGCCAGCCGCACCCTCAGTGAAGCCGAGAAGAATTACAGTGTAACTGAAAATGAGTGCCTCGCCATTATTTGGGCAATCGGAAAATTTCGGCCTTATTTATATGGACGTCCGTTTGATATTGTAACAGACCACCATGCGCTTTGCTGGTTATCTTCACTAAAAGATCCTAATGGTCGGCTCGCTCGTTGGACATTGCGGTTACAGGAGTTCGATATCCGTGTTATCTACCGTTCTGGCCGGAAGCATTCCGACGCCGATGCCCTGTCACGTTCGCCATTGGCTTCAGAGCCTATCGGCTCGCCTATCTCCACTAGTGCTGCCTTGGCCATCAGCATCTCGGACATGCTTTCCGAGCAACGCAAAGATGCTTGGATTTCATCTCTTTTGGACTTTCTCTCAAACCGGACGCCCACTCCAGTTTCCAGGACACTTCGCCGTCAAGCAGGACACTTCGCTATTCGGGATAACCTGCTTTACCTCCGAAACTACAGCTCGATCGGCCGTAAGTGGTTGCTCGTGATCCCCCGACATCTGCGCTCTGACATCTGTGCCATGTTCCACGATGATCCGCAATGTGGCCACGCTGGTGTGTTAAAAACATACACCCGCTTGCAGCTGCGGTACTACTGGCGCGGTATGTACCGTTTCGTTCGCCGTTACGTAAGGTCTTGCCTTACGTGCCAGCGACGCAAAATGCCCACTCAACATGCCACAGGTCTCTTGCAGCCGTTGCCATGTCCAGCACGAGCTTTCGATCGTGTCGGAATCGACCTTTTACGGTCCGCTTCCCTATACTTCGAGTAGCAACCGCTGGGTCATTGTCGCTATCGACCACCTAACGCGGTACGCTGAAACAGCTGCGTTACCTTCTGCTACCGCAAAAGACGTTGCGTGTTTTATACTGCAAAACCTGGTTTTAAGGCATGGAGCACCTCG
This sequence comes from Rhipicephalus microplus, assembly GCF_013339725.1. Taxonomy (NCBI): domain Eukaryota; kingdom Metazoa; phylum Arthropoda; class Arachnida; order Ixodida; family Ixodidae; genus Rhipicephalus; species Rhipicephalus microplus. Next base: position 91,683,409 of record NC_051169.1, read on the forward strand.
GGAGTTACTAAGCGACCGTGGCCGCGTTTTTCTCTCCGATGCAATCAAAGCGTTGTTGAGCGAGTGTCACATCATACACCGCACTAACACAGCCTATCACCCGCAAGCTAATGGGATGACAGAGCGTTGTAATCGTACACTTGGGGATATGCTGGCCAAGTACGCTTCATCCGACCAGACAAATTGGGATAGCATACTCCCTTTTGTGACATATGCTTACAACACTGCAACGCAAAGCACCGCTGGATTTTCGCCTTTCTTTCTTCTTTATGGACGCGAGCCATCATCAACAATGGATACCATTCTTTCTTATCGACCGGACACTTCGGAGATGACTACCGTTTCTCGAGCAGCAGCACACGCTGAAGAATGTCGGAAGCTTGCTCGTGCGTTCACGTCACATGACCAGACGCGCCAAAAACATCGCCACGACGCGTCAACCACGCATATGAGCTTTGCTCCAAACTCACTGGTATGGCTATGGATTCCTTCTACTACTCCAGGACTCTCCCACAAGCTTTCGTCCAGGTACCATGGCCCTTATCGAGTTGTGCACCAAACATCCCCTGTCAACTACCTTGTCGAGCCGCTGGATGCATCTCCGGACAAGCGCCGTCGGGGAAAGAAATCGTACACATCTCTCGGCACAAGCCATACCATGACCCTTCTGTCTACACCTGTCCTTAGGTCGCCAGGATGGCTCCCTCATCGGCTGGGGGTAATTGTAACGAGGGTAGTGGGCATGGAGCTCGAGGATAGAAAAAGAAGAAGACTTGCTGTGATCGCAGGCTTGCGTTCAGTTAGGCCTTGCGCTAAATAAAGCTCTCCTTCGCCGAGTTCGCCTGCTTGTTCAACAACCCGTTTCAGTATGTATGTATGTATGTATGTATGTATGTATGTATGTATGTATGTATGTATGTATGTATGTATGTATGTATGTATGTATGTATGTATGTATGTATGTATGTATGTATGTATGTATGTATGTATGTATGTATGTATAAATGTATGGTTGTATGCAAATAATGGTTTGACGCATACTCGCCAGAGTGCATTAACACTGATCGTCCTTAAAAGGGCCTTGGAACACTTTGTGAGCATGGTCATGGAACGCTGCCGATCGGTAGTCGAGGTTCCGGAAAACACAAGAGCCAAATATTATTAAGAAATAATTTATGCTCCAGTACAGCCACACAGCGTGCTGCCTAGAACTCCCAATAAATGTCCAAAGTAACCTAAAGATTGGTTTCTCTTCTCTTGTCATATTACGATACAAGCTCAAAAATCACTGATAAGAGACATTTTATCAGCCATTGGCTAAATTAAACGTGGCGTGCTTCGTCGTTACTGGGGCCGCCGTGGGACGTCATAACTTGTCCATGCGTGCGTGTGTGATTCTCACTAAAAAGCCGCGCATCTGAAGAAAAAAAGAGAGAGAAGGATGTCATGGTAACGAGGCGCACGTGACGTATTTTCTTTCCCTGTGCCATTTTTTTTTACTTAGCTTTCAGCGCTTTTGTTGCGGTGAGAGAAGACAATGGAATTTTCAGCGTACGACAAACTTTTCTAACTCTGCTCGTACAAGACGAATTAAAAAACAAACTTGCGGTGGTGAATTCGCGAGGCCGTAAGCTTCTTTAGTTAATCCATTCCAGGCTACTTGAAAAAGTGTTGCTGGGCCCCTTGAAAGGATGCCTATTCTACGCACCAGCATTCCTTATTCAACAATTTTTCTTTATATTAAACAATAAACGAAACCAAAACAAAAAAGGCCGAAGAATGCTTTTTTAGGAGTGATCCAGTACAAAAACAGCACACACTTCTGGTTAATTGGTACTCCATTAGCAGTGTAATGAATTTTCTGCGGAATATTCTTTTGCATATGATTTTTCTCCATGCGTTATGCAAAACAAGCTTCTACATTAAAAAGTAACTCCGGTCCATTTTGAACTATATTGTGATAATGGCGTTTTCAAATAGTGTGAACAGACCCCTAACAGTTAGTGTGGTTAAATTTGCCGAGATAATTGTCAATAATTTTAAATGAGCAATAAATAATGAGCCAAAACCGAAACCAAGACTGGGAGCTGCTCTGTGTGGATATACAATGACGTCACGAAACCATGGCTACACGCCACCACGGCTGGCCAAGGTGTAAACAGCAGCACACAAGCTTCTTCTATCGCGCGAAATGCAAGTTCGTGATGCCATCTGACGCGGGATCCAAGCTGCGTGCCAGCCCGTCTGAACTTGCCAATGACGAGTTCAGCGATGATTGCAGCTACTATGTGATCACGGAAGCATCTCATTTTCATTTCGACCCGCCGGCGCGCAAAGCAGCTCAACAATGAACCGTATAAAACTCCTCGTTGCTCAATATAATACCCGATGTCAATGACGACTAACACGCTATACATCTGACAAAACTGAACTGTTCTCGCGTCGTCATCGCCTTAATAATATATGAAGGCGTGCGTTGCATCCATCTGCTGGGCGAGTCGGGGTAGAAAGACTACACATTTACGTCACACACACAGGCTAACCTGCGTTTAAAAACGTAGTTCTGGAATGAGCCACTAATTTTAAAATTTGGTTTCTAAAAAACTAAATCACTTATGATTGCGTAATTTGGTAAATATTGTCAAGACACCAAAGATAATATATGCTGGAAGTTTTATAAAAAACGGCGAATATGAAAAAAAAAAACCGCAGTTCCCCCTAGGCTTGTTCGTTAACGTTCATTCATATAAGTAGTTGTTCAGTGAGAATCCTTATTCGAGCTGAGATACACTGCAAGAACGCAATTCAACATGCCGTCCTTTCACTTTATGTATTCATGACAAGTAAAGTTTGCCTTCGCTCTGATTTAAGAGAAAAGACGTGTCGGCCTATGACATTTTCTCGACTAACGAAACTCCCCTCTCCCACTCTAACATACGCTCGCCTATTGAACTCGCAGAGTTCTGTATAGGCCAGAGATCGCAGCAAAATGACAAACTGTGCATCATGTGTGTATTGCGAGAAATCTTTTCGAGAGATGGTGCAGAGGATGAATTAACCCGCTTTTGTGTATGTTCGTGCGAGTTTATGAACCTATATGCATGCCATTTCATAAGAATTCATCGTCGCAGTTTTCCCTTCGCACTTTCCCACTAATCTGCCCCGGGGGTCACACAAGACTTGCTGCCAGCTTCTTCAAACAGCCATTGCTGCAGTTATTTCAGAGTAACGCGGTGGTGAGAGTTGGGCGCGTAATTAAATGTTAATCTGCTTTCTTAAAAAATACGCCTTTTAACACGAACGAATTGCACAGGCTTTTTATCCGCTACTACCCCACATTGGCGAAGCCCTACGGAGGCTCCCTGCTCGTGCATGAGTACATGAAGTCATTGATGTCATATCTGCGCCTAACAAAGCCGAACCATGCGCACCCTGGATTGTCTCTAATATTCAAGGAAGGGTTCGAATGTGGGCGCAACTTTTCGAGAAGGGTCGGGATATTTGTGGGGAGTAGGGGGGGGGGATCCGGAGGGGAGAAACGTGACGCAGCGTGCCCCGGATAAAGCTTATACGCGATGTGCGTGCTACAGGATTTATGAGACACTCGCGGGCCCAATCGAAGCCCCGCGCGGTGAGCGCAAGAACAAGCCGCAAAAGTTGGGTGAATCATCGCAGGTCTTGTGTCTAAAGAGTATAAACAGGGGCACACATACGCAAAATAACCTCTTACGCACAATTACGCACAAGTGCCAGTCATCCTGATTAGGAAACACATCATTAGCGAACTCGGTCGGCGGGGTATGCATGGTAGTGCTGTAAGGTGCACTTTTCGTGTGAACGTTATGTGCGCAAGTTTGAAGTTGGACAATGAAAAGTGTCAGAATGTGTAGGCTGCGCTATTGTTCAGAAAATAGGAGAAAAGGGGAAGGGGCTATTGAATGTGACTGTCTATTAAATAGCGTTTGGTGTATAGTCATCGTCCTTGGCTCATTGTTAGTGGAGTCGACAACACTTATTTATCGTGACTTGCTTTTCAATTCTGACCAGCCACAGTAAGATTGTCGTGGCTGAAATCTCTCGACCCCAATTCGGACCCCCTTACAAACTTTGCGTGAAGAGGCTGACTGTAACAAAAAATATATAATGCTTTCGGCTCTAGTGACACCCAATATTCATAATTGGGCTTCAATGAATTGAAAGACCGATGGCAATAGTGCAATGTCGCTGAAATGCTCCTTCCGCAAAGTTCCAGCTTTCATCAATGCTTACAGTTGACCGAGACTGCTACACACTCTAAATCTTGCTCTAAAAGAGAAAAAAGAAAAAAAAGTGTTATCATCTCGCCTGGTGATTAAAGCATGCTGCCACTGACCAGGCGTTGCTTTCTCTAATTACATCTGAGCCCCATTAGCCTGTGTTTAAATCTTGGACCACGAAAAGATGTTCTCGCAGCGTATATATATGTGGTGCGAAGCCTCATAGCCTATAAACATAAGCTGTAGACCAATCCAAGGCGGTTGTTCGGCCATTTTAGTTAGGCAAACTTCCACGCGAGACTTGTGAACCAGCATTCTCTACCTAAAGGTTCTCAGGTTGTTTTCCCCGCCTTAGTCATGCGTCGGTCGTCTTAATTAGATAAAAGACACAGTAGCAAAGCGTTAACGCCTCACTACCGTTCACCACGTCGCGCACACCGCTTCATTATACATGCAGCGGTCACCGTGTATACTACACGTTAGCGCGCATAACTACGCAAGTACACCCAGACACCGCGCCCTCTGACTCCAGTCTCGAGCATTATATCATACCACCGCACACTGTGCGGCATCGGCGCAACGACCCAGAACTTCACGCGATCGCAGACAGAGGGAGCCGTGGGGCGACAAGCGGGGCAAGCTCACCGGCAAGGGGTTGAAGGATTACCTCCAAGAGCTCGCGGGGTGCGGCGACGATGCTAATCTGAATGCGGTGCGACCCAGCCGAGAGCGAAATTCAGCGTATCTTTTCTTTAGCTAGCCCTTTCCCTATCGAGCTTTCTTCTCTCGCCTTCCTCCACCCTTTCCTGTGCCGGCATCCCCCTTTTCATCGTCACTCCCTCGATCTCTTAGGCAGCCCTAATTAATATTGCAGAAAGGAACCGCCTTCCAAAGGGCGCGACAGCTCCCTGCTTTACCCTTCGAGAGCCGACGGCGAGCGTTGCTTGAGTTTGCTCCTGGAGCATGCACTTTTCCCTTGCATGCTTTAGTCGAGTACCTTTTGATGTTGATGCGCGGCTACACAGCAGCCGGCTGCGGTGTTTACGCGGCCGTTGCGTGCGAAGAAAACGGCCGTGTACCGTCCTATAGGGTTTCTTCCCATGTTCCGTCCTCCTAATGCAGCGCTTTCTTGCAAGGCGAGACGCAAGGAGCTCGCATGTTTTGTCTGCAGGATCGACACTGCTGCTACGTGTGTATACTTAGCGTGTATCGCGTTATCTTAGGGACCGACGTACTTGTTTTTGCGATGGCGGTTGCTCTTCGACCGAGGTGTTTAGATTTCCTGTGGCCTCGGTTTTCTGGTAGGCGTGAGAAAGGTGTCGTCGTGGGAGACGCCGAGGGACGTGTCTCGTATATCACCTTCCCTCAAAGCGTCTCCAAAGAAGTAATTTCTTTCCGTTAAAACGAAGAGAAAGAAATGAAAATGTACGAGTTTATTTGAAGATAATGAAAATTTGCGGGTAGTGTCTTTGGGAGTACCTCAACTGGAAGTGCGACACTGATCTGCACTGTCAACATTAATTCAAACTTTTCCAAAATTAACGAGCCTATTCGAGGAAGTGCGTGCATCATCTCTATGCTTCGTGTCCACTTCAGTCAGATGTCTGAGAGTGGCGCAATCAATATTCCTCTTTTTTTCTTTTTTTTGATTTAATGGGAGTTTCCGAATCGCATCCCATAATACATAAGACGAGAAGCTACGCAGGCCAGATATAGCTAGAATTTCGACTAAATGGGCGGTAACACATTTTATTTTTGTTCAAATTTCTCGTGTAACAAGTTCTTTTTACGGCTTTTATTTTTTGTCATTTTATCTCTTCAGCTTAGTGTACACAGGGCAATAAGAAGACGTTGGTGCCTTTCCTTGTGCCACTGCCAGACAACTAGATCAGGAATTAGGGTCACCCCTAATTATTATTCCTTTTTTTTGACATATTACTGCCTCACTCTTCATTGCTTGAATGTGCACTCCAGAAAGCACTGTAACGACATAATATCGTCACGCACGTTTCTCCTTCAATGTACACGCCTGACGTGGCGTTCAGCCTCCAACGACGATAAAGAAAAGCACGAGGCTCTGTGCACGCATCAGGAGTCAAACAATGCAAGCTGACCTCGGTGAAGCGCGAATGTGATTGGTGAACCTGAGCGTAACGAGGTTGCCTGTGTGACACCGATCGTTATATTCGATCACCGTCACTTGCTTAACGAAACCGAATCGACGCGCCCTCACCGTCAAACACGCACGACTTAACACGTAGTAAAGGAACAATTGAAACAAAACTAAAACGTAAAAAAAGAACAGCACAGCGGAGACAATACCGCGCCCCTATATCTAGACCATTCTCTTCTGCAAAGAAGTGTTGGTCCCTGTCTCAACCCCACTCTCCCCCACTTTTTTTATTTATGGCGAGCCAATCGTCGTCTCTTTTTGTGAAGATTGAGCTTGTCTGGCCACGATAGTCCACTGTACGAAGACTCCATCCAGCTGTCCTTCGGCTTGCCTTTCTCCGTTGTGGCATCTAGGTTTCGTCGTTTTCATTTCTGTATTTCTTTCGATTCGACATGGAAGGACAAAGCCGCTGTCCCCAAGCGATTTAATCGAATCCGACCCTGTCTTCTGCCGCTTAGTTTGTTTTCCGATGTACTTTCACACGATTGTTTTTGTTGTTCCTGTGAATGTTGTTCTTGTTGCTATCCCTCTTTATGTATGTTGGTGCAGTTATGTATACATATACAAGTTTGTCAGTGAGTCAATAACTTTACTAAAAGATCCTGAGGAGTTTAAGCCATCAGGGTGTTCACGAGAGACATTCTAGTAGCCGCTACTGTATAGGCGACGCCTGAGTCGGGGCGGGAACGTGGTGGCGTTCCTCAGTTTGTGTTGGAGCTTGGGGTTCCTGAGTGCCTCTTTCCAGTTGGACTCACTGGTGGCAGGTTCTTGAGGTAACATGGGACATTGACAGAGCGTGTGTGCGGGTGAGCAGTACACTTTTGTGCAGTCTGGGCATTGTGAATCTATGTCCTAATTGTAACGGCTGAGTACGTCACTTGTAGTATGCGAAAGGCTACATCTTGCGCGTGTTCTAGCTTAGCATGTGACAAAGGTTATTGCCTTCTGTCGTTTCGGCAGTGAAAGGTAACTTCGTGGAAGTTGAGTGAAGGGTCCATAAAGTGTACGTCTGGGCCCAGCTCTTCGGTGGCTGATTGATCATCGCGGCGGGTCAGTTCTGGCGCTCGATCATGAGCCATTTCATTGAGGTTGGGTTGCTGTGGGTGAACGTATTTGCCAAAATGTAAAAATATTGGGGGCAAGGGGTGTCCTAATCATCATCATCATCAACCTGACTACGCTCGTCAGCCTCTAAAATTATTAAACTGGCTACGCCACTGTGGTATATGCCCAGAGAGCCAGCTTAGTAAGAAAAATATTAGGTACAGAGAAGCATACCTACCATAAATTAGGCGAAACTACCATTAAAAGACATTATGATGGTCATACTCGGCGCGAGCTCAGTTATATGCACTAGAGCCAGCAGCCGCTTCTTCCGGGCACGACACCATTCCCAGGATGGAAAGCTTACGTCCATTGCCTTTCCAGGTCGCCTTTACCTGGATCGTATGTTCTGGACTGCTCGGTTCGTACAACGTGGCTGCAGAAGATTCCCCTCCAGGATGGCTGCAATGGTTGCACAGGATGCCAAGTTTGGAACCATCCGGGCAGCTCATCTGGCAACATGGACACAGCACAACTGCATTGGACGCTGCTGACACCCTTCATAATCGTCAGTCAGCAGCCACTTCTTCCGGGCACGACACCATTCCCAGGATGGAAAGCTTACGTCCATTGCCTTTCCAGGTTAGTTCCCTGAAAGGTGCTACTTGTGTTAAATCCAATTATTATTGTTTGTTGGCGGTGTCGTGCCCATGAGACCTAGAAGATGTGTTTAAGCGATTCATAGTTTGTGCATCGGAAATGTGTTATGCCTTGTCTGCCTTAACACTTATGTTGTCTGGCGATGTTGAGCCAAATCCGGGACCAATGACTAAAGCTCAAGAAGAGACATTTTCTGCTGCTCTAGACACAAATAAAAAACTGGAAGAGGCTCAAGCAGGCTTGCTTTCCGAGCTAACTAGTGCAAAAGCTGGTCATGCTGCTGCTCAGAAAAGGATTGATAAGCTAGAAGAAAGGCAGGAAACACTTCTCGCAGAGCTTAATATTTCGAAAATGAAACAGGAAGCCGTTGAAGGTGAAATTAAGTTGCTGAACGCAAAGATTGCTTCACTGTCACTTGCTTCTACGTCTGGAAGCAGCTCGAGCGATGCCGAAGCTAGTGCTAACGCCCTTCGCAATGTATCTGATCGCTTGGCCGCTATCTCTTCTCGGTGCGAAGACACTGAGAACAGAATGCGACGCTCGAACTTGCTTTTCTTTAACATTGCGGATGACGAAAAAGAAGATTGGGCTTTGTCCGAGCAGAAAATTGTGGAATTCTGTTGACAAAAGCTTGACAATAACTTATCGAGCACAAATTTCGAAAGAGTGCACAGGTTAGGCAAACATGCTGACAGCAAAAAGAGGCTTATCATTGCGAAAATGACCTTCTATAAAGACAAAGAGCGCATCTTGTCCTCTGCAAGAGAGCTTAAGGGGTTCGAGTTTTCTATTCGGGAAGACTTCTCTCCTGCTACGCGAGAGGCAAGAAGAAAGCTTATCGAATTCGCCAAGGCCAGAAAAAAATTCTTTAAGCTATCTGTTGACAGATTGCGCATAGATGATGTAACATACGTGTACGACCACGCAACAAGCACGGTAGTGCGACTAGGCAGATAGCTAAGGCGTGGTACTCGCACCGGTGAATTCAAGCAGGCACCTGAGCCTTAGAATTTACCGTCACTCACCATATCATTTACTAATATTCGCAGCCTTCTGCGAAAGCTCAACAAGGTCTGTTCTTTCCTTGATGACACGGGTTCTGACATAATCATCTTCATTGAGACATGGCTTCATGCAGATATTTCAGACAATGAAATAAGTCCCTTACAAAATACCTATAACATTTACCGTTGCGATCGCGTTAACAGAAGGGGTGGAGGCGTAATTATAGGCATCAAAAAGGCAATAACCTCTTATCTAATGGCGTCTGCTACAAATATAGAAATTGTATGGGTTGTTTGCAGAACTCGATTTGAGAAATTATTGATTGGTTGCTGCTATCGCCCTCCAGACAATAATTCATCATTTCTAAGCGACTTACGATGCACCATAACTCATGCTTTAAGACGTGTCCAACTGAGCTCGTTTATTTATTTGGCGACTTTAATTTTCCTTCAATAAACTGGAAGCTGCTTTCATCGAATTGCCATGTCTCCACTGCGTTAATTGCCTTAACATTAGATTTTAACCTAGCCCAGATCATAAGCCAACCCACTCGTGACTCGAATATACTTGACTTGGTATTAACAACGGCACCGAATACTATATCGAATATAACATACATAGATGGCTTCAGCGACCACTGGTTAATTTAAAGTATTCTTAACGTCCCATTCCGTCTCGCTGGAGCTAAAACAAAAACAATTCGCGATTATAATAGAGGTAATTACATTGTTATAAATGATGAATTATGCACGTTCTTTGAGAGCGTACTTTTACCATCCTTTCATAATCGATCCGTAGAAGACAACTGGACACTCTTCAAAAACAAGTTAGGTTCATTAGTTAGTGAACATATTCCTACAATCAAAATAACAAATGATAAACAAAATCCATGGTTAAATAAATCACTTAACAGATTAAGAAATAAAAAAAAGAGATTGTACGCGGCGGCTAAACGCGCGCAAACTACTGCTTCGTGGCAAAGGTATAGAGACTTCTTGAATAGCTACTGCTCCGCGATACGCGCCGCCCATGATAAGTATTTTTCTCATGATCTGCCGTCACTGCTCACCACTAACGCTAAGAAGTTTTGGAAACAAGTGTGCCCAGAACGTCACGATAACAAAATAACGTTGCAAAATGACGACCACATTCCCATTCCAGATCAAGACTGTCCTAACGCTTTCAATACTTTCTTTACATCAGTTTACACTACCGAAGATCATAAAAACGTCCCCGATGTAGCCGACCTTGACTATCCCTTTTTGCAGCCCATTGAAATCACTGTTGACGGAATCGCATCTATAATAAATAATCTTAAACTGTCCACGGCAGCGGGCGTTGACGAAATTAACACTAAGATACTAAAAAGTACAGCCTCACCCTCGAGTAAAATATTATGTCACATCTTTCGGCAATCACTATCGACAGGACGGCTTCCACATGACTGGAAAATTGCGAAGGTCATCCCCGTGTTTAAAAGAGGCAATAAAAACTCACCTCAAAATTACAGACCCATTTCTCTGACATCCATCTGCTGTAAGATGCTTGAGCATATAATCGCCTCTCATATTTACAATCACTTAGAGCAGAATGACTTTTTCTTCCCTAACCAACATGGATTTAGAAAGGCCCTATCATGCGAAACACAGCTTTTCGAATTCACGATTGACCTACATCATCACTTAGATCTAAACTTGAAAATTGACTGTCTTTTTCTGGATTTTTTCAAAGCTTTCGATCGTGTTGCTCACTGCCGCTTAATCACTAAACTCTCTTCTTTGTGTATAGATTCATCAACTCTGTCATGGATACGGAACTTTCTTACTAACCGGCAGCAATTCACCATTGTTAATGAATTTTTATCCCCACTTTCATACGTTTGTTCTGGTGTGGCGCAAGGGAGTGTTCTTGGTCCACTGCTTTTTCTTATTTATATAATTGACTTACCAAGTAATTTATCCTCACAAGTGCGCATTTTCGCTGATGAATGTATAAATTACCGAGCAATAACTAGTACTTGTGACCACGTAATAATTCAAAATGACCTCGACCTCATCAGCAATTGGTGTAATAGTTGGCTAATGTCCCTTAATTCAAGTAAATGTCAAGTAATGCCCTTCTCTCGCAAACATTCTAACTCTGAGTTTTCTTACTTTATTAATGGCAATCCCGTATCTAGTGTTGACTCTTTTAAATATTTAGGTGTAACCTTCACATCTAACCTTTCTTGGTTGGACTACCCACATCACCAACATCTGCAGTGACGCCTCACGATCATTAGGCTACACACGCCGCAATCTACGCAAGACGCCCACAAATACACGTGCTTTAGCTTACGTAACATTTGTTCGCCCTTGCTTCTGCAGTTTGGTCCCCTCATTACAGCTATTTAACTAACATGCTGGAATCGATCCAGAATAGCCCCGCCACGGTGGTCTAGTGGCTAAGGTACTCGGCTGCTGACCCGCAGGTCGCGGGATCGAATCCCGGCTGTGGCGGCTGCATTTCCGATGGAGGCGGAAATGTTGTAGGCCCGTGTACTCAGATTTGGGTGCGCGTTAAAGAACCCCAGATGGTCAAAATTTCCGGAGCCCTCCACTACGGCGTCTCTCATAATAATATGGTGGTTTTGGGACGTTAAACCCCACAAATCAATCAATAGATCCAGAATAGAGCCGCTAGATTCATCTTACAAAACTACGATCATAGCGCAAGCATAACACAAATTAAAAAAAAGAAACTTATCACTTTCCCTTTTGAGAAACCGACGTGATCTAAACCTCCTTTCATTATTCCATAAATAAGTACATGAAACAAGGCCACTATCAATGACATTGCAAACATCTGCATGCACATCAAAGAGACTAAATAATCATCTTTCATTCACACGCAGATACGGTACAACATACATTTTTAACTCATCTGCACTCCCCCGTGTCATCCGCATGTGGAACAGCCTTCCAGATGAAATCGTAACAGAACACAATCAGGAAAAATTCCGGCACTTTCTACTCACCCATTTACAGGATTAAGTGCTCGTTTTATTCATATCGAAATCGGCACCTACGCGTTTATTCACTACTAGTATCTCGCTTTTTTTTTCTCTTACTTTAAACTTATTTTGTTTGATGGTTTGAATAATAACATGCCATTCAATTCTGTTGTGTTTTATTCAGTGATGTTTTCTTTTGAACAATGGAAAGTCTTTTCACAATTTGTGCTTGTTTTTTTAGCTTGTTTTAAATCATTATCTAACGCGTATACTCACCTGATGTTCATTGCCGTTCTATTCCTATTTAAATTATTATTAATATTGTTACGTCTACGAGAGGGGTTTATTCAGAGCCGACGTAACGGTCGACTTGACGGTAGACAGCAGTGAACGCGCAGCAGCGAGCTTGCTTGCTTGCTTGCTTGTTCCTTTCTTTTGTGGCTCTCACCCACTAAGGAGGATTGGCCAAGAAGCCGGGGGTTAATGCAAGTCAATACCTATAGATTTTCTAGATTAGGGGAATATGATTACTGTGTTTTAACTGTGAAATTATTTGGCGCAATATAAAAAATGGGGGGGGGGGAGAGAAATAATAGAATTTGTTGAATATCTGAGGTGGAATCTTCATATGAAATTCTCCTGAAAGTTGAATCATTGCAGTGTATCAGCTAAATAATAAGTGGTAGTGTGGCTAGTAAAATTCGAGAGCTGATCGCTGACTCAGCAAGGTAATCTTCTTGTGTTATATATGAATTCGCAGAGAGCCCCGCAGATGTTCCTGTCGCTGTGTCCCAATGAAGTGGCCCCAAAAGACAAAATATTGGGAGTATTAAGTGATATTCTTATTTTTCTGAATAAAATTTTGAAGTAGTTTTTTCTTTGATTTTCGAAGCGGTGACATGTGATAAGAAAATGGTCGATATGTTCAGGTTCGTTACAGCTTGAGCACAGAGGGGATGGCACCAGACCAGACCTGTTTAAGTAGAAATTAAGAGGTGGTACACGGCAACGTAATTTTGAGCAGCGAGCTCTTGCCACCAGCCGAACGTCCTCTTCTTCTGCCACCACCATGTTCCCGCTACACAGGTGCACATACCTAAATTACACATGTGGTAACATTTCCCTCCGCCCAGACGAACCCCACTGGGCGAGTCAAACAGTCTCTCGAGGCCACTGGGCGAGTCAAACAGTCTCTCGAGGAATAAAGCGCTTCAAACGTGCAACATGGACAAGTTCAGTTTTTGCAGACCGTCAGCCGTTTGAATGGAGACGCGCTATGGGGTAAACTAAATCACTGATACGGTCTACAACAAGATAAGGCCCCGCATAGTGCGCTAGCAGTTTCTCGCTCAAACCGCGTTTTCTAGTTGGTGTCCACAGCAACACTAGGTCGCCGCGATTGTACGTCACGTATCGGCGTCGGCGGTCAAAATGTGGCTTCGAGTGGCCTTGCGAAGCAAGAGTGCGCAAATAAGCAAGGCGTCTAGCTTCTTCTGCCTGACAGATGATCTTGGATATGCAGGGATCATGGTGGTCCAAACAGGGGAAGATGGTATTCAGGGTATGACGAGGTGGTCGAGCATATAGAAGAAAGAAAGGACTGTAGCCGGTAGTTTCATGCTGAGCGGTGTTGAATGCATATGTGATAAAGGGTAGAATACTGTCCCAGTCCTTGTGATCTGATGCAACATACATAGACAGCATGTTTGAGAGAGTTCTGTTCGTTCGTTCAGTTAGAGCGTTCGCTTGGGGATGATATAGCGTAGAGTGCCGAAACCTTGAAGCACAGACACGAAACATCTCTTCCATCATGTCGGCTGTGAATTGTCGGCCACGGTCACTGATTACAATTTTGGGAGGTCCATGTCGAAAAATTACAAAACGTAGCATGAAGGAAGACACATCGGCTGCAGTTGCCGATGGTATGGCAGCTGTCTCGCAGTACCGTGTTAAATGGTCGGTGCAGACGACTATCCAGCGATTTCCATCAGAAGACTGGGGAAAGAGTCCAAGGAGGTCAATCCCGACTTGCTCGAATGGAGTTCTAGGGCGCGGCACCGGATGTAATCGCCCTAAAGGAGCACTTGTTGGGCGCTTATGACGTTGGCACTAGTTACAGCTGGACACGTATTGTTCCGTCGTCTGGCGCATTTTTGGGCCAGTAGAATCTTTCTTGAATACGGCAAAGAGTTTTCGCTGTGCCTAGATGACCGGATGTTGGGTCATCATGCATAGCCTGCAAGACATAAACGCGAAGACTCTTCGGAACCAACTGAAGATATCGTGAGCCGGTGTTGGTGTAGTTTTTTTTGTAAACTAGCCTGTCTCGGATGCAGAAGCACGTAGGCGATGATTTTGGTTTGGTAGCAAGAAGCTGTTGCATGGTGCTGTCCCTTGGTCGCTCATCCTTAAAGGTCTTGTTATCGGGAAATGGTTTGTCGAGTGATGCAATGTAGGTATCGAAGGTGTCCGCGTCACATTCCGTCGTTGGAAGCGGTAGTCGCGAAAGACAGTCTGCGTCAGCGTGACGTCGGCCGCTTTTATAGGAAACCATGAAGTCATATTCTTGTACACGAAGTGCCCAGCGCGCCAGCCGACCAGATGGGTCACGCAGATTGACCAACCAGCAGAGAGAATGATGGTCTGTCACGACGGTAAAGGGGCGTCCGTACAGGTAGGACCGGAAGCGCTGCAATGCGAAGACTACTGCAAGGCATTCTTGCCCTGTGACAGTGTAGTTACGCTCGGACTTGCTGAGCGAGCGACTTGCATACGCTACAACGTGTTTTTGATTATCCAAGCGTTGAACCAGGACGGCACCTACACCAATACCACTGGCGTCTGGGTGAATCTCAGTGGGCGCCAGAGGATTGAAGTGTCGAAGAATCGGATGAGACGTCAAAAGAAACTTCAACTCCGAAAAAGCAGATTCGCATTCCGGGGTCCAGTCAAACTGCGCACCTTTCTGAAGCAGACACGTGATCAGGTATGCGATATTGGCAAAGCCAGGAATGAATCGGTGAAAGTATAAACAAAGCCCCAAAAAGCTGCGCAGTTCTTTCACCGAGTTTGGTTGCTTAAACGCCTCCACTGCGGCCGTCTTGGCGGGATCCGGTCATATGCCTTCTTTGTTTACTAAGTGTCCAAGGACGAGTGTTTGGCGCTCTCCAAAACGGCATTTCTTTGAATTGAGCACCAAGCGTGCTTTGCTTAGGCAGTCCAGTACGAGGCCAAGGCGTGTGTTGTGCTCACAAAAGGTGCACCCAAAAATTACAACGTCGTCCAAGTAACACATACACACTTCCCACTTCAATCCACGCAGAATGTTGTCCATAAATCGCTCAAAAGTTGCGGGTGCGTTGCAGAGTCCGAACGGCATCACATTGAATTCAAATAGTCCATCTGTTATAACAAATGCCGTTTTCTCCTTGTCTTCCTCGTGCATTGGAATCTGCCAGTAGCCTGACCTCAGATCCACAGACGAAAAGTAAGAGGCCGATGATAGACAGTCGATGGCATCATCAATCTGCGGGAGTGCGTATACGTCTTTTTTAGTGATGGCGTTGAGACGGCGGTAGTCAACACAAAATCGCCATGTCCCATCCTTCTTCTTCACTAGAATTACTGGAGCGGCCCACGGACTACATGATTGTTGAATTACATTTTGCTTGAGCATCTCGCAAACTTGTTCATTGATCACTGCGCGTTCCGAAGGCGATACACGATATGGTTTCTGTCGGAGAGGTCTGTGAGATGTCGTGTCGATTCGGTGCTTTATACGAGAAGCAGGGAATGACGGTTAATCATGCTGAGCGAAATCAAAAATACCGGCATGTTTGCGCAGAATACTCGCCAGTTCATTACGTTCCTTGGTGCTGAGTGACTTATCAATCATAGCCGTAATGGTGGTGTCCCTGGCGTGCAGATTATCGCAACGGGTCTTATCCGGAGAATCATTGCTTTCTGCAAGGGTGGCAAGCGAGAATATTTGGTGTTTACGAATCTCTGCAAGTTTCAGACCCTCCGGCAGCACTGTAGGTTCATTAGAGCAGTTATTCACCCATAAACCAGTATGCCCTTGCGCAACCGATAGCGTGCAGTAGGGTATTAAGACTGTCTTCTTTATGCAACTGAGATGCACGGGCTCCACAGTTGCGTGAAATGTTTTCTCGCTTGCAGGTGAACAGACAACAGGGACACATTTTGCAGACAACGGCGGCACGGTCGTGTCCACTGACACGCAAAGAGCACTTTCTTGAGAGGGCGAGTTTTCCATAAACGCAACTGGGATATCGTAATCTACTGTAATTTGTCCTGTGCGGCAATCGACAGTAGTACCACATAGCTTCAAGAAATCGAGTCCCAGAATGACGTCATGCGTAGTATGAGGGAGAACAGCAAACTCTACGACAAAGTTCTGGCACGCCAAACTAACAGTTACAGTGCAGACACCAACAGGTTGTAACACCTCTCCGCTCACTCCACGAAACGTATCAGAACGGTTGCAACGAAACATAACCTTTCGTCCAAGAAGGCGGGTGAAAACTAAACTCATTACTGACACGGTTGCACCTGTGTCCACCAACGCCATTGTTGGTACACCATCGATAAGCACTCGAACCTTATTTCTAAACATGGAAGCTAACGGAGGTATATCTGTTGAAATCGAAGATTGTCCGGCGACCTCACCTCCAACGGCCGCGCCGGCTAGTTTTTTCGTAGGAGGCGAGGAGTGGCATCGCAGAGGAGACGGTGATCGGTTGGCGCGAGGGGCAGGTGGTGGTGTCACACTGCGGTCAGAGGCCGGAGATTGGTTTCGTAGTGGTCCTGGGATCTCGTAATGCCCCGCCGTGGTGGTCTAGTGGCTAAGGTACTCGGCTGCTGACCCGCAGGTCACGGGTTCGATTCCCGGCTGCGGCGGCTGCATTTCCGATGGAGGCGGAATTGTTGTGGGCCCGTGTACTCAGATTTGGGTGCACGTCAAAGAGCCCCAGGTGGTCAAAATTTCCGGAGCCCTCCACTACGGCGTCTCTCATAATCAAATGGTGGTTTTGGGACGTTAAACCCCACAAATCAATCAATCAACCTGGGATCTCGTTAGACGCGCTTCCCGGGAATGTCAGTGCTCGGTTAACGCCAGAACGGTTAAATCTCGGTGATCGGTCGTACCTTGGCGGCTGCCGGTAGTTGCAATACCTGGCAATGTGTCCTTCGAAGCCACAGTTGTAGCATACTGGTAGAGGACGCTCGCCGAACCAATGCTGAGACCACTCAACTGTGAAGGGTCGGTGACGAGCATGCTGAGCGGGGGCTGCCCACCTCTGGGTGGCGGGGCCATGACGAAGGCGTTGGCCATATCGCTGGTGGGCCGCGAATGAGTCACGACGTGGCCACGGATTTCCAGTTTCGCTGATGTCTGCCACACATACCGATGGTGGCAAAGGAGCTAATGGCGCCGCCGTGTAGTAGGGTGGATTGGTAGGTGGATGCGGAATGGTTTCGTCAACGCTACCACCTTGTCGCTGCAGCTCTTCACGCACAATTGCCCGAATAGTAGCGGCAAGGTCGGTGGGCGGGCTCACGTCGATGCTGGCGACCGTTGTCACATTCGCGAGCCTACCGAATTTCGGGGCGATGCGACGAGTCTTCAATTTTTCAAACGTGCGGCAGTGATGTTGGACGTCGAAGGCAGAGGTGAGGTCATCCCTGCCTATCAGAAAATCGTAGACGTCTTCCGCTATGCCTTTCAAGAGGTGTCCGACCCTGTCTTCTTCAGACATCTGCGGGTTTATGATCTTGCAAAGCTTAAGAACGTCCTCTATATAAGCAGTGCAGGTTTCTCCAGGAGTTTGGGCTCTCCCAGCAGGAGTCCGCTCCGCGCTTTTCTTTTTTGAGTCTGAGTCACCAAAACACTTCTTCAGTTCTTGAGCAAAAAGTGCCCATGTTGTCAAGCACTCTTCGTGGTTTTCATACCACATCATGGCAGTGTCCGTGAGAAACAGCGCGACGTTTTCCAGCTGATCGATAGAGTTTCAGTGGTTGTACCGGCTCACCCTTTTGTAGTGCGTTAGCCACGCGTCCACATCTTCTCCTGCCATTCCCGCGAACGGGCGGGGTTCCATGTAGTGATGCCTAGGTGTAGCCAGCGTAGACGTGCGCGAAGTCGAGGCGGTTGATTCCTGACCTTCGCTCTGGGCCATGACGACTGTTGTTGGTGGCAGACCGGCAAGACGACGGCTCCGGCGAACTCCGAACAGCTGTGGCTCCGTGGTACGTCGACGTGCCGTACTCAGCACCTCCACCACTCTGTTACGTCTACGAGAGGGGTTTTTCAGAGCCGACGTAACGGTCGACTCGACGGTAGACAGCAGTGAACGCGCAGCAGCGAGCTCTTGCCTTGTTTTGTTTTGTTTCTTGGGATGATGGCTCATACCCACTCAGGGGGATTGGCCAAGAAAGTGTAGTGCAGTTTTTCTGTGATCATTTTAACTATGTGTAATGAATTGGTATTATAAAGGACTAATGTAAAAAAAAGAAAACATAAAAAGAGCAAACGAAAAAAAATCAAGTTGAGAAATTTTGAGATTTGAGGTGTTATGATTACCACTCAGCTGCGTTTACTTCACTCTGCCCTGGGGAGTAATAAATAACTTTTTTTTGTTGTTGAAGATCACAAAGGTATACGCTTGGTTGCCTGAATATAATCGCAAACGGCATTGAAAGCATCCCTGTGGCAATGACCCAAAACTGAGGCACAAAAGCTTAGCGCCGTTTCCGCCGTTAATCTAACGCCTATTTTCAGAAATGGCATAACTAGTAACCTTTTTCGAAGTATATCGTAGCGGCGACAATACAAAAAATAATGATCTAGTGATTCCATTTCTCCGCAGAATGCGCAGAGGGGTGATGTTGTCTGACCAGCTCTGTGTAGATATAGGTTTAGAGGGGGGGGACACGACATCGAAATTTAGTAATTAAGACTTCTAGCTTTCTGGACTGGCTCCAGTGGGGTTTCCATGGAAACATGAGGTGGTTATAGTCTGTCCGTGTAGTTACTTTTTCTATCGTATCAGTGTAGATTGCTGATTTTCGATATCTTATTGCCGTGATATATTCAACATCTGGCAGTATGGATAAAACTGGCCCATCAAGTGCTGCTCGTGCTAAGGAATCGGCCAATTCATTTAATCTTAATCCACAGTGTCCCGGAACCCATAGTAACCTCAGGAGTCTCAACTGCGGGGGTACTAATGTTTTGAATGTGCTTAGAATTCGAGAGTTCTCTGAAGCTGTCAGAGCTGCACAAACTGAAAGAGAATCCGTCATTATGACTGCTCTTGCCACCAGCCGAACGTCCTCTTCTTCTGCCACCACCATGTTCCCCGCTACACAGGTGCACATACCTAAATTACACATGTGGTAACAATATTTTCTCATTCTTATTCCTGTTAGAACATGTATATTAATTGAAATTTAGTTCATGTTATTGTTTGTATAGAAAGTGTACCAATTCATGTATGTATTCCTTTTACGCTCCCCTTACACAATGCCCTGTTGGGTCTGTAAGGTATTTTGAATAAATAAATAAATAAATACCTCTGATGGTACGCGTATACAGGTTGGGTAGGAGAGCGAAAAATATGAGAAGGCTTGGTTCTCAGAGACAAGTAGCGAGATGCGTACTATATGGAATGACATGTGATCGATGTGACATGTGCCCACTGAAGCAAAGGGCTGCACTGCGATCTGTACACATGTATGTTCTGAAACTTCTATTAACTGTCTATCTGCTTTCAAGCCTTAGCCCACCATCATCTCTCTGCCTTGGATTTGTTGCTGTGACAGTCCCCCGCGGTTATACTGTGTTTAATGTGTTCGGCTGTTGACCCGTTGGTCGCGCGTTCGATGCCTACCATGGCAGTAGAAGTTTTTATGGAGGCGAAATGACAAGTCTCTCCTGTATTGCGCAATGTCAGCGCACGTTAAAGAACGGCAGATGGTCGAAAGTCACTGAGCTTTCTACTGCGGCTTACTTGATGATCATATAATGGCACTAGCTCGTAAAACTTTGTAAATTCGCCCGAGTGTCTACAGTATTTATTTGATGTTTTGTGGATAATTAAATCATATATGTAAGTCATCACAGGCGCTGAGAAGTTTGTGATCGACTTGAGTGGTTTCTGAATGAAGCGCCATAGTTCATTGTACAAGAGTTAATCTTGTAATATATATATATATATATATATATATATATATATATATATATATATATATATATATATATATATATGTGTGTGTGTGTGTGTGTGTGTGTGTGTGTGTGTGTGTGTGTGTGTGACGCTATGATGAATCGGAGACGTGGCCTGGCTCACACGCCATGTTTATTCCGTTCTCTGACTTCTTCCTTCTCTACCTCTACTAACCATCGCTTCATACGTCACACGATTCCCCCTCCTCCCGAAAGAAGGCATGGATTACTAACAAGAAAAAGTAAACAAGACAAGGTTGAGAAGTCACAAATGTCAAAATGCACATTTGGTTTCATGTCCCAGTGGTGTTCCGTAAACTCGCAAAACTTCAGAAATGAGTGCGGCCGTCCGGTGAATGGCGGAGTTCTGGTGGGCGAGGTTGGCTGTGGCGTTCTGGAGATGGTAACCGCGTCTTGCAAAACTGCACTGACCATGACATGACTTGAGCGGCTGCGAGGAACGAACAAGGTTGGAAGTCCTTGGAGCACTTGAAGGTCGAATGTCGTAGGCGCCGAATCCTCTGTCGTACGCACTGTATTTTGTGTCACGGCTGAGACAGAATTAGTGCTTGCAGCCTGCGTGTACAACGACTGAAGTTCAAGGAATTATGTCTATGTTCGTGCGTTGTACACATTATAACGTTCAGTCTCTTTCGTAGTTTTCTGTGGCGTTGGCTCCGTTGTCGTAAACTAATGGGATGGTGTCTGAATCTTTGCATGGTAGAACTGGTAACTTCTTGTCTTGTTCGGTGTTTCCTGAGGTTTCGGAGCTGTAATCTTAGGCGCAGTCTTGATATTTTGTGCCAAATGCGTTTCTGGCGCCGATCCTTTATGCGAAGTTGCCTCGCTTCTTGAATTTGTTTTAAGGGGTTCGCTTTGCGTCGTCGTCCTTGTTGGTGTGTCCGTTGGAGTGTCTGCGATTCACGGACTTGCTTTTGCTGGCGTTGCTGACGTTGCTGTGGACCATATCGCGGTGGAAGCCCTTCTTGAAAATCGCGCTGGTTTTCATGACAACCTGATGGGGTCTCCAGTCGGCAGCTGGTAGTCTTTGAGCAGTTGTCATGCAATTCAGGCAATGAAGATGATGCTTCAGAGTTGACAGAAAGTTCTTCAGAATCTTTTTCTGCACTGTTCACTACGAGAGGCTCTTGCGCATGGCAGCGTCTGACGTTCAATGTGCCTAACCCTTCGGTGTTGCTTCGACTGTCGAGTGTGTATGCACCGGGCGGTGATGCATGAACCCGTGCGGAAGGAGCATGGCTCAACTGTATTTTCTCGGTGTGTCAACTCGTCTATCGTGAACGTGATGTCCTTATGAGGCAAACGGTGAGCGTCAGGAATGCTTGGAGAGCCGCGTGATGGAAAACCGGGTGGTGGACCACGTATGCGAGACGAAAAATGAAGTGCATGAGGTGGGTAAGCAACGACTCGTGTCGTGTGCTGGAGCGACGACTTTGAAAATACCGGCTTTCGTGAAGGGAAACCTGGTGGAAAGCTACGTTCCTTGAGAAATAAGCGGGGACTGTGACGGCCGCGTGTAATTGTATGCAGATGGCCGGTAATAAGAAAGTCCTTGTCGTAGTCGTTAAAACGGGCAATCATCTCTTCTCTGATCTTTTGCCATGATTCGTCGTTTTCGAATATGTGTATCAGGTAAAACTTAAATGCCTCACCGGTAACGTAGTCGCTGAAGTTCGTAACCATCTCCCGTTCCGACCAAGATGCAGCGGTAGCGTGGAGTTCGAACAGGTTGAACCAGTCCTGTACGGGTCCGTCGTCCGCTGATCCAGTGTACTTGGGGATGTCGAGGTCAGCCGATGGTTCTGTCATGGTGCTGGTCGTTGTCCTCCTAGGCGATGATTCGGTAGCGATGGTTCGGTAGTCAATGTATGGTCAGTGTGTCTTCTGGGGAACGCGTTTGGTCACTAGGTCTCGCTGAGCTCTTCGATGATGATGGCCGGGCGATAAAGTGGTTGCCAAATTCAATGGAAGCGCGTTCACCAGTTGAAGAACATCAAAAAATAAGATCTCCAAACCAACAACACGTCAGACACTTTCGGACAAAGGAAAGTCGCCAGAAACGCTCCCAGCGCCTGCTATTCTGCCGACTGCAACACCACAGGAAGCGCCGAGACAGACGCGGATGTCACTTGACAATGAGAGCACAACAGACATGGCTTCAGGTGGTTCTGATGGCGTATGTTTTTCTTTTTGCAGCGTAGTTAGGCTGACAATGTCTGTCGAACGACCCTGGTCCGGAACGTCAGGGTAGGGGCTGGAATTGTGAGGATTCACTAGCTCGTCACGCGTGAATTCCGTCGCACGCTCGAAACCGTCTGGGCCTTGTGTGTGACACGAAGCATCAAGGAATTCGGGTGGTTCAGTAAAATGTGAAGCGTTGTGGTGTAGTGAACACGTTGAAAATGCCGATTTCATTGTTCTTGGGAAAGCCGGCTTTAGGTTTAGTCTTTTGCCGAAATGGTCTAAATTTCTTTCGGTATACGGAGGCTTTACCTTGTCTGTTGCGACGTGCAAGTTACCAGTCGGTGTTCGAATGCGTGACGTTTTTTCGGAAGAGTCATATGATGGTACAATGGTGGTATATTTTCTCTGAGGTCTTGTTTGGAAAATAGGCTCACTGCGGGAAGACTTCGCGTAACTGTGATGGGTCAGTTGAAAAGCCTTCCGCTGATGAGGTATGAACAGGTCTTCATCGTATTCTTTCAAACGAATGATCATTTCTTCTTTGATCTTTTTCCAAGGCTCATCGTTCTCGAAGATGTGGGTGAGGTAAAATTTGAATGCCTCACCTGAGATGTAGTCAGTAAAGTTGATGACCATCTCCCGTTCCGACCATGATGCAGCGGTAGCGTGGAGCTCGAACAGGTCGAACCAGTCTTGTACGGGTCCATCGTCCGCTGCTCCGGTGTACTTGGGGATGGGAAGGTCAGTAGATGCTTCTGACATGATGCTGGTCGATGCGTAATGCTAGGCGCTTGCACGGTTGTCCATGTGTGGGCAGGGTGTCTTGCGTAGAACTGCGTCGATGCTGAGCGACTGATGAAGGGGCAGGCAGGTCTCCATCCTGTCGACTCGTGTGACGCTATGATGAATCGGAGACGTGGCCTGGCTCACGCGCCATGTTTATTCCGTTCTCTGACTTCTTCCTTCTCTACCTCTACTAACCATCGCTTCATACGTCACACACACACACACACACACACACACACACACACACACACACACACACACACACACACACACACACACACACACATATATATATATATATATATATATATATATATATATATATATATATATATATATATATATATATATATGCACAGACGAGTTTGCACGCAATTTATCAGTGAAATAAAACAAGATTACTCTCCTTTCGAAAGGAACTTTCAAAATCTTGAGGAAGGGTCTTCATCGTAACCCTTTCACAGTGTAGGGTAGTCAGCCCGTCTGAGCAACAGCCAGTCTTTCTGTATTTCTGCCTATTTTTTCCTTTTCCTCGTGCCCCTCTTTTGGAAGCTAGAGACACGGATGCCATACATCGGATGAATATGGGATGCGTTATATAGAACCAGGCTTTTTCTAAGAAGATCGTTTTCATCGGAGCGGCAAGGAGAATTTTCTGACACGGACGAGCCCAGTTGTGGAAGCGCTGGCCGTTACTTTGCTACGTATTTACTTCTTTTCCCCGATTGAGCATTTCAACATTGCACTTCATCTGATCGGTGCATTCATTCATCTTTAATGATCACGTCATAGTGCGTTTACCATCTTCAATACGTTTCACTGCTAACTATATTAAACCAAAACCCTCCTCAGTCAAACTTCTTTATTTCTGGACAGAATTCATAAAGTTCTCTTTTAGTGAATCGTGAGTGCGTCTTCTTTTGCTGGTTGGCCACCTTAGCTTAACAAATGCCGAGCGTCAGAATTAGCCGGATTTTTTCTTTACGGAACGATTCCGGCATTATAATCTTAATGGGAATACGCACACCTTACGAAACATTACGGCCTAACCTTCCTTTTTTTTGTACACCCAGCTGCTTGGGATATTTCGCGGTATAGCCGCTTGAAGGAGGCGCATTTTGGCGTGCTGTGCTTGTATACATAGTCTTGGTTGTATACAAAAGGTTAAACGAAGAGAAAAGGAAGAGCAAACAGATAAGACGAGCGCTGATTACCAACTGTAATTTTAATCCAGAAACACAACATAAGCAAATAACCGTCCATGAAATATACTCTCGCGCATACATGACCACGTGTCTAAAGCAAGATGAAGCCGAAATACGTGATTGTTTTTCAAATGTGCTGCCAAGTTACATTATTTCTTTTTCGTAAAAGGACACGCATTTCAGTGAATGCTTGGTTTAGCCATCTGAACGGTGAAACATATTATCCTTTCGTTGCATGTGTGGTGTATGGAACATTAGGGTAGATCATGCGGTAGATCATATGTCGGCCAAACGAGTCGTTGCTTTAATGTGCGGTTCAAAGACCAGTTTTAACAAATGCCTGAAAGTCCGCGTCGGTGTATCAGTGGCTAGGGCGCTGACCCGGAGGTCCCCGGTTCGATCCCAGCCGTGGCGGTCGCATTTCGGTGCAGGCAGGCGAAATGGTGAAGGCCTGTGTGTACTGTGTAATGTCAGTGCATGTTAAAAGAACACCACATAGTCGAGATTCCAGGAGCCCTATCTACGAAGTCTCCCATAATCATACCTTGGTATTGGGACTTAAAAACCCCCCTACTCTTATTAACTCACGCCTGAAAAGGAACCAATCCACACATGTCACGTGAGCTCTCGTCACGCGTCTGTGCACTGTCGCCGCTGTACACGTGTACTCATTTGTTATACAACAGTATTCTCTATGAGAACAAAACATGAGTTTTACTGGGGACGTAATGGAAACTTTGGCTAGTAATAAGTTAAAAGGTCATTGCATCAGCCTGGCTTCTGTGTCCCTCCATGAAAAAAGAGATGGCAGCTTCGAAGAAAAGAAAAAAAATCACGTTTACATTTCATGTTGTTCAGGACAGGTGTTCATGCATGCGCATAAGTAGTTCATAGTTGGTTTCTTCAATGGAACTTTTCCTGAAAGTCAGCGCTTGTGTTTTCGGTTCACTCCTTGTTTTCTCCTCAGTTCATTTAGGCGCTGTTCCTTCAAAAGATGTTATAGCCTGTTCAGTTTTCATTTGTTCATGGAACACGTGCACGAAGCTTGAAAGAGTAGCTTAATAATAACAATACCTGGGGTTGTGCGTCGTAAAACCATATGAGATTCCTTAACGTGCACCGACTTCACACAGTACATGGGTCTCAAGCGCTTCGACTTCACTGAAAGGTATAACTACGATGTCGTGGACACCCAACAACTTTACTTGCAGTAGGCATTCAATGACAGTTTGAAACGGCCGATGTTCCTCGGACAGTCTTTCGTTGCCTTACGGCATAGTTGAGACATACGCCGAGAGCCGAAGGTGGCTAGCAGTTCAGAAAGCGATGCACACAAGGCCCGATTACGCTGTCACTATCTACTCTTGAAGGCTAAACTGAAGCGTCCTCCCAATTATTTATTTGTTTTGTACAATAGATACAATCATGCCTGACAACGTTGCAGCACAGCCGAATGCTACCATACCCCCCGCTGTCCCGGTATTCCGAGGGAACGTGACCCAGTCCTCTTCTATGGCATCGATGAGCAGGACGTCGAGGACTGGCTCGCTTCGTATGAAAGATTGAGTGTCAATAACCGTTTGGATGATGACGAAAAACTCGGCCGCGTCCACTTCTACTTGAGGGGTGTCATGGAGCTTTGGTTTAACCACCACAAGGCTGAGATTACCACCATATGGTGTCTTTCAAAACGACCTTCGCGGATGTATTTGGCCCACCCCCAGTGCGCAAGCTCCACGCAGAGCAGCGCTTGTGTGGTCGCGCCCAGCTGGCAGGAGAAAGTTTCAAATCTTATATTGAGGACGTCGTAGACCTATGCCGACGCTTTAATGCTGCCAATTTCGAAGCCGACAAAGTCAAGCATATTATGAAGGGCATCGGTGACGATGCGTTCCACATACTAGTGGCGCAAATTCCTCAGACTGTCATAGAAGTCATTCAGCACTGACAGAGCTATGATGAGTTGTGAAAGCAGCGCATTGCCACACGATGTCACAGTTTTGACACGACCAACACGTCAGCACTGACCATTGCTGCCATCTCTCCGGATCTGGGGGCATTGACGCGCCAAATTCAACAGTTCATCCGTGAGGAGGTTGCCCGACAATTGTCTATTGCACCATTTGTTACCAGTAATAGTCATGGACTCTCCTCGTCACTGCGCCAAACCATTGACGAGCAAGTATATCAGAAGCTCTTCCACCTACGCACCAGCCACCACCTGTATCCGCACCGTTGACCTATGCCGGCGTCGTGAGAAGGCCTTCACATGCTCTGCCACACAGCACAAACTCTCATCAAGCCCACAGGTCTTCTACATACCGTAGACACCGGCAAGCCCGCACGTTCCGCTTTACTGCAATCCTGCCGCACTTCCCAATATCCCTTGGCGCACACTAGACAACCGACCAATATTCTATTACTGTGGTCTACCCGGGCATGTCGAGCGTTTCTGTCGCCGCCATGTTCATCGTCCAACTGCCGCTGACGCCAGTTACAGCTACGACCATACAGAGCCGCAGCAGCCAATTCCCTCCCACGCTCCTTCAAACATCCCATCGTCGAGCCGCCACACCACCAACTCGTCTCGATTACCCTCCCCGCGCCGGCGCTCGTTATCACCAATGCTTCATCGTCTACCGCCCATCCACACGGAAAACTGACCATCGCAGTTCCTGAGGCAAGAACTAAGCCACTGTCGAAATCTAAGCGGCCTCGCTCCCAACCTGCAAACGAAATCACAGTCCCCATTGAAGGTGTTGCCGTGTCCGCCTTAATCGATACTGGAGCTGCTGTGTCTATGCTGAGCGAAGAAATGTGCCTCAAGTTAAAAAAAATTACGACTCTGCTTTCTAGTGTTTCTCTCCGTATGGCGACCGCACATCACGTACAACCTTCCATGACGTGCACAGCTAGTCCACTCATTCAGGACGTTTTGTATTTAGTTGAATTGGTCGTCTTTCCACACGGCTCGCATGATGTTATATTGGGCCTGGCACTTACTTTCCACGCATGATGCCATTGCCGATTGTGCCCGTGCCGAGCTAGAATTATCCGTAATTTCTGACATCGATTCTGCCAAGTCATCTTTATCTCGTCTCGTCATCGCTCAGAACACCGACATCCCGCCTTTGTCGTCTGTTACTGTGCCAATCTCCTGCGAGTATGCTTTCTCCACCACCTTGTTTACGCCGTCAGCAGAATTCAGTTCACGTAAGCACTTTCTTCTCCCATTTGCTCTTATCAGGATCGAAAACTCCTGCGCAACCTTTTATGTCACAAACCTGCTTTCGGTCCCAACGACTATGTCCCGCGAAGTAAATATATGGCGACTTGAGGACATTGATTCAGTCTGCTATAACTCACTACCTGATCGCACAGCAAGCCTTCATGTCATCAGCGTTGATCTCGATACAATGGCCAACACATCTACTCCATGCGCCTTCCTACCATCGATTGCTCCGGACCTTCCAAGTGCTCAGCGGACCCAACTCTTGAAGCTTCTCGGCCGCTTTCGGATGTCTTTCGATCCCGAGCAAATCATTTTGGGCAGAACGACTTCAATAAATCATGATATAGACACCGGCAGCCATGCACCCCTGCGCCAGCGCCCATACCACGTCTCTCAAGCTGAATGTCGGGTTATTGATGCACATGCTTAGTCGGGGAGTCATACAGCCGTCCCACAGACCTTGGGCATCCACGGTGGTGCTTGTGAAAAAGAAGGACGGTAGCATACGCTTATGTGTTGATTATAGACGCCTTAACAAGATCACTCGTAAAAACGTCTATCCGCTCCCCAGAATCGATGACGCGATCGACTGTTTGCAAGCAGCGGAGTTCTGTTCTCTGGATCTTCGGTCGGTGTATTGGCAGGTACCTATGAATGAAGCCGACCTCCCTAAAACTACGTTCGTACCTGCAGACGGCTTGTACGAGTTCAACTTGATGCCGTTCGGCTTTTGCAATGCCTCGGCTACCTTCTAGCGTCTTACGGACAACATACTTTGAGGTCTAGAAGTGGCACACATGCCTTTGCTACATAGACGACGTCGTGGTTTTTTCGAAAGACTTCGATACCCATCTCCAGCGTCTCGCAAGTGTCCTAGAATGCCTCATACAGGCTGAGCTACAACTCAATTAGAAGAAATGTGACTTCGCCACCCGGAAGCTCACCATCTTAGGGCACGTTGTCAGCAAGGATGGCGTTCTGCCCGACCCAGGCAAGCTCCACGCCGTCAGCGAGTTTCCTAAGCCGTCGACACTCAAAGAACTCCGGAGCTTTATAGGGCTGTGCTCGTATTTTCGACGATTTATTCGTAACTTCGCAATCATAATGACCCCTTTAACACGTCTCCTTGCTGACAGCCAAGGCATCTCGGCATGGTGGCCCGCCTGTGACGACACATTCGTGAAATTACGTCATCTTCTGACATCGCCGCCGATTCTTCGTCACTTCGACACAGACGCCCCTACCGAAATTCACACGGACGCTAGAGTACTTGGCCTTGGCGCTATCTTTGTTTAGCGGAAGCCTGGCTTCGACGAGTACGTCATTTTTTTATGTGAGTCACACTCTGACCAGACCTGAAGAAAATTATTTGGTCACGGAAAAATAATGTCTAGCCATCGTTTGGGCAATCGCCAAATTTAGACCTTGCGTATATGGCCACCCATTTGATGTCGTGACTGATCACCACGCCCTCTGCTGGTTGTCATCCCTAAAAGACCCACCTGGTCGTCTCCAATACTACGACATCCGCACTGTCTGCAGGTCAGGGCGCAGACACTCAGACGCCGACGCTCTCTGCCAGTCCACTTCCCCATGACTGTGCAAATGCGCCTGTTTCAACATACCATTCTGCGTCCCTCACACACACACTGACATGTCATCCGAGCAGCGTCAAGACCCTTGGATAGTGTCTTTATTGGAGTTCCTATTCAAGCCATCATCGAGTACCGCCAGCCGCTCGCTCCGGCGCACAACTCACTATTTCACCATGCGCGATGGGCTACTTTACTGCCGCAACTACCTCACTGACGGTCACAAGAGGCTGTTGGTAATTCCTCGCTATCTACATGCTGATATCTGCGCCTTGTTTCATGAAAACCGCCAATGCGGCCATGTAATAAAGACGTACGCACGCCTCCGGCTGCGGTACTACTGGCGTGGAATGTACCGATTTGTTAGCCAATAAGTGCGTTCGTGCTCAAAGTGTCAACGCCGGAAGAGCCCACCATGTACAGTCACTGGACCACTCCACCCGTTGTCCTGTCCCTCACGGCCCTTCGATCCCATTGGAATTGACTTGCACGGCCCCCTTCCATACACACCTCTTGGGAATCGCTGGGTGATTGTCGCCATTGATCATTTCATATGGTATGCTCAGACTGCCGCGCTTCCAGAGGCCACATCACGAGAAGTCGGCTTATTTATTCTTCACAAACTTTTTCTTCTCCACGGCGCTCCTCGCGAGTTACTCAGCGACCACGGACGCACGTTCCTCTCAGAAGCCGTACGAGCCCTCATGCGTGAATGCAACGTTGTTAATAGAATGACCAGTGCGTACCATCCCCAAACCAATGGCATGACTGAGTGCTTTAATCTCACATTAGGCGACATGGTGTTCATGTATCGGCTGAGATCACCAAATTGGACCGCACACTACCATTTGTCACGTATGCTTACAACAGCGCCTCTCAGTCTATGATATGATTTTCTCCCTTTTTTCTTCTATATGGCCGCGAACCCTCCTCATTTATGGATATCATTCTGTTATATCACCCGGCACTTCGGAGTCTGCCACTGTCTCTGAAGTCAGGAGTTATGGGGAACATTGCAGGCAGCTAGCGCGATCGTTAACAACACAAGACCAAACACACCAAAATAACCCCCATGATACCAACCTGCGTCCCCACACATATTTGCCAGGAACAATGGCGTGGCTTCGCGTTGCCTCCGCAGCTCCTGGCCTTTCTTCAAAGCAACTGCCTAAGTACGAAGGCCCATACCGCGGCCTGCGTCAATGTCACACAGGTCCCGTTAATTAGGGAGGCGATCGCCGGGCTAATTCCAAGGGCCAAAGTATCGGCCCCCCGAACCGCACCACGAAAGCGTGGACAATTTAGAAGTGGTCCTTTTTGGCGCGCCAGCGGACGCCGGCTGTGGCCCAAAGAACAAGTCAGAGCCGAGAGTTGATAAACAAACAAAATTATATTCTCAATAATGGCAGATCGAAAACAACACACGAGAATGCACGCTCTACAATAGTTGCATACAATATGTCACCAATCAAACAACGTACTACACAGTACAATCAGCCACACTCGAAACAACGGACACAGACAACAATACGCACCACAATGCAGTCGCATGCATTGAACAACCAAGACACTTAAAGACTAAAGAGATAGAAAACCTATCCAGTCCAAAGTTCTTGGAACCAAAGTCTAGATGATACTCTTCCGAGAATCACTCACTCAAAGTCCAGCGTTGTTGTCGTTCCGCAGCCCCAAGGTTTCTCTTCCAGGAAACCTCGCCGAAGTTTCTCTTCCAGGAAACCTCACGTCTTCAATAGGCCACTCTCCAAACTTCAAACTTCTTCGCCCGAACACGTCGGCTTCACACACGCAGCTGTTGCCACGCGTCTTCGCTCGATTGCGGTAAACACACTCTCTTGCCTGTAGCTCGAGTCGTCACCCCTCAGGTGGAAATCATCTTCTTCTCCCGCTTTGTCTCTACGGACAAAACCTTCGCCGACTACACGGCGGAATACCCTACGCGCTCTGGCGCTAACTTCCGTCTTCTCCTGATCTCTCGTCTCGGCTGCTCGGTTAAATACCTTCCGCGCGACATTCCAGAAAGTTCTCGTCATTTCGTCGGCGCGATACACAGCGAAGGCTGGGGAGAGACGCGAGACTGTACGGGGGCCGTCTCCGACAGATGACTCAACCCGGCATACACGCCCCTTTCCTTCTGGAAATTTCCAGTGCTTGCCCGGCTATCGCTGTGGGGTGACGAGGTTCATCGGCGAAGCCACGCTTTCGAGGGGAGAGCGTCGCGCGCCCGGGGAGCCTTTAGATGTTTGTTTTCTTTTTCTTTTTTTTCGTTGACCTCGCGGCGTCACTTCGGCGCGTTATCGCAAAAATTTGGCGGCGCGCGCATTTTGAGCGCTCGTTCTGTGACACTGCCCCCCACTTTAAGAATATTATCTCATAATATTCAAAACCACACAAACGAGCGCGATCAGTCACCACACACTCTCACAGACAGTAACACAATTCGTCGCTCATGACACTTCACATTCACAGTAGATCACTCAATACAATTGTACATTCTAATTCAATTCCACAACACATGAAATATAGCCACAGGTACATGAATGCAACAACTCAATCACATATTCCAAACAATGCAGATGTACACAGTTCTCTCATTACAACAATTATACAATACTATACATCACATCACCGTAACAAACATTTTGACTCGCTCGACATACAGTTGTGACACAGGACAACAAGAACATTAACACAACATATGGCACTCAGCACTGCCAAACACATTCTGATTTGACTTCAGCACCTATCCTGTGCATTTCGAGCGGCGCTTGCGCCCCTGTTTGCGGTGCTCTCTCGATCTCTTCCTTTTGTTTTTGCTCGTTTTGTTCCGGCGAGCCCCTTCCAACGACGGTATCTGAGGCGGCGTCTGAGCCATCATTGTCACTTCCGACACTGCTAACGGGTCATGACGCTCAACCGATCCTGCCCGGTTATTCACCCGCTTGTTCACGTCCCGACATTTGGCCTGGCTGGCCAACTCCGTCTCCTTTACACTGTCGGTCGGTTGAGGTCGTGCCGGCGTAAGTCCAGTTGCTCGGCCCTTGAACGCATTCAACACGATCATCTTCTCATTCACTGTCTCTTGCGCCGCGGCTTCACCTTGGGCTTTAGTGAGATTCGTCACGGGCTGCTCCTCCACTGTATCTCGCGGTCGCTGGGTTGGCGAGGGCTCTATCCTAGGGTCTTCTCCCAAACATTCCGGATCATTCGGTCCTCGCGCCCCGTCGATGTTTCCGATGACAAGGTCGTAAAGGGGGGTCGTCATACATAGAGCGGTAACGTTCCCGCTGAAGTACGGGGTTTCCACCTCAATCTCTGCTTCGGGAAGCATCCGAACCGTACGGTCAATTAAGCAAACTGGTTTCGTTTTGCCGGTTAACTCACTGTCCCGTACCAAATTTCTCCGCACGATAACAGTGGAACTGCCGGTATCTCTTAACACCGTAATCTTTTTGTCCGCAACTTTTCCAGGCAGCGTTGGCATTCCCTTCGCAACACCGGTTGGCTGTTTTGACATTACAGCACCCACAATAGGAATTTTCTCCCCATTTTTCAACTCTACAAATCCATCGGTGACGGCCTTATTATCAGATTTTGGTGCCGCTTGCACACAGGATACCTGGTGAGTTTGACTCGCTCCGTTTCGACATGCGTCTGCTTTGTGCCCAGTCTGACCACACTTGAAACATTTTACTACCGTAGGGCTCGTAAAGATCGTTCGACAGTTTTTCGCGCGATGACCCACTCGGTTGCACAGAAAACATCGCGGAATGCTCTCTGGTGCACGCTTCTTTTCTTCGGTAGCCGATTTCTTCGAATCTTCGGGACACTCCTTGCACCCTGGCCAAATTAGTTCCACCTTGCGCTTCCAAGAATTGATCAGCCAATTCGAGCATGCCTTCAAGTGACTCAGCCTTCCTCTCTTTCAAGTACAGCGACAGGCTTGGGTGGCAACTAGTAAGAAATTGTTCTCTAATTAGGAGCTCTCTAAGCTCATCGTACTCCTGCGCTGTCCCTGAAAGTTCAATCCATCTGTCGAAATAATGACAAAGTCGGGCGGCATACTGGGTAGCCGTCTCACCATCAGCTGGCTTTCCTGTCCGAAATCTGTCCCGGAATCCTTCCACGGTAAATCTAAATCGCTTCAGCAAAGCAGCTTTCACCTTTGCATAGTTGGTTGCATCGGTCGGCGTCAGCCTACCGTACACACTGAGCGCTTCACCACTCAAGCAAGTACTCAAAGCAGTTGCCCACTGATGTTCCGGCCAATTCTGGCTCTTCGCAATCGTCTCGAATCGGTGAAGGTACGCGTCAAGGTCGTCCTTCGTCCTTCCTTTCATCAAACGCCACGAGCAGCTTGCTTGGGTTCAAGCGGAAGCCATGATCTTCCCGTTCGCTGCTTTCAACTCTAGGTTGGACGGGAGTTATACTTCGCTGTTGCAACCGGAGCCGCTCGAGTTCCATCTCGTGCTGTCGCTGCCGTTCTCTTTCCTCTCTTTCTTCTTTCGCCCTCTCAGCTGCCAGTCTTTCTCTCTCCAGCTCCAACTTCAATTGCTGCTCTCTTTCTTCTCTCAGCTGTCGCTCCTTTGCCTCTCTTTCTTCTTTCGCCCTTTCAGCTGCCAGCTTTTCTCTCTCCAACTCCACCTTCAATTGTTGCTCTCTTTCTTCCTTCGCCCTTTCAGCGGCCAGCCTTTCTCTCTCCAACTCAGCTGCCTTTTCTTCCTTGGCCCTCTCAGCTGCCAACCTCTGTCGTTCCAACTCAGCTGCTTTTTCTTCCTTGGCTCTCTCAGCTGCCAACCTCTCTCGTTCCAACTCAGCTGCTTTTTCTTTCTTGGCTCTCTCAGCTGCCAACCTCTCTCTCTCCACCACCTCTTTCTCCTTCTGGCTTACCCACTTCCGTAGTTCGGCGCCAGAAAGACCCATCTTCTCACCAAGAGCGACTAATTTTTCGAGATCCATTGTGTCTCGCAAATAAAGTCTTGCCGCGTGCAAAAAGTATCTGCCTAAATCAGTCTATCGGAACACTCTCCTGCACTCGTTAACGAGAACACTGAGCAACACACAAAATCGTTCCGATAGCACTATCAACAACTCGAGGCTCTTTCTCACTACTTTGGACACACTGTGCACCAAAAGGTCCTGTCGCGGACGCCAGATTAATTGTCACACAGGTCCCGTTAATTAGGGAGGCGATCGCCGGGCTAATTCCAAGGGCCGAAGTATCGGCCCCCCGAACCGCACCACGAAAGCGTGGACAATTTAGAAGTGGTCCTTTTTGGCGCGCCAGCGGACGCCGGCTGTGGCCCAAAGAACAAGTCAGAGCCGAGAGTTGATAAACAAACAAAATTATATTCTCAATAATGGCAGATCGAAAACAACACACGAGAATGCACGTTCCACAATTGTTGCATACAATATGTCACCAATCAAACAACGTACTACACAGTACAATCAGCCACACTCGAAACAACGGACACAGACAACAATACGCACCACAATGCAGTCGCATGCATTGAACAACCAAGACACTTAAAGACTAAAGAGATAGAAAACCTATTCAGTCCAAAGTTCTTGGAACCAAAGTCTAGATGATACTCTTCCGAGAATCACTCACTCAAAGTCTAGCGTTGTTGTCGTTCCGCAGCCCCGAGGTTTCTCTTCCAGGAAACCTCGCCGAAGTTTCTCTTCCAGGAAACCTCACGTCTTCAATAGGCCACTCTCCAAGCTTCAAACTTCTTCGCCCGAACACGTCGGCTTCACACACGCAGCTGTTGCCACGCGTCTTCGCTCGATAGCGGTAAACACACACTCTTGCCTGTAGCTCGAGTCGTCACCCCTCAGGTGGAAATCATCTTCTTCTCCCGCTTTGTCTCTACGGACAAAACCTTCGCCGACTACACGGCGGAATACCCTACGCGCTCTGGCGCTAACTTCCGTCTTCTCCTGATCTCTCGTCTCGGCTGCTCGGTTAAATACCTTCCGCGCGACATTCCAGAAAGTTCTCGTCATTTCGTCGGCGCGATACACAGCGAAGGCTGGGGAGAGGCGCGAGACTGTACGGGGGCCGTCCCCGACAGATGACTCAACCCGGCATACACGCCCCTTTCCTTCTGGAAATTTCCAGTGCTTGCCGGGCTCCCGCTGTGGGGTGAGGAAGTTCATCGGCGAAGCCACGCTTCCGAGGGGAGAGCGTCGCGCGCCCGGGGAGCCTTTAGATGTTTCTTTTCTTTTTCTTTTTTTTTCGTTGACCTCGCGGCGTCACTTCGGCGCGTTATCGCAAAAATTTGGCGGCGCGCCCATTTTTAGCGCTCGTTCTGTGACAGTGAAGCATCGCCGGTAAACTGTATTGTAGAGCCCGTTCAGTCATCCACAGACCGCCACCGTCGTGGCTGTGAGACTGTTCACTTCTACCGACTGAAGCTGCACTATGACCCACCAGTCGTACCTGTTCCTCAGGTCGCCAGGATAGCTTCTTTTCTGCGGGGGAGTGATTTGTGCAATAGATAGGGCGCGAACGGCATTACCAGCAAAAGACGAGGACGAGGACTGGTGTTGCTGCTCGTGATTACTTCGGTTCGGATCGCTGAGCGCTTTGCCTGCGTTCACTCTTCGATAAACGCTTCATGTACTAAACACGTACTATCAGTTTATTTATTTATTTAATTATTTGATAATAAATACTTTGAATTTATGGTCCAAGCAGGGTGGTCTGTACAAATACGAAGTAGCCGTGGCAGAACAACCGCCATAAAGGCTGAACTTGTTGGCAGTCTGGCCACTTGTTTTAGCAAGGCAGTTCCAAGAACTCGCAAAATTGTGTCCCAGTGCGCCTATTTGCGAACATCAGCGACAAATGTTGCTAAAGAGGTATAGTGTTACTTGGTGGTGTGGTAAGCTCTATTATCATCAGAGTTTAAATACTATGTCGGAGCTAACACGGAAAAGATCCAGCCCTGACAGCGTTCAGTTTTCGAACTGATTTTTTTTATTATCGCGCTGCACCCGCCGCGTGGCCCAAATGCCAACTTCTTCTTCCTTGACGAGCGGCGCATTGAGGCGCTACAGGGCTCCCACCCGTAGAGCGAGAGCCGTAGGAAACACCAGAGGAGTCGCCCAGTGGACATGCTTGGATGTTGACATCCAGACTTTAGATTGAAACCCCTTGGCCGCGAGAGCGGCGATATACGCAGGTTTCAGTCGATCAGCAGTCACGACGTGTTCACGGCCATTGATGTCCAGCGTGAATGTCTTAGGTGTGCGATAGAGAACGCGAAATGGGCCATCATAGGCTGGTGTTAGTGGTGGCCGTATTTGGTCACGCCGAACGAAGACGTGACTGCAGTCATGCAGATCCTGACTGACGAAGACAGACTGGGGGTGTCGGTCGCCAGGAATCACAGGAGCAAGGTCCCGAAACGTGGTGCGCAGCTCTCGAATGTACGTGGAGGCATCGTGAGTGGAAGGTGGCGATGATGGCTCGAAGAATTCTCCTGGAAGACGCAGGGAAACGCCATAGACTAGTTCGGCTGATGAGCAGCCGAGATCCACTTTCAATGCTGATCGGATGCCCAGAAGTACGAAGGGGAGGTGGTCGAGCCAACGTTCCCTTGGCTGGTGAGCAGTGAGGGCAGCTTTCAGTTGTCGATGAAGCCGTTCGACCATGCCATTGGCGGAAGGATGGTAGGCAGTTGTGTGGATGTGTCGAATGCCCAGAATATTGGCAAGTGCGGTGAAAAGGGCCGATTGAAACTGACGACCGCGATCAGTGGTGACGACAGAAGGGCATCCAAAGCGCGACACCCAGCCGTTTGTGAAAGCCTTGGCAACTGTTGGTGCTGTAATGTCGGAAATGGGAAACGCTTCCGGCCATCTGGTGAAGCGATCCACACATGTCAGCAGGTAACAGGCTTCTTGCGATGACGAAAGAGAACCGACGATGTCGAGATGGACGTGAGAAAACCTTGCGTCTGGAGGCCGAAACGGGGATGTTGCTGTGACAGTGTGACGGTGAACTTTAACGCGCTGGCACTCAAGGTAGGTTCGCGCCCAGCGTCGGACATCAGCATTGATGCTTGGCCAAAGGAAACGAGATGTGACTAGCTTCTGGGTCGCACGAATACCAGGATGGCTCATGCTGTGCAATTGATCAAAGCTTGCACGACGAAAAGCTGAAGGCACGAAGGGCTGAGGGACACCAGTAGACGTTTCGCACGTTATTAATGAGGTAGAAAATGGAAGCGGGCACTCCGTGAACGATAGAGACGTGGATGAAGAGCGAAGACGATGCAGCTCAGGATCGTTGCTTTGGGCAGCTGCTAGCTCTTTTATGTCTAGTGGTGGCTGGGTCGACAAGGCATCGATGCGGGATAGTGCATCAGCAGCAGCATTTTCCGGCCCACTGTGTCTGAGATCCACAGTGAACTCAGAAATAAAGCATAGTTGACGGATCTCCCGTGCAGTATAATTGCTGTGATTGCGATGGAAGGCAAACGTCAGGGGCTTGTGGTCTGTAACGACGTAAAAGTCCCTGCCCTCCAATAAATGGCGAAAATGTTTGATGGCGAGGTATACCGCGAGGAGCTCTCGGGCAAATGTACTGTATTTTGTCTCTTGTGGCTTCAGTTTTTGCGAGAAAAACCCAAGGGGCTGCCAACCGGATATGTGCTGCTCGAGAACGGCGCCAACTGCCACGCTTGATGCATCGGTGATGAGACGAATTGGGGCATCAGGGACGGGATGTATGAGCATGGTAGCGTCTGCCAGAGCTTTCTTGGCAGTGCCGAAGGCAGATGCAGCGTCCTTGGGCCACACCAGTGGCGCAGCCGGGTCTTTCTTTTTAGCCAATAGTTCGGCCAAGGGCTTTAGGAATGTGGCGCACTTTGGAAGAAAGCGGCGATGGAAGTTTAGTCGGCCCAGAAATTCTCGGAGTCTCTTCAGTGAAGTAGGGGGTGGAAAGTCTTGAATAGCCTTCATTCACTTTGCTGGCGAGTGGTTGGATACCCTTTGGATTGACAAGGTGTCCTAGGAACTCTATTGTAGCGACGCCGAAAAGGCACTTATTGGGATTAATTACGAGGCCGTAATCATCCAGGCGGTGGAACAGCGTGCGCAGGTGGGCTTCATGCTCAGGGCCGGATGAGCTTGCTACAAGGAGGTCATCAAGGTAGGCAAATACGAAATCGAGACCTCGCGTGAGCTCGTTGATAGTGCGCTGAAAAGTCTGTGCAGAGTTGCGCAATCCAAAAGGCATCCTCACATATTCAAACAGACCGAATGGGGTGGTGATGGCCGTCTTCGGAATGTCGGTGGGTTCTACAGGAATCTGATGGTAAGCCTTCACTAAGTCAATCTTAGAGAAAATTGTGCACCCAGCCAAATTTGATGTGAAATCCTGTATGTGAGGAAGTGGATAGCGGTCTGGTAAGGTGTGGGCATTGAGATCGGGGTAATCCCCACATTGTCTCCAGTCGCCAGGATCTTTCTTCGGCACCATGTGGAGTGGCGACGCCCAGTTGCCGGAGGAAGGCCGCACAATGCCGAGTTCAAGCATGGGCTCAAACTCACGTCGGGCGATGGCGAGGCGTTCTCCAGATAGTCGACGGGGTCGTGTAAAAACGGGAGGTCCAGTGGTCACAATGTGGTGAGTGATGGAATCTTCACCGGTGACTCTCTGGTGTGCTGCTTCGTGATGCTGGGAAAGTCGTCGCACGGCGTATGCAGTTCTTGCATACGGCGAAGCAGGTGTGAGAGCTTGCAGTCCCGTTGGCGTGGAAGTACAGAGTACACCGTTGATGGAGAGGCGGGTGTTGAGATCAATGAGGCGATGAGCATGCATGTCTACAGCAAGGTTGAAAAAACTGAGGAAGTCAGCTCCAAGAACAGCTTGCGAGACGTCAGCGAGGATGAAAATCCAGCAGAACGTATGGCGTAGTCCAAGGTCCAGTGTAAGAGAGCGTTGACCGTATGTGCGAATGGCGGAATCGTTGATCGCTTGGAGTGGGCAGGTCTGTTCGTTGCGACGGCGATCTGCACACGAGGCCGGGATGACGGTAAACTGGGCTCCTGTGTCGACTAGGAAGCAAGCGCCAGTGATCTTATCAGAAACATAGAAAAGGCGGCATGACTTTCGACCAGTACCACTTGCCGCCGTCAGTGGCCGGTCGTCACATTTCCCAACCAGAAGCACGGGCGAGTGCTTTTGCGAGCAGAGGCACCGAATCGGCAGTGGTACCAGCACACGGTTGAGGATGAAACGTCCCGCGGCGCGTCGGATGGCCGAAGTTCCAGAGAACGTGGGGGCGTCGAGGAGCGACTGTGTATCTGGAACCTGGATGACGCTCGACGATGCGCAGGTACAAAGTCATCGAGGCGCCTGACAAGGGCGTCCAAACGGTTCTCGATGCTCGCGAGCGCCGGGTCTGCAGCGGTGGCCGGTGGCGGTGTGGTAACGGCGTTGAGGCTATGTGCCCGCGAGTAGTCCGCCACTCAGTCAGCCATTTCAGCGAGTGTGTCTACTGGGACATCTCCTGCAGCTACGAGGACCGGGACCATGCTCTGCGGTAAGCGCTGGAGGAACAACTCACGTAACAGCTTCTCCTCTTGAGGGGTGGAGGGGCCGTCAAGGAGCTGGCGCATGCGTCGCAGGAGCTGTGATGGGCGACGGTCACCGAGCTCTGTAGCCGTGATGAGCTGTTGGAGTCTGCTGTGTTCGGACTCAGACTTGCGGGAAATGATAGCTGCCTTCAACGTGTCGTAGGGATGGCTCGGGCGCGGCGAGGCTAAAATATCAGCTAAGTCGTCGGCTAAATCCGGAGGTAAGCAGGATACCAGATGCCAGTGCCTGGTCTGTTGGCTGCTGATTTGCCGTAGACGGAAGTGCGCCTCGACCTGCAGAAACCATGTGCTGGGGCTGTTGGGCCAAAATGGTGGCAGGTTGACATGTTGAATCGCAGTGACTGCAGCACCGCTAGGTCTGGCGTCTTCTTGGGCGTCAGGACCGGTAGGATTGGTGGCAGAGCCTGCGGGATCCATGCGGGATGATCGGGGCTGTGTGTTCTTTATCGGGTCACCATTAACTGTCGGAGCTAACACGGGAAAGGTCCAGCCATGACAGCGTTCAGTTTTCGAACTGATTTTTTAGGGGCGAAGCTCCTTATGGCGTGGCTTGTGCGTCCCTCGTAGTACGTAACCACCAGTGGCACATACCCGAAATAGCGGTCCTAACGTTTTTGACTTCCAAGGTGGTTCCGGTGAGAGATTTCTTCTGTGCGTTGTTGAACAATAAAAGATAGTGCTCAATGCGCATGTTAATGGCTGCTAAGGGGGAATGAGAGACAGGAGCATTCGGCCTTTAGGTAACGCGCACGCTGCGATCCCCATTAGCAGCTATTGGCATGTACATTGAGCACGATCTGACAATAA
Source organism: Rhipicephalus microplus (assembly GCF_013339725.1). Lineage (NCBI taxonomy): Eukaryota > Metazoa > Arthropoda > Arachnida > Ixodida > Ixodidae > Rhipicephalus > Rhipicephalus microplus. Next base: position 91,724,246 of record NC_051169.1, read on the forward strand.
AGGGTTGCTACGTTATACTCGCTGGGTGTAACTTCCTTCGTTTTAGAAAGGTTTAGCGAGCGTTGGGCCGCATAGCCATGAACACAGTGAACTAGTATATACCATAAACTCGAGGTGGTTAAAGGTGGGAAGTAAACCCGAAGCGCAAGCCGTAAGAAAGTGTGCATGTGCCACCTCCCGTTTAGTCCTTGAAATGTCCGCTGGATGGCGGTGCTTCTATATGGAGAATATATGTTGAAAAGATGCGAGATGGTGGTACTTGGAGTGCTGAAAAGATGGACGAACGGACACACAGACAGATGCATGGATAGACGCATGAACGGACGCAGGCGCGCATGCATGGACGAACGCAGGGACGGACGCACGAACAGACGCACGCACGGACGGGTGGATGGACGCATGGACGGTTACACAGGCGTACGCAGGAACGGGCGGAAGCAAGAACGAATGGACGGACGAATGCTTCGCCCCACTCCCCATCATTCACTCCGTGAATACGCTGCCATTTTTTTTTATTATCGCGCTGCACCCGCCGCGCGGCCCAAATGCCAACTTCTTCCTTGACGAGCGGCGCATTGAGGCGCTACAACTACATTCCGTACCTTCATACATTTCAGTGCCTCGTTTTTCCCCCTAGAAGCGGGCACGTGTAATAGAACCATGAGTCCAAGTTTTCCCACGATAACGTCAGTCGGCTTAAGCAAGACTCCGCGACGTGACAAATTGGAGCATCGCGACGGGCATAAAGCGAAAAACAAGCGAGCCACGCTCTTTAGGAATGCCGCCGCTCCTCGAGGCTAGGCGGCATATATCAGCTTACGACGAACGCCACCCGCATCGCGAGAGCCACGAGGACGATTAGTGCGCGCTTTTTTTTTTTCACAAGCGACCATGAACACGACGATACGCGTCACTCTCATGCAGGCAAAAAACAAAACAAACACAAACGCGTCGTATACCCTGCCAAAAAGAAGACGCGTGAAACCAAATGCACTAGACTAATGCCTCGAGCTGCAACAACGCGAGCTCTCTCGTCACGCCGTTGGTGCGCGAAATAACGTTTAGGCAAGGGGCGTTTGCAGCGGTGCTCAAAAAAAGAAAGCATGCCCTGCCAGCTATAGGAAATACAAGAAAAGTGGTGGTAAGCAATGCGTCATAAATGGAGCGACCGTCTACAGCGAGCGTATCGCACTTATCCCAGTACAGGGTCCGATCTCTCTCACATATACAGACAAGCAACGCGGCGGCGTCTCGACGCTATACAGCCGTAGGACTGAGTACGTATAGGGCGCACACCCGTGAAGCACCTTTTCAGCCCGTGAACGTCGCCAGCATCGCCGGGCCCAAGGATGCACCATTCTGTACACAGTATGCTACAGAAGCGCGCGCGCGTTCCCGAAAATTGAGCGCGTATTGAGCCTCGCGCACATGGCAGCTAGCTATACAGCGCCGCGAAGCTTCGGCCCCGGAAGAAAAATGATGCGGCAGATGGCTCCGAGTGCTTGAGAGACCACGCCCCTCGACACTTCTCCCTTCCCTTTCCAATCCGTCGTCGCCGGAGAAAAATGAGAGAAGGAGAAGGGCTCAGCGGCGGACGATCAGCCCTTTATATACCAGACAGGCTTGATCGCCTTCCTCTTTTATCCATTTAACTCCCGACTTCGATTCTGTGTACGATCTCTCCCCTCTCATAACGCGGCACCTGCTCGCCAGAGGCGGTGGCCCCATTGCCTGCAGATGTCTCTCTTTCCATCTCTCCAGCTTCGCGAGGCAGTCAGTCAACCGCGCTCGAGGAGCCGATAATCACGCCCGATATGCATATTGTATGGAGTGGTGCGCTCGTTTCCCTCCCTCCCTCTCTCACTAGAGAGGTATACTATCGAGCGTCTCGGCTTATGGAGATCTATTCCTTGCTCGTATAGAATGGCTATACGCTTTTGTCGTGTAGAAGTACTCGCATGTGTCTCCCGGAGGTGATATCCGAGGGATGAGTTTGGCGCGCACGGGCTGTAGCCCGATCCAATAGATCACAACTCGACCGGTATAGAGGTTTTCGACCTCCGTCAGCATGAATTTTAGTGCGTTTCTTTGTTTTCTGTAGTTCGTCTATCTGTTTGGTGCACTTTTCCTTACTGTCAATCGTGTCAAACGACTCGGGAATAAGTTCGTTTGTGCCACTTAGCGACAGCTTTCTGGGATCCGGCGTTCATATGGGCTGAGTGACACCACCAGAGGGTCGGGTATGAAAGATGCAGAATTAATGCTTCCTCGGGCCCCTGCTCTCTGGAGATAGACGAATCCGGTCGACCCATTTCAGTTCTTGTTTACAACCATCTTTTCCTATGCAGAATTTCATTTTGAATGCTGTGATCGGTGTTCTGCGGACATTACTTCTAGGCTTCTTTTTTTTTTTTGAGTGCGTATTTGTGATAGCAGTTGTTTGTGTAATTTTTAGTCGAAGTTAACTTGTACATCACCCCCACACACTCGCCGCAAAGAAGACACCGTTGGTGGAATAATTTATTGGCTGCTGTTCTAACTTCTCTTATTTGATTGGAAGCTGTTCATCAATGGTTACGCTTTCATCGTTGGTTCTATCTGTAGAGCCTTGTTAGATATATTCATCTTTGCTCAAATACGGTATGATGGAGATGCAAAATATATAATATTGCTTCAAGACGCGCGACATGATTTTTGCACAGTTCCTGAAAAAAAAAACAATACCAAGAACATGGCGCAACAAGATAACGAGGTTAAAATAAGTAAAACAAGCATTCAGCCAAAGTTAGTGAGGGGAACATGTCTATTTTCCTGAAAACGTTACACTTTAAACTTCGGGCTTCACATGAGTTTTAATAAAACTGCAGTATTCAGACTAGAACTTTGCTCGTCATGCACGTGTATGACTGAGCCAAAACTGATAAGGTACCTTTATCAACCGCTAATTAACAAATATGGAGCATGCCCAAATCATAGCATATCTTGAAATCTAACGGCTTTATTTTTACTGTTTAACTTGATTTGAGTCTTTTTGTAGATACTATCATTGGAACGATTATTGGGTTGCATTATGATCTACTATTGTGCAAAAAATGTTGAATATACTGAAGTTTAGTCACATACTGGTCCAACAAAGTGAGCAGTCTAGCTTTCTAGAAAATGTTTCTAAAAACAAGCTTAGATACCTTGACCTATAGTCACTAAACAGAAATATGATGTAAATAAATATACAAATGAATGGGGTTCTGTCTCTTTCTTGGGCGTGAATAATGTTCAAGGTCTTGAATATATTCAATTCTATTTTGTCTATTGTGAGCCTCGCTTATGCATTTACTGGTGTATTTTTTATTTTTTCTTCCTCAGCGACGTGCCACGGCAACCCACAAGCATCGCTGCAGTGTATATATATACAGCTCTGAGATGCCACTGTTTACGTCGCGTGCCAGCCGAAAGAGCGAATCCTCATTAGTCTATAGAGTGAATGCGCGTAAGAAAGGGAATAAACAAATACCAAGAAAAACAAAATGTTCCAGCAACTAGAAAAAGTTCTATGCAAACAAAATAACCACGCAGAAACCTTTTATCCCGCGCGTTGTTGGTGCGGAACGCGGCCGTAAACGTTTTATCGGCACTTTAGGCCTCAGCTCCCGCTGCTGCGTGATTACCTTATTCGTTTATCTACAAACTCTTGGGCGTGTGCGACACTCGGAGCGTGGCAGCAATTTGCGGGAGTGCCTCGCCATGCCACGTGGGAACGTTTTTGTTTAGCCCACTCTATGCGTCAAATGGTGAATGCCGAAGTGTGCTGCAAACTAAGCCAACTGTCTGAAGTGTGCTTTAGGTTATTAGTACGTTTACTGGGAGGTGTTGCAGGTAAAGTGCAACGTGAGGCTGTTTACGTTGGCTATACCTTTCCGGTATTATTCTGGCGAGGCAACAAGTACCGCTTCATTAAAAAAAAATGCCCGCACCTCCCCGAAGAGAATCGTGAGGAAACGCAAATACATCGCGTAGCGTCCATAAAGGCGTTTCGCACATGAGAACCCAGCGTTAGAAAAATAAAGTTTTTTCTTACTCTGTGCAAACAATAGTGCCGTTCATCACACGTTTCGTTTTTTTTTGTCGCGAAAAAGGCGGTACGCGTTTCCATATAGTAGCTAGCGTGAACGATAAAAAAATGTTATGAAGTGAACAAACAGACAGCGTTCTCGGCTTGGCGTTGGTGTTTCACGGCAGCGGTGGCAACATATGATCACATACTTTGGGAATGTAGCATAGTGCCGCCGCTGGTGGATATTATGCGTGATCCCTCTCTTGAGCACTGGGAGGCCGTGTTGACCAGCTAAGACCCAGTCGTCCAGTTAAGGGTCATGGAGTGGGCCACACAGGTCACCGCCAACCTTGGGTTGATGACCATCTAACACGGAATTATCCGCAGTTGCTTTCTTACGAAATAAAATTTTACCATCCATTCACAGCAGCGTCTCGATCACACATTTCTGAATGTTCTTGAGAGGCACCCAGCCAGCGAACGACCGAGAGTATAATGAAGTAGAATTCAAGGTTCACTTTAGTCGAGAGTGAGGCGCGAGCTGACGGGAATGTGGGGCGCAGGGAGGAGAGAGAGAGAACGGCGAGAAAAGGAGCGGCGAAGCACTGCACATACCTGGTCCTACACTCTTTCGCACTACATGCTCCGGTTGCTAGGGGTGAGAATAAGCGCGCGCTCTCGCGGTTGTTTTTATGAGAGAGGGAGTGACTGCGGAGATGAAACACCTACCGGCGCGGGGACACCGCGGACAACGCCGGATGCCTGACACAGCCCGACTAAAGGCTGTTTCACATGCCAAGATTGCAGCGAAAAAAAATCGTTCCGTTCGCTATAACCGCCCTGTTCGCAACCGGTGCTAATAGCGGTTTCGTTTCACATGGAACGCGAATGGTCATCCGTTTTCGCTCTGCCACTACAGCGGCGAGCAACGTTTCTTGCCACTATTCTTTGTGGCAGACACCGTACAATTTTTCAAATATAATGTAACGATCTGTTCGTTATGATATTATTAGGTTTCCATGAACGGTAACGAATAGAACTTGTGTTTCGTCATTTAAAAGCACTTTCCAATCTAAGTTCATTATAAAATGCTCAACTGCGGCCATTACCAAAACAAACAAGTCGACGCAATTTCGACAGCTTGGCTGGCCCGGCACTATTTCGACGGGTCCTGAACATAAATCACTCTCGCCGCTGCGATTAGACCGAAAATTTTCAGCATGTTCGAAGCTCACCACGGATCGCAGCGGCGGGAGCGAACTGCCCTTTTTTTTTCGCTGCGAGTGAATTCGCATACTTAAAATCGCAACTTTTTCTGCCATGTGTAAAGATCCTATGAAATGTCTTCGCATTGAAAAAAAAGGAGAGGGAGAGGGGGTGGACATAGGTAAGTGCCGTAATATGTAAAGGACTGCTAAACACCGTTAATTGAAGTGACGGAATATCAAGATATGAAAAATTCACCCAAAAACGACAGAAGGTCGGGGTTCGGAATTTATACGGCGGAATTTATTGACAGGAGCACCAAGAGAAAATCAACCCTCCCCAACGAAGCATGTTGGGCCTCTCCTATACATATAAAAACGGGCAGCCAAGCCTTAATGCCGAATCGTGTATTGCGCTCTGTGTTGCGCATCGATGAAGTACGTCATACCAGATTGCAGCGCAACAAATTTGTGCCCATTAATTGATTGATATGTAGAGTTTAACGTCCCAAAACCACTATATGATTATGAGAGACGCCGTAGTGGAGGCTCCGGAAATTTAGACCACCTGGGTTTCTTTAACGTGCACCCAAATCTGAGCACACGGGCCTACAACATTTCCGCCTCCATTGGAAATGCAGCCGCCGCAGCCGGGATTCGAACCAGCGCCCTGCGGGTCAGCAGCCGAGTACCTTAGTCACTAGACCACCATGGCGGGGCATTTGTGCCCATTAAGACACTACAACCTGCACCCGGTATTTTCAGTATTGGAGCCCTGAGAGAGCTTACTGTGGTGTCACATTCCTGGTCAAGGATATTTCATCCCTTCAATGGTAATGCAGGAAGTTCCTGTCTTCCTTTTTCCCGTTTTTTTTCTGTATCGGCTTTTTAACGATGTGTTGAATAAGCTAAGTAGTAAGCGAAAAAATAGTTCTAGCGTGTTCGTAATGCTATGAATTCGTTCATTTATTGACCATGAAATATGTCCGAGAAATGCACTTTGCTTGTATACGTTCCTACCTTGTTCTCGTGTTTTCGATAACGCCCAATTTTATAACGTTGATGAACCACAAGACATCGCCCCATATATATATATATATATATATATATATATATATATATATATATATACATATATATATATATATATATATATATATATATATATATATATATATATATATATATATATATATATATATATATATATATATATATATATATATATTGCTACGATACTGAGGGGACGGTGGAAGAAGAAAGAAAAGGAGAACGAGGTTGGCACGAGCGGTGATTGGCCAAATCCCTGGACTCTCGCAGTTATCATTTCCTGTAAATAAAGGCATCTCACCGTAACAATATATATATATATATATATATATATATATATATATATATATATATATATATATATATATATTCATATATTCACGCGTCACACCTGTGCACTAGCTACTACAAATAGCGCTGCCCCTCCGGCAAAGGTAAAAAAAAAAAAGCAGTCGACTAAGCTCACCGCAACGCCTTCGTTCGACGCTTCTAATGCTCTCTACCATCAGTGCTAGCGAGAAAAAAAGAAAAGAAAGGCCACCACCCTGAGGGTCGTTAAGTGATTATTTTCCCATTTCCTCGCGCAAAGATGTGCTAAAACCACCGGTAAGTTGCTTGTCTAGAAAGGGCAATTAGCGTGCCTTCATCCCGAAGCTTTGAAGGTCATGAGGGGTGCAGTCAGTCCGAAAATATACGCCGAGAAAAGCGTCATGGAGCATGGAAAGTCCAACAGAGGCGTTCATTTTAAGAAAGATATAGAACTAACTAACAAACTAACTAGCTAACTAGCCGACTAACCAACTATCTATATATATGTATATGTGAATGACTAACTAACTAGCTAACTAATAACCTATGAACTCACTCACTCACCCCTTAGCTATTCTATCGGAGAGCATGCACGGCAGCAACTAAGCACCTTGTGACGTTAAATTGTTTTAAGGAGGTGATGGCAGGTGAAAACTGAGAACTTATAGCTTGTTAGTAAATCATTGCAAAATAAATACAAGAATGGTCACACGAGATTGAAGCAAGGATTTCATATACATCGTTTAACACGGGCCGTTCGAGTTACCAGTGGTTTCTCTTTGCACGTTACGTGCTGTGTCTCACAGCTCCACCCGCATTTGTTGATTAGGTTTCTAAATCCGTGATGTGCCGCACCTCCCATTAGAAACAGTTGTAGAATAAATGTTTCTTAAGTAAAACTTATAGCCCTGTCACACGTGGCAACTCAAGTGCACTTTGAGCGGGTGTACTTACGCTCACAAAGTGTCATTTTGGTGGTTTCACTGCTGCACGAGAGAGCTAAGTGTACTTTAGAATTTATGACAGAGGCGATTGCTTGGTTTGTAGGAACAATATATATTCGTTACCTTTGCGCCCGTGTCTCATCGTCGGACCACGTTTTCTTCGTGGAAGTAGCACCAGTGGCACACGCCATCGTAAACGCGAGAACGACTCGCCTACAGCGTGTGCTAGTGTGGCTGGAAGTAAACAACGCGACAGGACTGCGGCCATTGCACAGCATGTGCTGCCACATCCCCGCAGCGGACGCGGCCGCAAACCGCTTGAGAGAGAGAGTAGCGAGAAGTTTTGTTTATTTATGACTTGTTTTAGTATATGGCAGAATCTCTTATAATGAAAACAATAGTTTAAATATAGTATGAGCACAGCTTTGGGTAACAGCGTATTTCTGTGCAAGCCAGTGGTAGCGAGGCTACACACTTGGTCGCAGCGAAGTGAGGTTAGCGAACGCATTTGCCGGTAAGTGTACTTTGTAGCGAGTGACACTAATCTTGCTCGTGTGACAGCGCTCAAATGACACTCGTGGCTAAGAGTACTCACTCGACGTGCACTTAAGTTGCCACGTGTGACAGGGGTATTACAGAAAGAAGGCACCCGCGTGCTACATGTGACACTCGCTTTCCTATGGCATGAGCCAGTTTCAGATGCGTACATATAGCAATTACGACAGCTAGAAATTATAGAAATTAACATTATAAACTATAGAGTTAACTTATAGAGTAATTAAAGGTTTAAATTTTTAACCAAGGGAAACTGCCGGTCGATTCAAATGAGTGAATTCAAACCCTTTCTACGAATAGCCCACAACCACTTTGAAATTTTGGAAAGGCGGCCGCTGGTAATCACCACGGAGCGATGAAATCTGGATAATGCAGCTGGCGAAACCAAAACCGACACGCCATACAGCGCATTCACATTTCATTCGAAAATGCCCCTGACGACGACACTGTTTGCCTCAAATTGGGACAGAAGAATAAGTGAGCGTCGATAAGCGGCCGCGAAGCGAAGTGTCTAAATTGATTGTTGATAACGCCGGCCATCGGGTGTCAGTTCCGGGCACATATTTGAATGATTAGAGCCATCTCCTGATTTTTAAATGCGAATCATTTCTTAGCGAACTTTGGCTACTTTGGGCGTATCTATCTATCTATCTATCTATCTATCTATCTATCTATCTATCTATCTATCTATCTATCTATCTATCTATCTATCTATCTATCTATCTATCTATCTATCTATCTATCTATCTATCTATCTATCTATCTATCTATCTATCTATCTATCTATCTATCTATCTAGCCGCCGACGTTTGGCTCTCCTGGCCGTTTCAATAATGGTATCGATACCAAACTTAGTATGGCATAACATGACTGTAAGAATAACATATTTGACTAGTCATAACACGAAAACCATGACATGGATGTCATGAATGTCATGATTTACAATTCATGGTCTTGCTGCTCTTGTGGAGGTTTCTTGCACATGGCATGTTGCAAAATTGGTACTGGTAAGACATGATTGCATGGTGAACGCAAGCGACAGACCCTAACATGAAAATCATGACATGCGTGTCATGTAACAACATGACTGCATGCCACGCTCATGTTGCGCTCGCGGCCGTTTCGCTAGTGTCCGATATACCAAATTTAGTATTACAGTACGTGAATGGATGACGAAGGTATGTTACTGGTGCAAACATGATAAACATAAGATGCGTGTCATGTAACAACATGACTACATGCTACGCTCATGATGCGCTCGCAGCCGTTTCGCTAGCTTCACATGTACCATAGACTCGGTATTACGTGACGCCAACAGACGACATAGGCAAATGACACATCCAAACATGATAATCACGACATGCGTGTCATGTGACAACATGACTACATGCCACAATGCCGATGCACTCGCGGCCGTTTTGCTAGCTCCACATATACCAAATTTGGTCTTGCGTGACGTCAATGAATGACGAAATGTATGACTGCATGGTGCATACATGATAATCATGACACGCGTGTCATGTAAGAACATGACAACATACCACACTCATAGCGTGCTCGCGGCTCTTTCTCTAGCTCCACATGTACTAAATTTGGTATCACGTGACGTGAACAGATGACAAAGGTAAACGACACATGCAAACGTGGTAATCATGACACGGAAGTCATGTACAGCATCATATACCTTCACCTCGTAACGTTGTTCTGATTTGAAAGTGACATATAAACATTGTTCATCCGTGCTTCGCATATCATCGGTTCCCACTGTACGTGAGATCTGCCAATTTTTATTACTGTTTTATTTTAGAAAGTATTACCGAGCTAAAAAAATTAACAAGCTTCTTGTCGCTGCTTGTAAGCAAGTATGAACAGCAGGTACTAAAAAATGGCGACGGACGTTAAAGAAGAGACGAATTGCAAAATATTATCTCTGGAAACTAACGTTTGAAGTGAACATGAGGACGCTGTAACAAAAAAGGTGAAGTAGCTCTTTCCTCCATGCTTCCTGTTTCCATAAAATAGATAGAGATGGAATAATGATAATAATAAAAAAACGAACCAGGAACAAGCACACGAAAAGTGGTGAAAGATCGATACGCGGTGCGGGTTTGCCCACATCTGCTCGAGTCTCGTACTTTTAAAGTGGTGCATCCCTCTTACATGTGTCCTTATAAGTGCGCATAACAGCGTCGCATAATTAACATTCTCAGGGACAGGTTCGGAGCACTGTGCGGGTGGCGACGGGGTGGGGGACCGTCTTCTCGATCCCTGCGCACTTGAACGTCAACGAAGCATCGATGCCGCCCCGGCCACTTATCGCTCCCTTCATTCACTCTTTCCCCATTCGTTCCCTAATTTCTATTACTTTTTTCCCCATTGAACCTCCTCTCCTGTCTGTAACGACATCGCTTTTTCGCAAACCCGGAAGAGGGCGCTTGCGCTGTACAAACCAAGGTTCATACCGCCTTTCCATGCTCATGTATCCCTAGCAGGCTTTTCTTCATCTCTAAATATTTTTTCCCTTCATCTTTTTATTTGCTCTCGTGCCATGATGCTTCCTACGATATTTCTTTTTTCTTCATCTAAGTGCAGCCATAGCTTCAATGTCATAACTCTACCCTGTAGTTAACTTCTTTAGTTGTTTTTTTATGCTCATTTCCTTTTCCCAGCTTCAGTCCCTCGGGGTTTCCCCCTTCCCTTTTCTTTCTGTTCCATCTGTAATTTCTCCCTTCTTTCCTTCGCCTTTCCATTTCTGGGCGCGTGTGCGGGCTCTCCAAACGCTATGCCTTATTGCTTTCTACAGGGGCGCTGTGTAACGAAGTGGCTCGTTATGAGACTCGCGCGTGTCCTTCTCCTCATCGATCCGGCGCTGGCTTAAACCCATCGCTGTCGTAGTACACTTTTGACTTCTTTTGCTGTTAAACCCGTCGCTGTCGATTGATACGCGGGGCTTAACGTCCCGAAACCACCATATGATTATGAGAGACGCAGTAGTGGAGGGCAACGGAAATTTCGACCACCTGGGGTTCCTTGAAAACCCGTCACTGTCGTAGTACACTTTTGAGTTTTTTTGCTGTCGGTTCCTCCTAGTTTTCGGCACGTTACTTGCATTACTTTCGGCATAGAATCAACGTAGTGATAGAAAGTGACGAGTCTAATCACTATGAGCTCTTTATTGGTGCTCAACCACACATATATGTCAACTGTTTTCCTCTAAAGAGTATAGGCGCTCTTCAAGCTGTGCAACAGATCGAGAATGGTCCTCGCGGACCATCAGTAACGATCATGCCGACGATAGCGTCCAGTGGTCTTGACGCTCACAAAGGTAGCAGTCGCCATGATCGAGGTGAAACTCGTTATCTAGCGGAACTTGTGGCTGGCAAATGGAGCCTCAAAATTACGCCAAGCAGTGCGCGATGTGCACTGATATGGGCGAACCGAGCATCAACCGTCGATCAACTGGCGAACGGTGAAGCACGTCGACTGTGATCGAAGATTCCAGCGTTATCGCTAGCGGCCGCGCAGGTTCCAGAACTGACTCCGTAAGCGTGCGCAGGAGATGGGGGGAGGAGCAGGGGGGAGGATGTGTAAATTCCAATACGGCCATGTTAACACAGTAGCCGTCCCTGATGTAACCTACCTTCCCATATCTTTAAGACCGGAGCTCGGTATACGTCAGATGCTTACAGCAATGACCATCACCATCAACCCATACAGGCTTGCTTCGTGAACGTCAACTATGCTTCGCTTTACTACACGAGTGCCCACTTGTCCTGCATGGAATACAAAAGCTATAGTGGGTGAGTCTATTACGGAACTAAAAATCACCTAGCACCGCGTCACAGCTAGCCACGGTACTGAAATCACTTGACAAGCAGTAACTAGTCGTCTGACTAAAATCACGTAACGTCAGGTAATCACGACTCACGCGTCACGTCATTGAAAATCCCATACCATCACGCGACATTTAGTCCCGCGAGCAAAAGCACCTAAGTTGTGAGGTTACTAGACGCCTGTGACATCTTGTAACTACTATAGCACGACTAGAAGTCATGTAACATTTAGTCAGGAGAGTGAACTCCCGCAACTTCACGTAATCATTTGTCACGTGCTATGTTCCCGTTAAAACCTACTAGCAGCACACCAAGTGACTAAAATCGCATCATGCAACAGGTTAACGTGCCATGTCTAGTCAAGCCTCCGTTTAGTACTATAGGCAAATACTTGACATATATTGCAAAAGGTTGACATGAGGAGCAAAACTTATCGCACACTATATATCTCCGCTGATGGTTCCAGCCTTGCGCTACTACTGCAAGATGCTCACTTTTTTTCTTTTCGTATATAAGTAAAGATAATAGAGAGAAACACTCTAAGCCAAAAGGGAGCAACAGGGGTATAGGGGTTGCTCCTTTCAGGGAGCAATTGCATTGCCACTCCCATTACTTCCCTAAAAGGAGTAACAGCAGAGGGAGTAACCGTTGCTCTCCTTCCAGTCCCTCCTTCGGGAGATGAACAGTTACTCCCTCCATTTCCTCCCTGCGGACCAACAGTTACTCCCACCAGTTGCTCCCTGCGGACCAACCATTACTCCCACCAGTTGCTCTTCTAAGAGCAACGGTTACTCTTTACCGTTCCTCCCACGTGTTCGCAGTTACTCTGAAAACCAACTGCACATGCTTCCAGTTACTCCTTGGGGAAATGACTATTTATCTCGAGTATGCTTGTCACACGCTTAACACATGGCAAGAGCTCTTTGGAAGGGCACTGCTTGGGTGCTCCTAACACAAAAATTGGACAATATTGAAAGGAAAATAAATGCTTTGTTGTTCTTTTTATGAGGCGACGTGTGAGCACGTAAAAGTAGACTTCACCGCACCACAGCCAGCACTAAACAAGCACCATATTACATCAAAGGTTTTCTGCGTCATACGTGGAAAAACAATCTTGAATTTCTAGCATAGGGCAGTCTGTGTCATCATTGGTGAGAGAAGGGCAACTTCTCCAATGCTGAAGGACTCAAGTTTCGCAGCTGGTGTTTCCATCAGGCTAGCACAGCGGAATGTCACCACAGGCATATGTGAAGCATCTCATTGCTGCAAGAAAAAAAAAATAGAAGTGTGAGGTTAAACATGTCAGAATCAATACACAACAATGAGTCACACACACTGCAGCAGCGCTTACATTCTAGGATGTCTACTGCAAAACTAACTGTGAAAAAAAAGGAAGGTTTGGCCAAACGTTACTTGGCAAGCCATATAAATGCTGATGTGGTAGACTCTTTTCACATGATGTCTCAGACAGCAATATTCTGGAAGAAAATGTGCAGCACCTCCACAAGGCATATTTGTAGCAGTTAAAGATACCCTTAGGTTCAGTTAACTTGTTTCCTATACACAGCTGAGTGACATTTCTATGAGCCCATTCACCAATGGGCATTCTAAGTGAGATCATGTGTGTGGCAAATAACACGTACCGTCCGCTCATGTCAAAATACTTATTTAGCTCGTGCACATAGTTGTTCTCCATTCTACTGTTCTATCATACGCTGCTGCGTCTTGAATTGTGCAATACCTGTAGGCACAAGCCAAGCATGCAAAGCCTGCTTGAAAGCGACCATTTGCAGAGGCTATACGGTAAACTACGGTGGAAAGTTTATAAAATTTATGTAAGCAGATGTAACTCATGAGCACATCGATGTCACACTCTTCCACGGCTTCGAGATTTAAGTGTTCCGTCCGCGCGTTGCAGTTGGCGCGCAGTTAACGGTCGTCGCGCCATATCAACACCACAGTTCACGCGCAAAAAGAAGTATTGGCGACGGCTGCGCGAAGCTTCCTCACAAAGCCAACAATTCTATATCCGGAGGATATATATACTGTGCCTCACTGGGCAAGCCCCGTGTGGACGGGCCTCGCCCGTGACCCTATCTGTCACCGTTGATTGGGACGACGGATGCGCGTAGGCTCCTATCACTCTCCGGCGACGCAGCTGGTCGAAAACCATGTCCAGAGTAGACGGCCTTATCGGGAATCTAGGGGTTGAAACGATGAAGGGGGCGTGTGCTATACAGCACCCGGCATATCGGTCATCGGGAGGCACTGGGAAACCGGCAGCTGTGGCTGCTGCAGACAGTGCGTCGGCGAATGGGTCGCGCGGTCGTGTGGCAGCAGCGAGGGAAATAAAAAAATATGGCACATAACGGCTTTCACGAGTAGTTTGCTGTTTAGGTACTCGTTCGACGTTTTCGTATGTTTAAGTGATGCTGTAATGCCCAACGGCTTGGGTGAACTCCTGTGAGCTTTAGAACCGAGCTGAGAACAACAACAATAATCATTCGAGGCAACTACAACAGCACCACCATTAATATTTGTGACTATCAAGGTTCTGGTCTCTAGTGTTACAGCCTCTTGTGCACTTACGTCATATGGTCGTAAAAATGACAGGCTGTTATTTAGGAAAAACAAAAAAAAAGAGAAGAAACAATAATAGTTATTTTAGAAATGCATCCAAGGATTTTTACAGGATGTGACATCTGCACTATCATCTGGGCACCGTTCGCAAGTACCTATTACTTACCCCCAATCGGTGACGCAGCCCTATGCTCTCGACTACCTGTCCCTCTAATCCTATAATCTGAGAGGCACTTCATGCGTATCCGGCTTAACGATGTTAGAACTGAAACTTGCTTTAATGCCATTACATTTTGAACCTTGTACATCGCGAGCCAGTGCGTTTTGGACCAATTGAGGTCTCAGAGCAACCACTTCATCCTTTACGCTCTCAATTATTTACAATCAGGTGTATGCTGTGCGCACCCTAGCACAGCAGTCGACGAAGCTTAACATCAAAAGCGAAACGTGACTACCGGAACCCTTGGAGTCCAGGTCGGAAAGGAAAAATAAAAGTAAACAAAACAAGAGAGAGAGGGGGAGAGAGAGAAATGAGCGTGTGATGTCTGCCACGAGTGGAGCACGAGTGAGTGATGATGGCGCCGTCACGGACCAGCCGAGAGCGGCGGCGGCGTGACGTGTCCTCTCTTCTTTTACTCCCTTCGGATCGCCCTCGCTGTTGACAGGGGGAGGAGGCGGTTGGCGGCTCGTGACGTTGCTTGAAGGCTCACTTCGTGATCGAGCGGCGGCGCAGATGCGCCTCCCGCAGCCACGCAGTGCATGCACGTACACTAGACGCACTGCGGAAATAAACTGACAGGGGTGTGGCGGGTCGGTGTAGAGGTCAAATAGCCCTAAGGGCCGATATAGTCGATACATCCGCGCATAGCGTATCCTCCCTCTCTTCCTTCTTAGCTACAGACCCGGTACCTCCTCGTGTCCTTCAGCTCGCGATGTTCTTTTATCTCGCATATTGCCTCCAGCTATTCTTTTTTTCATTGCTTTCGGTCATCCTCTTTCCTGCTCACCCGCTTGGGAGTTGTCATCGGTCGGCGTATGAGCGAGCGCGCCCACTTCTCGACACAGCTCCCTTCACTCCCTCCCTCCACGTTTGACCGTTGTGCCCCGGGGGCCAGGATCTCCCAATTAATCTCTGCACTGTCGTGCCGAGCACGGGGTCTCATTCAAGTGGGTCGCACGCACGCACTACACACATCCCCCTTCTCCGATTCCCATATCCCTCCCCACCCACGGCGCTTGTTGTTCTTGGCATTGTTTTTGCTCGTCAGACCGTCCTTCTCGTTATCGATAGTGGCACGTTGCAACTCAGCCATATTGCACGCTTGTCTTTTATGTTATAAGTTTTTGGGTTTGTTGGGTGCATATCTGAAGAGCCTAAGCATACGAGTGATTGCATAGAAAGCATTTAATGGAAAATATCATTAGAATTTAGCTCCAGGCAGATTTGAAACTGCTAAGGCATGTGGCGTCGTGCACGGTATAGCGAAAATGAATCATCACCAAAGAGATGGCTGTCTGTGCCTTGTTCGTGACCTAAAACAAGTGCGTGAATGCTGACTGCCGAGTAATTATTCAGGCTTCATGATCCTTATCAGTACAATACCGATCGGAATTACTGTAAATGGTAACGAAAATCAGACTTGCGGAAATCGACAAGTTTAACGTAGGTCTCTGTATATAAGCATTTGCGCAGAGTGAAGCTGGAGAGTAACTCTTGTACTTGAAAGAGTCGGTGTAACCGCTGACTACGCTCGTGCACAACACGCAAAGCGGGGCGACCGCGTACTTTATCTATTATCGGAATATAAGTGACTCACGACGAATCGCATGGCGTAGTGATGCCACACGTACTTCAGTATACGTGTTGTAGCGCGATATGTACGCACAGCATTATTCGTTTCGTCTCCCGACGATCGATAACCGACAAACATTGACAGGGTGGAGCATACTCTGCCAGACTGATGATGGCCTATTATAAATTACACTGTAAGCAAAAGTTAGCCGAGATGGGAGTTTCTCCAGCACATGAGCCAACAAAACTCCCCTGCTCCAATTATTTACTCCCTGTTAGGGAGTGAACTCGGCCCATGTCGTCGTAAAACGCCCCCCGCTTAATCATAGAGTTTATGAACGGCATGACCTTGTTAAACTCTCCAGGGAGTTTCAGGTCACGTGGGTCCAAACTCTCTATTTGAGCTTTAAAAACCCTCTTTGAAAGGCGTGACGTGCGTGCGTGCGTGCGTGTATGTACGGGCATATGTTAGCACGTTGGTGTGAAACACAGGTGCTTTGTGTGGCTAACCGTGTGAGCATCTGTCAACAGGCAACGAAATTATGAGTGCAGCGAAGAATTGCAACGACCTGTTGGAATTTACTGTCAACATTACAATATATTTCGCACCGTTAAACCACGCTGCACATTGGTCCGATTCCTCAACGAAACGCCGTGAATGCCGCGCTTCAAAGGGCCGAGTAACAAAAAACTTCGAAGAATAAATTAATGGTAGCAAAAGTAAGTTATTACGATCGTCAGCGGCTGCTCCTGGATTTTCACCGTCAAAAACTTCAAAGCGGTCTGAAGTAGGCTTCGCTCGACTACGGCAGGCTGGCTGGCAACCGGTGTGAGAGTTGCGCCGGCGACGCGCTCGCCCCGTCTCCGTCGATGGTGAGTTCTCGGAGTGTTACCGGTATTTCACCGGCTGCAACATCTAAGTGTAAGAAGGCCTCGCTATGCCGTCGGTATCAAGCCGGCCGGCATCGTATCGAGCTCGCACTGCGCACCAATCGCCGTGGCAAGCTCTACGAGCTAGCTAGCACTGACTACCAGCGTGGCAATTAATGTGTTTTACAAAAAATAAAGGCTGCTGGGATAAATAGCAGGCTTCTGCGCCTTGCGACCACGGCTGTCAAATGACTAAGTCGAAGGCCAGCGCCGAACGAGGCGGAGACACACCGTACGGCATGCATGCATGCCCATGCAATGCATGCGAGCAACGGGCAAACAGCGATTGCGAACCGTCTCGTTAGTTTAAGTCTATCGCTCCGTAGCTTAAACTGAGTGTATAGCGGACACCTATTTCTGTCCGCTATCATTAAAAATAGCGAGACGTAAACTGCACATCAGCAAACATTTTGTGATGGCCAGCTGTCATTCATCAAATCACCGTGCCGTACTCGTGAGTGAGGCCTAGTCGAAGGCGGTAGCGGCGGTCTACCTCGGTTTATCGCTGGAGCTGCTGAATGTCCCTCGCTAATGTGTTCATTCAAGGCCGCGCAGGCTTTGTGTATGATTCAGGGCATTTTACTGATCCGCAAGCAGTACTGCTAATGCAAATTCAGCCCGTACGACAGAGCGCCATCTGATAAGACTTTTCCGCTATAGTTAAAAAATATTGAATATTAGGAAGGCTTAGCCTAAAAGGCATGTGTGTTGAAGCGTTTAAATCAGGCCACAGTAACTTCATACCTATGCCGTGCGTGTTTATTGCTTAAATATTAGCAAAAAAAAAAAAGGTTCTTTCCGGGCGACATGGGAGGTCAGAATGTGGTGCATATATATACCCGGTGACTGATTAGTAGGTGTGCACTGCGGGTGGCAAGTTGTGGTGAGTGTGAGTGTTGTAATATTACGCGAACGTTGTGAGCATGCTTCTGTGCTGGAATCGTTGTGTGTATCGAAGGTATTGCAATTGAAGTTATGCTTGTGCACGGTACGGCTGCTGACGTAATTTTTTTCTCGGTCGATGCAAAAAATTTACTCCCATACTGACCTGAAAAAGTTCGCCGATGGATGTAAATAAAAACCCGTCTGGCACCATGCAAAAAACCCCTACTGATCGGGAGTAAATTTTTTACTCCCTCCGAACGGTGTTTATAAAACCCCATCGGGGCGTGCGCTAGAGGACAAGGTCATTTACTTCCATCTCGGCTTATTTCTGTTTACAGTGTATTCCTTAAAGTTCAATATAATTTGACGGAAACTAATTTGACCACTGCAGCGCAATTGAAGACTGAACTGGAGATAAGGACAAGCACCACATTTAAATATGGCTCTGTACGCTGTTTGGATGGCTTGAAATGGTCGTTTTTACAAAATCCGTCTTTTAAGCTTGCTTCTTTAGTTAGATAGTGTCGACGAAAAATTCTCTTTTATATATTCATGTTCCCGATGAACGAAACCCGCCAGCGGCAACACATGCATTCTGAATCTGCATATAACACTCACCTAGTGACCATATCGAATTAACCTCTACGTTCTATCAATCGAGATGCGCGGCTACGATTTCGCGCCACGATAAGCCAGAAAAGCATGCGATGCATTTCGGTGATCCTTGATCTCAGCAATAGCTTTCTACGGTTGGCCGTTCTACGCTACTAAGCATGACGCAAAACAAGCTTTAGAAAAAAGCACGCAAGCAAGAATATACTAAACAAAATATGCACAGCGATCGCTAGGCGGGAAATTGCATCCCACTGCATCCTCAGCTTTGATTGCGTCGTGCACCCGGGGGCCCTATCCTACTTCGTAGTGGGTCATACTCTTTGGCTGTGATCGGTGGCCTTTAGGCGTATGTGTTTGTACATGTCTACGTGAGTGAGTGTGCGCATCTACACATTTATTGCTCTAGGTGAAACTCTTAACGAAGGAAGGCCGATCCCTAACTTTGCGTTCTTTTTCATTCCTTGATTTACTACGGTACCATTCTTTTTATTCACATTCTTGCAAATATTTCACCCCGTTGCTCGATATTTCGCTCCAGCCCTTTGCAGCTTTTTTTTTTGTTTTGTCTCATGGTCATCTGTCGTCTTAAACTTCCTTAACTCACTCGTTTTCTCTCTTCCTCGTTCAGTAAGAAAACGGCCACCGTCAAAGAGTTTAGGAATCAGAAGGCGCAAGAAAAACCTGAAATTCCCGCTAGTGTAACCGGCCACGTTCATGGTAAAGAAGTTGTACCATAAAATTTCGTGGCCATAACAGTTATGTATGGTTTCCTCGGTATGCATGAACACTCCATACGGATGGTCAGATGCAGCAAACGTTTAGAATACATTTTAATTCAAATCAAATCAAATCAACTTTAACATTTCATAATAACAATACAAAAAAGAATATACAGAAGGAGGTCCCGTAGTATACAATGAAATGAGACCTCCTATGAAATGTAAACATAAGCATTTGATTGGCAACAACAGTGCGAAAATTAGAGAATGCAAGGTTAAAAATGAAATACAGATACAATTAAATGACGATGCTCCCATCAACTATATGCAATTGGAAATATAAAGTGTAAAATATATTAACATATATCTATATAAATAGCATGACATGAAGAAGAAACAAAAAACAAGAGACGGAAGAGAGAATGAGGTAGCGAGAGAGAAACCGGTTAAGCAGAAGAGTGAGTGTCGCATAACAAAAACTTCTTCAATTAATGGCAAAGGTTATGTGTTTTGTTTGAATTCATATTAAAAATTGCAATGTATTCTATATAGATATGGCCGCAAAATGAACTGTCTGTTTGCCATAATTAGTTCGTGCGTTAGGCAGAATGAAGTTGTTGTGCTGCGCAAAACGAGTTGGGTTAGTATTTAGTAAGGTGATGAAAGAATTGATTATAATGATGTTTGTTTATTGGTTAGTCTTGAAAAGAAAAGTGGCGAGATCGAATTTTACAAAGATCGGCAACATCGAGACCGTTATTTCTTTGTAGCACTATTTAGCATTGTTCACTTCCATAGCATGACTATTAGCATTCACTTCCACAGTGTACCTAAATGCTTATACTCTCGATCGGGACCCATCGCTAACGAAGTCCACCAACCCTGATAAGAAGGGCAACATAAGTTTTAGTGACGTCAAACCGAAAATGCAGGAGCATGCGCAACTTCCGGACTTCCGCCACCTCCGCAATGAACTATCCTGCGTCAAATGAAACCCGAACAGCGGCAAGACTTCACGATGGTATAGTGCATGCCATCACCTTATCACCATGGACAGGCACGTATATATGCGCAGAGCTACGGAACAGGATGCGCGCGCCTGTCAATGGCGATAACTGGATGGTGTGCACTATACCATGCATCAGGAGGCTTACCGCTGTTAGGCTTTGATTTCACGCTGATTGCACGTACCGGCAAATCATCGGTTGCTACGTCACTCGCGGCTGCTGCAACAAGCCATGCCAACTGTCGGGCGCGTTTGTTTTGCTCGCACGTATGTGACATGTGTGTGCGAAAGCAGACGCTCGACACTCAGCACTACGTGCGTCACAGCTTTGTGAGGTCACGTGACCAAGCCACCTACGCCGATATACGTCACTGCTCAACCAGCCGCCCAAAAACTGAAACCGGAAGTTGTCCACTGTTGCAACTCCGAGTGCAGACGTCTTATTTCGGTAAGCGGGCTCCCGTCCTAGGACGCATCGTCTAACAGGTCAGATAAGACACTCGCAAGAACGACAAGATTTATTTACATGCTTAGCAACTCAGAAGTCAAAATAAGGTGATCAAGTGACCATGAGTTCGTTGGAGAACTGCGATCTGCAGAATCGAACAGAAGAACTGAGAATGCAAAAGGCCTCGCACTTTATAGAATGCTGCGTCACCAATTCTGAGCGCAATGTCTGCATCTCCAGCCAATACGGCGCTCCATGGTCTGATAGTCCACCCACGAAGTCGGGGGAAGACACTACACAGTGCACGTAGATAGGGCACATCAACGATCCCACATAGGGTAACGAACACTCAACACCTGCATATTGCACCCGACACAAGATTTTGCGCACGTTCGATGATTCTAGAATGACCGGAGTTGCGAGAATTCTGTTGGCAATAGGGTGACGTTCCAGAAGCCCGGCTCCCGGCACACGTGCCTACCTTTGCCTGTCTGCGTTCGGGTAGGACAATGTAGTGGCCTGACAGCTTATCGTCAAACATGCCACTCAATTAGCCAATGCTATAGAGAGAGGAGGAATGAGGATGGACGGACTAATCTCTCAGTCGCTTGCTAGAAGGTACTGCTTAACAACTGCGAATTCCCGGGCCTTCTGTTGGAAAACTGCAACTGCAAACGGTTTGGTTTTAGCTTCCAGCCCAAACAGCAAAGACCACGCTGGTTCATGTCTCTCCAAATCCACGGTGGCTTCGAAAATGGTCGAGTTGACTCTTTGTTTGCCTGGAAAGCCTAGTATGGAGTTGAATTTACAATGGCCATTCCTTGGTCATGCGTTTTTTTTTTTTAGCGCCGAACTGCTGCTGAGACACCCCTGTTCACGCTTGACAGAGAAGAAATCAGCCCGTCTCGATGGCATATCTTTGCTTGAAATACGTTTAAAACTTTTCATCACGTTCACAGCCGCAAAAAGAATTTCAATGTACACTGATGACGGTCATAACACCGCATAAGTAAGGCGATATTTAATTATTTAGCGAGAACGCATGAATCTTTGAGCATGTATCATGCTTTCTGGAGGTATAAGGAACGCTTGCAGCAGCAAATAACGCGCAAGCCATAAATATGGTCGCAACACCTCTTTTAATATTTCGGGTTGGCTTTAAAACACGGTAAAAACATGTTTTGCGCAGTTCGACGGTGCACATTCGCGAACTGCCAAAATTATGAAGTTTTCATAGTCTTATAGTAATCTCTAAACTTTTGAAGCCCACTGTATCCCACCCCTTCACCTGCTTGCTTTCTCTCCCTCCTCCAAACTTCACGTCGTACTTCCCGGCTTCCTTCCTCGTAGCTCCTTCTGTTCCGTCCTCTCCCAACGCTTTCTCCCGGCCGATGGAGAGTGTTTGGAGACGTTTGCCAATCTCATCTCGATTTTTGCTGCCCCATGGCCTATATATGGCCTTCAATATCCGCCGGCCCGGCGTATCCTCGGCTGCACTTTACTCGATGCCTCAACCCTCGGGTCACACCAGCGGCGTTTCGCTGTTTGCTCGGACAGGGTCGGGGTCGCACGGCCACCTGCGGCGCTTGCACAAGCACTCCATTTGGCGTTCATTCCGTCGTCAGTGGCGGGTTGTCCTTTTCCTCCTTTCCCTTTTATTCACGCTTCGCTCCGGCAAACTGATGTTGGTAGTGCACACACTTTCCCTCTCTATCCAACTGCCCTCTTGTTCTTGCGTCAATCCCTGCCCTTGAGCCCCATTTCTGTTGGGGTCACAGAGATAGAAACGAGAAAAAGGAGGTCGGAGGGCAAGAGTACGGGCTTAGGGATAGCGTATACGTGTTTTACATTCAGTATACGATGGTTGCCCGCGGAGGCTATTGTTTGCCACGTAACGCAAACAGGTTGTAGCGTCGGCATTGATGTTGCTGACTGCACGGACTCACTGGAGCTTTGCGGTGTCTTATGGGGAAATCAAAGAACGTTGAAAACGAAAGAGAGAGCATAGAAAGAACGAAGCCATGTATTCGAATGTGTGGTGCGTCGTTGCAGCAATCCTTTCGATCGCATCGGCAACTTGCGTTGGTATTCGTGCAAGAATACATATGATTTGTTTCAACAACAACAACAACAACAACAACAACAACAACAACAACAACAACAACAACAACAACAACAACAACAACAACAACAACAACAACAACAACGACAACTAAACTGCTGTAGGGCCTCAAAGCAAAAAAATGTGTAGAAGCGCTCATCTAAAGAAGTGTTTCCATGTTGTTTGAAGTACGAAACTTGAGCCTGCCTTCACGAAACCTTTTCTTCGCTCGTCCGATATATCAGACGTCTTCGTTAGCGGTGTGAGCACTGCCGTTGATAGGCTTTCGCTGTAGGCAACATTAATTAAAGAAAGTTCAACGGACATAGTGCTTTGGTCTGTCGGAACCACACGCATGGGCGGGCTATCCAGATATACAGCGCCACGTGTTGCGCAGTGGCGAGCGCGTGACTCACCTGTGCTCTTCAAAAGTGCCAGCTTGCGTGCTGCCTAAAGGAAAGGTGCCTTGGCTGCACGAAGGAAGGATGCAGTCAACCAAGCTGGCTGACTTCTGCTGCCCCGGAATCATGGCCGCCGTGTAGCTGTCTAGTGTCCTTAGGTCGACCTTGCCATACGCCGCGCTTAGTTGAATAAATTGTTGTTTGTTTGTTCAGATATGAAGCCGTCGTATTGTAACAAGACGGCAAGAACACTTGTTCTACTTTCTGCCTTTCTATTCAATTTATAGACCACCAATCATCCCGTTCCCAGGCATTCTTTACAGCCTGTGCGCAGCACTTAGCAGTGCCTCTCATCACGAGTTTTATCGTTCTTTCACCATATTTTGTATTTTCGTGACGTTGTGGGCACGCAGTTTTTGCATACGAAAGCTCTGGCTCGACTTATCGTTCATACCTCTTGTTTTTGCACCGTCTACGATATGTGGATTTCGTCATCATCCTGACTACGTCCACAGCAGGGAAAAACGGCTCGTCCACGTTCCACCCAGTCCTGTGGTTGCTGCTGCAACGTTGTACCCGCAAGCTTCTTGATCTCACCTGCCCACCTAACTTTCTGTAGCCCCCTGACGCTTTTGCCTTCTGCTTGAATGCAGACAGTTAGCCTTAAAGGAGTCCTGCAACACTTTTCTAAGTAGCCAAGCAATGCATTCATTAAATGAACTCGTTGCCTAACGAATTCAACACCACAAACTTTGTATAGAATCCATCCAGTACGAGCGGAGCTACAGATATTTGCCGTGCACTGCAATTGCATTTTCTCTTCTCTCGTCCCGAGGAAAGCGCTGAAAATTACAAGCAGGGAGGGTTGCGATCGCGCGTGCATGCGAGGACAAGTCTCGGCCTCCCGCGGGGGCGCACCAGTAACGACCGAGCGCGCAATGCTCAAATCAGCCATTGCCGTTTGACGTAGTGATTTTTCGGTCTGTATGTAGCGTTGTTTGTCGAGAGAAGAGAAAGATCTTTTTAGCTGACTTCGAGAATTTATTGTGAACTCCAGGCCACGTGCTGCGTTATAATATTCGGCTCGCGTGTTCTCGGGAGCCGCGACTGCGAAAGGCAGTATTTTCTGACCACGCTCAAACAGTGCTACAAAGCCCCTTTAATTGACCAGTGGTTATCCTGCATACGCACTACGTGTCCGGTCCATGCCCATTTATTATTCTTGATTTCCACTACATCATTAACACCATTTTGTTCCCTAACCCACTCTACGCTCTTCCTGTCTCCTAAGGGTACACCTACAATTATCCTTTCCACGGCTGCCTACGTCATTCTAAATTTCATTTGAACTCTCTTAGTAGGCCTCCATGGTTCCTGTTCCGTGGGTAAGTATCGGTGAGATGCAGCTGCCATATACCTTCCTGTTGAGGTATAGTGGCAGACTATCATTCATGATTTGAGAATGCTTGCCAGATGTGCTCCAATTCTATTTATATCACTCTCATAGTTCACTTCCGTAGTTACTACTTTTCCTAAGCAGATGTACTGCTTTGCAACTTTCAATTTTCAGTGTCTCGTAACCTATCTCAAGGCGCTGTTCACTCCCGATACTCTTGCACGTTAGTTCAGCTTTATCCACACAAATTTTCAGACCTAATCTGCTGTTTTCTATGTCCTATTCATTATATAATGATGCATTGTATTTTGTGGCATTTTTAGTGTTCATTTATCACAAATGATTTTAGTGGCGTTGCTCTCAATCAGCTGAAGGGATACTGACTCCTTTTAGCATCCCCACCATGTATGCGTACACATAGGCGTGTGGAACAGGATGGGGAGGAGCCCGCCCCTTCTCCAAGACACCTAAAAGGAGGAAAGGGCACTAAGTATGTCCCTTACATTGACTTGATAAGGAGGGGGTGCTCCGATGAACCTCCTGCCCCCCCCCCCCTCCTGAACGCGGACTCTGCCAACGTTTATATGCGTACGAAATAGGCCGTGGTGGCACCCATACATATGGTGTGGACACAGACAGCAGAAACACCCCATATAGTCGTGGTAGTCCCTCTTGTGTGCCTCCATACCAGAACACCAACGCTGGCTCATCTAGCGCGCAATGGAGGCTGCGATTTCCCAAGGGATATCCGCTGACTTCCTCTGCTATAGCGCCACTGGTCTCCGTACCGGTCCCCTCCATATCTTTGATGTTAGTGTATTTTCTGGGAGAAATAAAGATATATCCACCAGCGCCTGCAATAATTTTTTGAAGCAACAACATATCCATTATCCAGTTACAATATCCGATACGAGAATAATGACCAGCCATGGCAGAACAGCATGTGCACTCTAAATAAAAAAAAAAAGAGTGCTTCATATATAGCAGATATATCATCCACACCAAATTCATTCGAATAGTCAACGTGCACCCAAATCTCAGCACACTCGCCTCCATAGAAGCGCAGCCATTGCGGCCGGGATACGATCTCGCGAACTATCGGGCCAGAACTTCGGGACAGCCCATCTACCACCGCTATAAGCCGCCACGATAGGTGGAACAGAAAAACGATTATTTTCTGGTAACCTGGTGCATGTTCCGTACTTTTTTTTTGTTCTGGAACAAATTAAATTCGGCTGTGAAGGTATCATTCGTGGATTACTCTTGCGTTCGACTGTATGCACGTGCGTCAAAACAATTCTGCCAGTGAAAATCGGAGAGTTCCATTTGCTCAAAGCGTGACAAACCGTTATTGTCTTTAATCTACGAACCATGTTTCCACAGTTGTTCGTCACTCTCACGTGCCATTCGTCACGTTTCCTTTTTTATCTTATCTTTTTTTTTTCAATCGCTGATCAGGAAATTGTCTTTCTCGAAGCGACTGCAGTAAGGAGACGTCTTCACTTGTAACGCAATAACTGCACGGAACAATCAAAGGAAGCAATCTTAAGTCCTCTTCGAAAATACTAGCTCATAAAAGCAAGACGCGAAATTGTCCTTTCTTATTTCTTCATTTAGCATCCGTGATGGCGCTTCGACAAAAATCTAAGCGGCCGCATTTCAAGCCACCGAAAGCTCCGGAAAACGATAACATCTCTTCTCCCCTCCACTCTTCCCCGCCTGGCCGACCCGTCCCGTGCTTTATCACCAATTTACTTTTCCTGGGCGAAATTCGCAAGCGTGCAAGCACTGCGACACAATTTGGTAACGACTCAATCTCGCTGATGCGTTTCAGAATGCATAAAGAAAAAAACAATGTGAGAAACACCAAACGCAAAAAGAGGAATAAATAGATTACGAATTGAAAGGCTTAAGCGAGCCCTTGATCGACGGCTTCCAGTCACTGAAGTGCCGAAGCAGCAAAAGGATTGTTGTGTTTATAAACGGCACCTATCTCTTGCTCTTTTTCTGTCATACAACAAAAGGCAGACAGAGAGCAAGCGTGCCTCCTGGCTTGCTCGTAAATTTCTAGCCTTTTTTTCCTGCTAGAGATGGAGCTGTGGCTTCACGCCCATCGCCTTTTTCCGTCACGTGGTTGACATGTGACGCGAACAGCAGCGGCAGAAAACAGGAGTGATTCTTGATTGCCGTCGGAAGCATAAGATTGCCTCGATTGGCATCGACGGCTCCCACTGAAAGGGAAATACGGGCTGCCAGTTATAGCTGCCAATCGAACGTTGGCGGCGAGGAATTGGGGCCCATTTCCGCGCCTCGATGTAATTGCGAGTCGCCCTTAGATCAGATCTGCGGCGGCCAACTTGCGATGGCAGTTGTTGATCTTGTCTGATTAGGAAGCCATCCACTGAGCAATTTCGCTTCTGTGTGGGCCCCCCATTCGCAGAATGCCCTCTAGCAACCCGACCCGTGGTGCCGTGGTCTCATCGAATGAAGTTGAAAATGGAAAGCAGTTGTTTTTTTTTTGCATTTTTGCGTGTTTTTATCAGATTCGCGACAATTTACGTGCCACTTTTTGTTTATTCTATTTTCCTCGGTCACGTGCTGACCCATCGCGGTGGTCCATGGTGCTCGACTTATGAGCCGAAAGTCGCAGGAGCGAATCCCGGACGTGGCGGCACTATTTTTGATGGAGGAAGAATGCTGCAGAGGTTCGTACATGTTTGATAAGGTCTATGTTCAAGGCTCTCAGGTAGCAGATATTTAGGAAGCCCATCCCTACGATTGTCTCATAATGATAGCGTGTTTTTGGACGTAAAACCTCAACACTTATGATGTGCGAAACTGTGCAAGGACAGTTGCAGTACTGGCATACTGCTATGGGCCGGCAACAATATGGCAGTGCGCCGCTAAGCAAGACAGCGCGGTTCCGACTCCGTGACCATAGGTCAGTGCCCGCATTTCAGAGGGACTGAAATGCGACAATCTATCTATGTTGAAGTTTAAAAGAACGTTACAGACGCTTATATACGGTCGTAATCATGTGGAATCCCGCTCTATGGTGTTTCTCGCCATGATACCACCATTTATGCCCGTAAAGCCCACACATTTCCACGGACGTTACGGTTAAACTTCCTTTGCCGCGCCGTACCTGTCAAGGTGGTCATGATTCGTTCTGATTACTGCGCGACCATTGGTTACGCTACTTGCAGTGACCTAAGTAAAAATTAATAGCTCAAATCATAAATTAATAGATTAGGAGTCTTCTCATATTGACTTATTTATGAACTCAGCAACGTTCTCGTGGCTTGAGTAGACTGAAAAACCCACTTGCTGGAGGCATAGCAGACTGTACCCTCTAGTGCGTACTGAACCGTACGCGTTGGAACACCAGTACCGCTCACAGAAGCTCTGTCTGTGCCGAGCTGTCAGGACACAGCTGAAGCTGATTACTGACTACGTCTAATCACGACTGCTGTAGACCTGTCACAGTGAATTTTTATAATGGGTATACGGCTAAGTGTGCGTAGCGAAGTGGTGCCGACAGCTCAAGTCACGATTTGTGCGAGTGGTTAGGCGTCGTCCATGCGGAAGTTCTTCAGGACGACAGCCTTCCGCGGCCTCCTCGGTCCCCTCGGCAATTCGTCGTTGTACGCTGGTCGGCGCTCGTCATCGTTCCACGACGATGCCGGCTCCGGCTGCGAGGATGCCTCTTCTGCGGCAGAGAAGTGCGAGCGTCGGGCAATCAGGCGATACTTGTTTAGAAAAGTGCGTAAATACTTGTCCGAACAACGACGTTCCTCTTAGGCGACAAACTCTTTCTTCTTAGAGAACTGTGTACATGGAATTGGCAACTCTATGCGGCACGCCTTAAGACCGCACTTATACGCAATCGGTAGTGTGTATAGGTTGCGCTGCCACTAGATGACCTCCCCTTCATCCTACTCGTGAGCAAAGCTTCTACGGCGAAAGCCTTATACGCCTCATAAAACGTGAAATGTGACCCCCGGCGTCAACGCTAACGGTGCGAAAAGTAACGTGTTCAATTATGCCACGTGTTCATAAGCCTCGTGCCCATAGGCCACGTGTGCATCTATGAGCACAGATTATGACATTATGTATAGCATCACAGTCACCTCGAAATACCCGAAATTTGTAACGTAACTATACCGTCACACGACGACGTCATCCTATTATATCGTCGCTTGTCAAATGTGGGCCGGTACCAGAGGCAATGCAGAAAGCTTCAGGGGTACGGGACGGAGGGAGGGAACGAATGCTGAGAAAAAAAAAGAAAGAAGCTACTAGCCCGTTTTCGTGTTTTTTTTTTTTTTTTAAGCCAGGGAGTGGTGCATTTGCATTTTTTCAAGAAAGACAGGCAGTGACCACTTTGCATTTCTTCACCTCTGTCCGCAACACAACGGCTGCGGACAAAGGTGCCCATTGAAAATGAATTCTTGAGTGTTCTAACCCGTGTAGATGACGTTACTCCATGTACACGTGTGATCCCGTCTCACACCTGTGCAGATGTGTGCGTAGGATTCTCCGCATCATTCCTATCAACTCATGTACACGTGTTTGCAGTAAATCGGGATCTGTATATGCTTCGTGCACTGTGCATTATATCTGCCCACGTCGTACATGTGATCTTGTCGATCAGTGGGAAACCGTTGCGTATACATTTCTCGGAATCATACGACCGTACGATAATCGTGATGTACATCGCCATGCCCACACTGTGTATCCACATCTTGAGCAAGTGATTATATGCGAATGCGCGATCGTGCTGTATAGACATTTTCTGAGTGGCTGTGTGATAAACGCCGATAAAACTTCTGAGACACTTAATGAGGAGAGCTTAGTTATCAGACAGTTAATTATCAGGATTATCAGGGTTCAACGATTAAGCCATGGTAATATCTTCTGTTAATTAAACATGCGGATCGGAAGGAAGAAAGGTGACATCAAACAAACATTAAACTTTGTGAACCTCCAGGAACACCGATTTTTTCGTACGGTGAAGGAACGTCATAAAAAGCAGAGAAGTGTCACAAAAGAAAGTTACAGTGAATCACGCACCAAAAGAGAATTCTTTTCTTTTTCTGACGTGAAAAAAAAAAAGAAGCTGACCCCGCCACGGTGGTCTAGTGGCTAAGGCACTCGGCTGCTGACCCGCAGGTCGCGGGTTCGATTCCCGGCTGCGGCGGCTGCATTTCCGATGGAGGCGGAAATGTTGTAGGCCCGTGTGCTCAGATTTGGGCGCACGTTAAAGAACCCCAGGTGGTCGAAATTTCCGGAGCCCTCCACTACGGCGTCTCTCATAATCATATGGTGGTTTTGGGACGTTAAACCCCACAAATCAAAAAAAGAAGCTGTAAGGACATACAACACAATTGAATGAGAACAAGAGAGATTTGGAACGAGAAAAAGAAAAAGAGCGAGGCCTTTAGTTAGGTAGGTGCAAATCGATGCTCATGATTATCTGCTGGGTACACAGAGAATTTGTTGCCCCCGTCTGGTTTCGCCAGTCTGTGTTGAGGTTTCCAAACTCTACCTCGGTGAACACACCAGTACGAGCTCCCCAAACTTCCGAGAGCCTGAAGTATTGTTTCATTAGGTTATCTGATTCGATGCCAGATTGAAGTGGCATCAATTGTGAAGAGCTGCAGATTGAAAAGTGACATTATCCTGTTGTTGGGGCCCATTAGTTGGGAAAATTCAAAAGCGCTCTCTTATCGGGAAAATGGGTGCATCCAAGCTTGGCAAGTGCATGTCTGAACAATGAGCGCTTCTTTCCTTCTTTCTTTCTTTCTTTTTTTTCTTTCTTTCTGTCTTTCTTTCCTTCTTTCCTTCTTTCCTTCTTTCTTTCTTTCTTTTTTCTTCCTTTCTTTCTTTCTTGCTTTCTTTCTTTCTTTCCTTATTTCTTTGCTATTGCAAACTTTATATTTAGCAAAATGTGCCACCTAGCCGGCCTTTCACCATTTTTTCAGTGATCAGCCGTGCAACGCTTCACTTTCAAGAGAGTACAACAACGATCATGGGTTCATATAATGAAATTTGGAAACGTTAAATGAGAAGTGATGTCGATAAAAAATCAGGTTTCCATATCAGGAGCTCCGGATCTCCGAGAAACCCCCAATTGAGACAGCGTTATTTATTAGGAAATGGCGCGTACTAATACGCATGTTATTTGAGCCCGAAAACTCTCCATGGATGTAAAGGATATTAGGTAGAGTCACAGCTGGAATACTGCTTAACATGTGTTGATTGATTGATTGATATGTGGGGTTTAACGTCCCAAAACAACTATATGATTATGAGAGACGCCGTAGTGGAGGGCTCCGGAAATTTAGACCACCTGGGGTTCTTTAACGTGCACCTAAATCTGAGCACACGGGCGTACACCATTTCCGCCTCCATCGGAAATGCAGCCGCCGCAGCCGGGATTCAAACCCGCACCCTGCGGGTCAGCAGCCGAGTACCTTAGCCACTAGACCACCGCGGCCGGGCTGCCTAACATGTGTCGTAGATACCATAATGCAGGGCTGATTCCTTTATGCCAACCAACATCTTGGGTATCTTTCGATTCCTCCTTCTCTAAAAGCGCAGACATTTCAAGATATTATATGTGTTTGTCAGTGACAATCCCAATAAAGCTTTTTAACTCTTAAAGGGGAAGCATAAGAATACTGAAAATTTTTCTGCTCACTAACGATCCTGGCATCCCGCTGGACGTTGACAAAGCAGCCGACGAGGAGGGTGCCCAGGCAGGCACCGGCAGCAGCGGCTGCACTCCTGCGGACCACGTATGGTGGTCGCAGCAGCCACATGTGCAGGGCTCCGGTGACGAAGCCCACGGCCAACGCCGGCAGCCCGACGTCGTAGGAGGACCACTGGGCGCCCGCCTCGGTGCCTCCGTCGTGACTCCGCAGACGGAGGTTTCCCAGCTGGGCACCGTCGCCCATGACGCTCAGCGCCCTACTCTCCTCCCTGAAGGAGAAGCAATATCAATGAATAACACCTGGCAAGTGAACTTGGCGGGGAATATCGAGCATAGAAAATTCAGGTATAGATTCAGTTTAGATTGTTGTGCGCAGTACGTATGCACGACCGTATTTTTGGATTTCAACTGCATAACGACCACATTGCTACTATTACAGCAGATAGCCTACGTCAAACCTTCACAACACATATCTATGAGTTAACACTAGCCAATTAAAGAAATAATTGAACTATATTTAGCCTGTCATCGACCTGCGATAGTCACCATTATAGCCAGTCTTATGCTGTGTATACTGCCAGTATGCAGTATTCTACGGCGGGCCAGGGCACACCAATTCAGTGGCCCATATTCACAATATAATGGGCGGTACCTCAAGAAACGCCATCGCATATAGTGTGGATTATAATTTCTATACATATATATATTACAGGTATGAACACCCACATGACAGTGAGTTATTGGGAGGAACACTGCAGTGAAAAGGAGATTCCGGACTAATTTCACTAAGATCGGTTTGGTCACATGCCACCAAAGCTCGGTGAAGGAGTGTTTTAACAACTGCATCTAGCTCGTTCAATGTGGCCGCGATGCGGAGGATCGGGGAACCTGCGATCTCGCGCGAAGCAGCGAAATGCCATTGCCGCGAAAATACTGCGGCGGGTAAAGGTTGCTTCAGCGCAGCTCTGCGATATATATGCGGAGCATTGTCCACTGATTTGTTAGTTTCGGCACGTACACTAATTCGTTCTTAACCTCGCTGTTAACGTTGAGACACTGGACAGTGCTATCTGCCACTCGTTACACTTGACAAGTGCTTCGTTAATTGGTCGAACAATTAAGTGTAGTCGTCATTAGTTAATATAGTATGTGTGGATGTGTAACAGAGACACACATGTGGGATTATAAAACACACAGCACAACACACACACTAAACAAAAATGACCTGAAATAACCTCAAAAACTGGTTAAACCATTTGTCCTCTAGCGCACTACCTTTCCTGGGGTTTTTTTACCACCTAATACCGAGGTAAAAATTTACTCTCGTGCAAAGTGAGTTTTTGAACGTAGGGAGAGTAGTAATTATTTACCCCAGTGAGGTTTTCAGCGAGTATAGAGGGAGTAAATTTTTACTACCTTCACAAGGTTTTTGAGGTGATTACTGGGAGTTATTTCTGGTGGTAAAAAAATAAAAATGACGGGTGCATTCGCCCAGAGTCGACAAATTTATTGAATAGCAGAATTGATTGAATTTATTGAACGGCAGAATTGGTGACACATACATTCACATACAGACAAACACGCACACACAACAAATGCAGAATAATACACCACTAGCACAGACTGCACGCGTTGCTCGACTATACTTCGACAATCCGGTATATATATAGGCACGACTTTTTGACCGGCAATGTAGTACCGGTAGGAGAGCTCTTTTTTTGCATCGATTAACAACAACGCTTGAAGGTGCAAGCGTAAGCTTCAGGTGGGCTACAGGGCACTAAATTTCACACCAAGCTTTTATTATAAATCTACACGATCTCACCTTTTTGATTATCCAATAATTGCTTGGCACACCGGGCTCTTTGCCCCACGCGTGTTAGCCCTGCTGACGCACAAGTCCACAAAATATACCTAAGTGCGCACAAAGCATGGTAGCTCAATAATTTTCATTCAGCGACGGTGCACAAACACAGTAGCAGCACGTATTCATCACAACGGGCGTAGAAGAGCGGTCCACGCCTGCATACAAGCTGCTTACCGACGGCGTTCTAGGCCTTTTTGAGGAGCACGGCTATCCGATAAAACACAGCTGGCGATCACACAACAGATGTCCTGTGCGAACTTCGTCGTCATTTCAGACACAAATGAACACGTCACCGCTATCTTACGGGGACGGGGCGGTGTATGCACACTTCCAACGAAAGACCACCATCCGGGTTTTCTTCGTGCTCACGGGCAGCCTCTTGTTGTTTCCGTCTGCCTCGTATCGGCTTCGCGCTACACGTTTGAGAACAGTTGGTGCATGAGGTGGGCAATTCGGGCAGCACTTTACTCATGCAGACATCGCCTACTGTGGAACAAAATATATGCGATGCTGCTTTCACTTGCCCCGGCGACACACTCCCACTGGTCACTGGTGGCCACAGCTCGGTGCTGACGACAGAGTGAAGCATTTTGCTTATTGCTTCTCCAGCAGGCAAGCACGGACGATGACACCAGATTGATTTTGTTACCACTGGCAGATCTTCGCTATTCGGCTCGGAAGCGATATATCCGCGACGGGCAGGTTCGGAGGCGCTCGGAAGAGCACGGTCGCTCGGTGATGTAGGAAACACGCGAGATCCATCAGCCCAACCAGACACACAGATACCGAGCTTCTTGCACTGTCTGTCTCCAAAGCCACCGCCGAGCAAAAGCAACAATTTGCGAAAATATGCAGGACAGCTTTCCACAGCAGGTTTTCTTTCTTTTTTTTCTCTTTTGAGAGCCCCCCCCCCCCCCCCCGTCTTTTTTTTTCGTTCAAAGAATGCTGTTCTCCCTTGTTGTGTGTTATGCTGCCCCCAGTTCCAGTAAAAGTGCGCTGACTCGAGGTCAGTCCAGAGGCACGGCGATGCAAAAAAAAAAAACAAAAAAAAACATCTGTGGGCTTCGCGTACCTTCAGTATCACTGAGAGTGTCACAAGGGGGGTATGGGGCAAAAGCCGCCGAAGCAGCTGCACCTTGCAGTCACGTGGTAATAAACTCTGAAACGCAGGTTAAAAATCACGTGATAGAAAACTCCCTAAGTGGTAAAACTGGATTTTGACATCCTTTTACTACTTGCCTGAGAGGTGGTGGTAAAACTATGTCATGTACCATCTTTTACTCCTACGCGAGGTAGTAATTTTAAACCCGAGAGAGTTTTCATAGGTCTTGAGCCGGAAAAACCCCAAACTCGGATAGTTTTTGCTTACAGTGCACATACGTTCAGTGACAGCGATAAATCTGTTGGGGTCACCCACACAAATTTACCAGTTGAAGATAAGGTGCCCCTTCAGGTCTGGAGAAAAAAGCGCGAACATCTTGTGGGGCCAACTATCATTGCATCATCACATCAACCTCGTCAGCAGCGCATGACTTCACCCTTACGATTTCTAGTAGTATCATCACCAGTGTTTTATGGTGTAGTACTGACACTGTACAGTCACATACATCGGAGTCGCGGTTCCTTCGACACGAAGGCTAGCATGCGAATTTCTCATGGTCTAACTTATTAAAACACGGGCGGCTTACGAAACAATCGCATGCCCATAAATGAATTGGTCTATTAGCGACACACTTACGAGCCATCGCTGCTACCCGCTGCTTCTCTCCATCACAGTAATGCCGATGATAGTGATGATAGTTTCCTTGTCGTGTTGCTCGTACCCTCATTCGGGGACTAGTCAAGAAATGTTGACATGGAATTCTAAAGAATATTTAGAATGTTAAGTAGTGATTTTACAAAAGAAAGGAAAAGAAAAGTAGCAATATACGGCATGCCATTTTCCTCATTTTTAGTTGATACAAGAACATTAGATGGCATGTCGATGAATGACATTTAAAATAAAAAGATGAACAGCAAAGCAACGAAATTGTTTCAACCTATTTTTGAATGTATACGTGAAATTTCTGGGGAATATTGAGCGGACAACATTGAAAGCGCATGCAGTTAAACTGTATCTACATTTTGCTCAAACGAAAATTTCTAAATTCATCCAATGCAGGGTTGTGTTTACGCATATATGGTAGATTCTCAATTTTTTTTTTTAGCGTCTGGTAACAGTCACCTTGCAATGGCGGGAACCACTCCTTCCCAGTAAGAATGTGTGAGCGAAGAACTAGATGGTGTAGACTGGTGGGTGGGAACTGTGGGCTACAATTCCCGGTAAGGACGGTATAGGGTGTGTTCCAATACCGTAGACGGCTAAATAGACAGCTAAATGGACGGCGGCCATCTGAAGTCCGATTCCTATTCTCACGTAGGCGGCAAAACAGACAGCTCGGAGAAGACCGCATCGTAGACAAATACTATGCTGGTTACTTTGCTGTCCAAACAAAATGGCGGCTCTGTGAATTGCTCAGATAGACCGAATCTCGCCAGAATGGTCGTCTGCACGCCAGTAGACACTTCGCCAAATGCTCAATGTGAGTATCGTTAATTTTTTTTTTTTGATGTCAACACGAAATAAGCCAGAGAGTACAGCAACTATGTTTATTTTAGCTTTCTCTTCTCGACATGAGGGGCACCTCGTCGCGTAGAAGTCGTCTGAACGTGTTCCATTTCTCGGACAGCATGGGCTCGGTGCTGTATTCTAAGCTGTCTGCGTAGACTGTTTACGTGCTGTCTAAGAATTGGAACACAGTCAGAGTTGATTGAGGCAGAGCTGGAGAATTATGATGATGATGATGATGATGATGATGATGATGATGATGATATCGTCTCTCTGGTGGCGCTCACCTACCAGCATCACCTTGGAGGTCAAGATTCAGTGCCTATATATACGAGGTGGCCTGTGAGTGGTTGTGCAGCGCGACCAGCTGCAGTTTTCTTTTTTTTTTTTCAATCAAGCAACTCGCTAACAGACGCTGCCTGAGTCGACTCTGCGAGGCTAGAGAGGGTGCGTAGGATAGGAAAAAGAGGAGAGGGGGGGTGCACATGCGCTGTAAGCGTGGTCACGTCGCACACCGGATTGAGCTGGACCATAAGACGCTTCGCATCTAATGAATGAAAATTCTATCAAGCAAGCAGTCATTATATCAGATGCGTGTTCGACCAATTTAAGATGGGGTTGTAGTGAATGATGTAAATAAATATACATTAGCGTGATCATTTTTTGTTTCTTGTATGTAATCAAACACCACAGAGTAGATATCTCTGTAACTATACCACAATGCAGTGCCACTGAATTAAAAAAAAACATAGGGCATCAGTTTGAAGCTACCGCCACTCAGCAGCATCCTGTTTGTTCAGTGATTTGTGTGGTGGTAGTAATATTGGCATCCCTGAGTTGAATGCCAACAGCAGAGCGCGTGGCCCAAGCATGAGCGACGGCCTAGAGCAGTCAATCCTGTCTTCACCACTGACAGGTGGGCACATCTGGTTTTGCAGCCCTGCGCGATGTCTCTGCACTGTAATGATAATTTTGCTTACGTTCTACTTCTGATATGGTGCTGATAGGGGCCGGCGCGGATGTGCCAGACGCTTTCGGAAGTTTCACTTCACTTTTCTTTTATTTCTATTACCTTTGCTTTTAATATGAGACCTAGAATGAAGGTGAACTATAGGATTCCAGGTGAATCGCGCTGTGCTGCGTGACAAGATGTGTGGAGTGGACCTGTCTAAGGCGATTACTGGAGGGTGCACACTATACACCTTCTGTATTGCTTGCTGCAAGCTCTGCACTGTTCACGTTTATTTTAAATGCGAAGCATTTCTTAGCGAACTTCAGCGACTTTGAGCGCATCCATCCATCCACCCATCCATCCATCCATCCATCCATCCATCCATCCATCCATCCATCCATCCATCCATCCATCCATCCATCCATCCATCCATCCATCCGTCCGTCCGTCCGTCCGTCCGTCCATCCATCCGTCCGTCCGTCCGTCCGTCCATCCATCCATCCATCCATCCATCCATCCGTCCGTCCGTCCGTCCACCCGTCCACCCATCCGTCCGTCCGTCCGTTCATCCGCCCGTCCACCCATCCGTCCATCCATCCATCCATCCGCCCGTCCATCCATCCGTCCATCCATCCATCCATCCATCCATCCATCCATCCATCCATCCATCCATCCATCCATCCATCCATCCATTCATCCATCCATCCATCCGTCCATCCGTCCATCCATCAATCCATCCATCCATCCATCCATCCATCCATCCATCCATCCATCCATCCATCCATCCATCCATCCATCCATCCATCCATCCATCCATCCATCTAGCCGCCTACGACTTTTAGCTCTCCTGGCCGTTTCGATAGTGGTATCAATGCCAAACATGGTGTGGCATAACATGACTGTATGAAGAACATATTTGACTAGTCATAACATGAAAATCATGACATGTGTGTCACGAATGTCAAGATTTACATTTCCTAGTCCTGTAGCTTTTGCGGTGGTTTCGTTCAAATGGTATGTTGCAAAACTAGTATGGTGTAACATGATTGCATGGCGAACACAAGTGACAGACCCTAACATCGAAATCATGACGTGCGTGTCATGTAACAAGATGACTACAAGCCACGCTCATTATGCGCTCGCGGCCGTTTCGCTAGCGTCACTTAAACCAAATTTGGTATTACGGGATGTGAATGGATGGCGAAGGTATGATACTGGTGCAAACATGATGAACATGAGATGCGGGTCATGTAACAACATGACTACATGCCACACTCATGACGCGCTCGCGGCCGTTTCGCTAGCTTTTGGTTTGAAACCAAGTTTGGTTTGAAACCAAATTTGGTATTACGGGACGTCAGTGGATGACGAAGGTATGCGACTGGTGCAAACAAGATAATCATGAGATACGTGTCATGTGAGAACATGACTACATGCCACAGGGAAGGTGATAATACATTTCGATGTGACGCGGTTCGCGTGCTCGCCGGCGTTCATTTCGTTGCGTCACGCCGGCGTTGCCACGAGAGGCGCCGGTCCTGTCATATACTGGCAGGCGCCCGCCGTGCTGCGTTGCTTTGGCGCATGCGCATTTCAGCACGTCCGGCGTATCTCTATCACGAAAAAGGTAGACGCAGTGTTGTATGGGTTACGCATCGGCACGAAATGCAGCATGTCGCATTTCGCGCCGGTCGCCGTCGGGCTGCGCCGATGGACGCTTATCGCGCCGGTCGCGCCTGACGTCAGACTATATAGAGTGCTCGCGTTTTGCTAACGTAGTGTCTCTGTGCTCAGCGTGCGCGCACGTCAACGCTACATTGGAGCATATTGGGCCCTTCATGGTGCGCTCGCGGCCGATATCAACCAAATTTGGTGTTACGTGACGTCAATGCATGACGGAATATGTGACTGGTGCAAGCATGATTATTTTGAACGCGTGTCATGTAAGTACATGGCAACATACCACGCTCATAGCGTGCTCGCGGGCGTTTCGCTCACTCCACATATATTAAATTTAGTGTCCCGTGACATGAATAGATGACGAAGGTAAACGACACATCCAAACATGATAATCATGACACGGAAGTCATGTATGGCATCATTTACATCCACCTCGTAACGTTGTGCTGATTTTAAAGTGGCATATTAACCTTTCTCATTCGCTGCTTCACATATCATTGATTCCCACTATACGTGGGATCTGCCAATTTTTCAGCTGTTTGTGCGTCCAGCTTTGTCTGTAATGCCGCAGCGTCTCAATGTAGTTCAGCGAGCCCCGCCGCGGTGGTCTAGGGGCTAAGGTCATGGGATTCGATCCCGTGACCTGCTGACTCACAGGTCACGGCGGGATCAAATCCCTGCGGCGGCGGCGGCAGCTGCATTTTCGATGAAGGTGGAAATGCTGTAGGCCTGTGTGCTCAGATAGGGGTGCACGTTATAGAACCCCAGGTGGTCTAAATTTCTTGAGCCCTCCTCTACGACATCTCTCATATTCATATGGTGGTTTTAGGACGTTCAACTACACATATAAATAAATCAATGTAGTTCAGCGTTTCCAATGGTATTTTGTCTGAAGGAAAGATGCGTTGCCCATTTCTAACAGCCTCCCTCTCCCAAGAAAGAAAGGAAAGAAAAATTGTTACAAAGTGAAATGTTAAGCCAGTTGGTACGTACATTTTCGTTTCAGAACAGCGCAAAAAATAATTTCATGTCGCATCTCTATAGTTTCCATGGCACTGACGCATCGTCTCCTGGGCATAACAATCGACAATATATAGTCTTTCGTGGAGCCCACACTGTGTGTACTTGAAGAAGAGACTGCTATCTATTGTGCATATCGTGAAATTCTTGTGCGGTAAAGCATGGGGAACTTCTGTGGCCTCCATGCTACAGCTGTACAAGGCCCTATTTCTGGGTCTATTGCGCTACAGCTTGCCGGTACTGACTAACACTTGCAAATCGAATACTCATTCATTGGAGAGTTTTCAGGGTCAGGCACTGCGTGTCTGCCTAGGACTGCCCCGATGCGCTTCTACTTATGCCACAATCATGCTTGCCAAAGACCATCCGGTCAGGACATATAGAGTTGTGGATTGCCTCAGAGCGCACATTCGACATGCTAGCCGTGTCACCGACCACCACTTGGCCCTTCTACCCTCCGGAAGACCACGTGCTACGTTTTCAGACGTCATAGCCAAGTACCCAAACAGCATTCCATCAGGTTATACGCCAGCTGCGAGAATGGCATGTCCTTTGTGGTGCCTCGACCAGCCGCAAGTACGTCTAGAAATTCTGGGAATCAAAAAGAATAGCAATCACTCCAGAGTAGCATTGAAGCAAGCAACACTACTATTATTACATGAGTTGTACTTTGACCGAACGCAGACATACACTGATGGGTCCGTCTCGTCCAGCAGCTCATCAGGTGCCGCTGTAATTCCGGCTGCAGCAATGACAATCAAGTTTAAGTTGTCGCATATGACTACATCTACGGCATCAGAGCTTGCTGCTATAAGGGCTGCTTTACAATATCTCGTTCAAGAACGTCCAGGAAAATGGGTCATATTCTGTGATTCGAAGGCAGCGCTTCAGAGTTTGCAGTCTGCCATGCGTAGGAGGAGTCATGACCAATTGGTACAAGAATTAAGACACTGCTATCATGAAGCTCTAGCCCGAGGGCATGGTATTATATATCAATGGCTGCCTGGACATATCGGTATTACCGGAAATCAATTAGCCGATGATGCAGCCCGCTCAGCCCATGAAGGAACATATGTGGTCCTGATTCCTCTATCAAGGAATGATGCAGCAAGACAACTTTACCTGCTGGCTCGAGATCTCACACGCACGTTCTGTTCGTCTATCAGCTTCCAAAGGTGTCAATTTTATTAACTGGATCCTTCGCTCGAGATAAAGCTACCATCACAACTTTCCCACTCCGATGCGACACTGTTATGCCGCCTTTGGTAGGGTGTTGCGTTCACAAAGGTGTACTCCTTTCGCACTGGTATGGCAGACACTTCTACATGCGACTACTGCGGAGCTGAAGAGACCATTGAACACGTCCTGTGCAGCTGCGCTTGCTACGACACACAGCAATGCCAGCTCCGGAAAGTTTTGAATCAGCTTGACCCCGGACCATTTTGTGTGCAGAAGATTCTAGGACCTTGAGCATCTGCCCCAGTTGCGCAGAAAGCGACTCAGCACTGCTACTTTACTTAAAGTCAACAAACCTGAGCGACCGTCTGTAGACTGTGTGTGCTCCCCGAGTGTGCTCGTGATTGTGTGTACCTTCTCATCTCTCTGCAACCTCTTTTCTCCCCTCCATCCCTTCCCCAGTACAGGATAGCAAACCGGATGTGCGTCTGGTTAACCTCCCTGCCTTTCCTTGCATCTTTATCTCTCTCTCTCCTTTTCGTCCATTCATATTGCTTTGCCTAAACGCGAAATCAATATTGCATTTTACGAAAAGAGAAATAATTTCATTTTTTGGCGTGTTTTAAATCACCGCTCTGATTCGATATGATTGGTATATGGAATTCAACGTCCCAAAACCACCATATGATTATGAGAGACGCCGTAGTGGAGGGCTCAGGAAATTTCTACCACCTGGGGTTCTTTAACGTGCACCCAAATCTGAGCACACACGCCTACAACATTACCACCTCCATCGGAAATGCAGCAGCCGCAGCCGGGATTCGATCCCGCGACCTGCGGGTTAGCAGCCGAGTAGCTTAGCCACTAGACCACCGCGGCGGTGTAAATCACCACTCTGTGAAGGGTCGAAAAGCAGCTGCATATCATAATGCGAAATTAGTGCAGGGTTCGTGCCGCTGGGATTAGGAGCACAGATAACCGTTAACCGGAGAATTAAGAAAAACTAAATATAGGAGGGACATAGTTTGCGAACGTAGGACATAGGAGCAAGAAAATGGCAGGATATTCAGCTCGCTGAACGAGAAGATCCAGTATGATTTATTTTTTTCCTTTTTCCTGGCGCTTCCTACGTTCAGCCATCATTGAGCGAACTAACGGAGAACGCATGCACGGCTCACTCGACTCCAAAAGCACGCGCTCAGATGCGTAGGTACGCTTTATTCTCTCGTTCAATGTTGGCCGAACTCTCGGTCTAGATTTCACCAAGATCGCAACGCATATATTTTCTCTGTCATCGAATCACGAAACCTCGGAACGAGGAACTGACGCTGTCGACGGTCGTATACCTCGTCTCACTGAGCCATATATTAGGAGACAAGCCATACGACCACGGTCCATATAGACCATGCATTCGTTGATATTCGAAGCACCCGTGTTCCCATTCGTGTAAGAGTATATCTGATACTTTTTACATTCCTACTTGCGCCGTATACCTTGGGCAGTTTAGTTCTGTGCAGCGGAGAAAGAAGCTGAACGCGTCCAATGGTGTGATTTACGTTACTGGTGACTATGACGCTTCTATATGCGATGATACATCCGTCGTTCTGAAAACCGCTTATAAATTAGCCTACCACAACAAGAACGGGGAAGTGATAAAAGGCGAGTACATTATAGTATTACTCAGTGGAACGTTTCATGAAAGTTATGGTCGCAAGCAATCTCACGAGTAGGGTTAGCGATGCAGTCATGCTGAACAAAGAGGAGCTTTCACCTTTACGACGCTGCATTGTACAAAGAGAACCTGAACCTTACGTTGGGCTTCTCCAGAGGGTTCGTTGCTCGGTGTGGTCTACGAGCGGGACATCGCGCAGTGTCCCTGAACTGATGCGTATGCGCATACGAAATACCGCCATGGTTCATGTAAATGGAAACGCTTGGCAGGAGCATGGTACTTGTACGACACACCGCAACGTTCCGACTTTCGACGATGAAAATGTGCTGTTCATTCTGTTTTTACTTCGTTAGTCCTCTATAGTACGGCCTCTCGCCACACGTGTGCCGTTCCTTTTGTTTCAACGGTGGACACGAAAATGTAAGCGAGTGACATGAAGTCCTCCGTGGCTAAGCGGCCGCGATAAATGGGCCGCTCGTCGTAGGCGGTATTCGTACCTGGAAGTCTTCCGAAAAAATGGAGCCTGAATGGTCGCGTTTTCGCTCATCGCTCACGACTCTGGCGAGACCAAGCACCATTTGTAACTGCCAAAAAACACGTGAATATATTAGGGAAGTTTAGAATCAAGCCATGTTGAAGCATGCTTATAGGATTTCATTGTTTTTCGCAAATAAGTCTGTGAAATGTGCTCAGTCAAAGTAAAGAAAGAAAGAAAAAAAAAAGAAAGAAAGAAGGAAAGAAGGAAAGGATGAGCGAAAGCGAGAGAGATGATATATTTTGTTCTTTTGAAGTGAAAGCATGAAATGGTAGGCTGCGTTAGGGTAGGCCATTCTGAAATCATGATTTTGATATGGACTTATCACACACACATACACACTGTTTTCTTATCACACACACACACACACACACACACACACACACACACACACACACACACACACACACACACACACACACACACGCACGCACGCAAGCGCAGATAAAAGAATTGTGCACATACGATCGCCAGTTGTCATTGCTGAATATCAACAAATGAAAAAGAACGTATACACCATCTCAAGACACTGGTTTACCTTGACCTGTTCATTGCCAGACTAACTCATTAAAAAGGCGCATGCATATCATAACATATGCTTGCTTACGCTATGATTGTTTCCAAATTCCGCGCACACTTGAAAATTATTTCTCGTATGCACTTCCACACTGTATACGCTCGCAAAACATTCTCAGACGCGATGAAGAAGAAGCCTACGATGTGGCTTTATTATAATCACGATAATTTATAATGATCACTGGAGATCAAAGGAACGGGGCCGAAGCGTTAATGACTCTCAAGCAGTGCTGTGTAATGTGCGCACTCCCTCTTAAATGAGAGATCATTAAGGCTCGAACGCCCTATACGCCATATTCCTTCTTCTCAGCTCTTGAGCAACGTCATTAATGACTGCGAAACTTGAGAAACTCGGCGTGAGCTTCCGTGTTTTATAAACAGGCGCCCCTCTGGGGATCACCTCAGTAGTAGTTCTAAAAAAATTCAAGCGTGTCACCAACTTTTGCGTGATTGTATATCTGAAGTTCTTAATCGTCATGTCTATAGTATGCAATTATGCGATCTGCCATGAATCGTATGCAGATAACTAGGCACTTTTGACGAGGAGTCCTCTAATATAGGCCTGTTTAATCAAAAGCGAACCGATGCACACGAGAGCAATCACCATTACTGGTGAATGTGCTCACATCTATCAAACCATGCGCGAAGGGCAAAAGAAACAACCATTGTGTTTTCAGATTTGATCACAAATGTGGGACTCGTGTAGCATACACAGGCGAAGTTAATGAGCTACGTGTGTCGGTAATTATGGCAGCCTCGTTGTCACGCTTTTAGCGAACCGTGGGGATTGAGTTTATGCTTCCAGTATCCATCCTGCAGGCCTTTACTAATCAAAACCAAGCGTTGCGGTGGGCGGAGTTATACTCAATTTCATACATCAGGTGCAATGTTATAGATACTAGCGAGGCTTCTAGTGGTTTATGCGTGCGCACCAAGAAATAGTTCAGTAAATTTGCCATATGTATTGTTATGCCAGCGAGTCCTCGTCAAACGTCCGTGCCTCTGAAACAGGCAATCTGGGTCAAGGCCAGCCCGCAGCCCGCCGGGCGCGAACAACTCCACGGCGTGAACACGCGCGGCGCATCTGTGGCCCACGTGCATTGAGTCAGTTGCGCACGTGACAGCGAGC
Organism: Rhipicephalus microplus; assembly: GCF_013339725.1. Taxonomy (NCBI): domain Eukaryota; kingdom Metazoa; phylum Arthropoda; class Arachnida; order Ixodida; family Ixodidae; genus Rhipicephalus; species Rhipicephalus microplus. Next base: position 91,768,996 of record NC_051169.1, read on the forward strand.
CGGCGTCCTCATGTCTGGTGGCCTGACGCATCGCGCGGCGAACCCCATTGGAGGAGCCTGCTCTGAAGACCAGCGGCGCTTCTGATTGGACATTTTAGTTGGGCCCGGTGTAAATAAAAGAAGCCCTGCGGCGTGTCGCGATCAGCGGTTTGAGGCGAAAGGCTGACCTATGTGTTAGAGAGAGGAGCTCGGCTCTTCGAGTCTCTGCCGGCCCCAGTGCCGAAATTGTAACGCCTCTGTATATATGCTGTACATAAACCTTGTTTAACTCACCGTCGTCTCGTCCGCTCGTCTCCTCAGCTCTGCGCAGAAGCAGTCGCGAGCTGAGAAACATACGCTACCAAACGGCTGGTGACCTTCCCGGCGGAGTTGAAAGCAGTGGCGCCTCCGGGGCCGTGTTGGCGTCGCCGTCTTTCGCAACAGTGGTGGCTTCGGCGGGATCGGTCCGCCGTTTCTCAACAGTGGAGGTCAGCGGCGGGATAGGCCCGGCGCTACTCAACAGTGGTGGCAGCGGTGGGATCGGCCGGCGTCAGCGACATCGATGCGGTGAGTGCCTGATGTTTTCCCCTCAGTTCACCAGACTACTCTAGCTCAGGTTGTAGTAGTTTAGAGAAAGGGCTGGGTGAAGCATTGCAGTGAGCTTTGATCGTTTCAAGCCAAGTTGAAGTGCTTTGAAACCAAAGTTAATGCGGAGGTGGTAAACACGGGAGGGTGAAAAATTGCTTGCGCGTCTTGCTAGTAGGCTTATAGTGGGTACGGCAAGTAGATTCTTAACAGGGGCAAACAGCAAGAGGCTAGTGTGAACGATGGAGAACCTTAAAGTGAAGGAACTCATCGAAATTTGTGAGGAACCCGGCATTACTTTGGGCCGTGCGAAACGAAAGCAAGCGATCCTTGATATCATGAAGGATGAGGGAGTGTCGGCTGAGGAAGTCGATGAGGCCTGGGTGGATATTAAAGCACGCCGTGAGGAGGCTGAAAGGCGAGAAGTAGAAGCTCGCGAACGTGAGGAGGCTGAAAGGCGAGAAGCTCGTGAAGAAGCTGAAAGGCGCGAAGCTCGCGAAGAGGCTGAAAGGCGCGAAGCTCGCGAACGTGAAGAAGCTGAAAGGCGCGAAGCTCGCGAAGAAGCTGAAAGGCGCGAAGCTCGCGAACGTGAACAAGCTGAAAGGCGCGAAGCTCGCGAAGAAGCTGAAAGGCGCGAACGTCGCGAGGAGGCCGAGAGACAGGAGCGCCTTGAGATGAAACGACTAGAATTGGCAATCCTACAGTGTTCGCAGGCGCCTAGCGCAGCTTCTCCGACGATTCAGGTCAGCGGTATTAGAATTCGGGATCAACTGCCACCGTTCGTAGTAGGCGAGGACATGGCGAAGTATCTCGTCAAGTTTGAACACGTCTGTGAGCGAAATGCTTTGGAGCAGTCTCTTTGGGCGCGGAACCTGCTAGCTCTTCTTCCCGGCGAAGTGTCCGACGCGATAACTTGCTTGTCGAGGGAAGCGTTTGAGAGCTATGACGAGGTTAAGGAAGTGCTCTTGAGACGTTATAAGTTGTCACCCGAGGCTTTCAGGCAAAGGTTCCGGTATGCTAGAAAGGGGAATGAGTCACACGTTGACTTCGCGTTTCGTCTTAAAGCCGATTTGATTGAATGGCTCAAGGGCGAAGGTGTTTATGACGACCGCGATAAAGTGGTGGAATGCGTTGCATTGGAGCAATTCTACCGCTGCATCGAGGAGGATGTTAAACTTTGGCTGCAGGACAAACTTGGTGAAGTACAGCTAAACAAGGCAGCAGAGTTAGCTGAGGAGTATTATACTCGCCGAAAGTTGCATAGCAGGGCAGTGCGCGTTGAAAAGGATGAAAGAAAAGAGGGCTTTTCAAAGAAACCTGATCAACGGAAACCCGCTCCGCATCGTAATTTCAAAAGGGACCCGTCTCTTACGAAGGACACTGTAGAGGAAGGGAGGGAAAACAGAAGCGGAAAAATCGAGTGAGGTCTCTAAACAACGCACTGATACCACACGGGCGTTTGAATCACGGAAGCCACTAATCTGCTACAACTGCAAAAAGGAAGGGCACATCGCGATAAACTGTAAGCAAAAGTTTGCTTTTGCAACAATTAGAGAATCGGAAAAGAACATGCGGTTGTTGGAGCCGTATATCCAAGAAATTAGTGTGAATGGGAAAGCGTGTCGAGCACTTAGAGACTCCGCGGCAACCATGGATGTTGTCCATCCTTCATTGGTGTCCCCGGATGACTTTACAGGAGAATGTGCGTGGATCAGGCAAGTCGCCGAGGAGCAGAGTGCTTGCTTACCTATCGCCACGGTTGTCATTGAAGGCCCGTTCGGTAAGCTTCGCACCGAAGCGGCTGTGTCTGCCGCGCTTCCCGATCGTTTTCCTTATCTCTTCTCCAACAACTCAGAGCAGCTTCTCAAAGAGCAGGGTAAATCGTTCTTCCCCAACTTAGCGTACATGGCCCTCACGCGATCGCAAGCGCGGAAGCTCTCGCAAGAGCTTGACCTTGTTCAAAGCGGTGAACTCTCAAGTGACCTTGTCGGCGGGTCGACGGAACCTCAGAGAGGAAACTTTCCGCGTGAGTCATGTGAGCAGTCGCGCGAGCGGCCCGTCGCCGATCCGACCGGCGCAGTTTCCGTGGAAAGGGAAGGCGACCTGGCGCCATTGGATCAGAGCGAGAGGGCTGAAACGCTCTCGCCTGTAGCGGAAAGTTGGAGTGAGCTGTCGAGGGTTGATCGAGAAACGCTCATTCGAGAGCAGCGTGAGGACCTCTCGATTAAAGCGCTAATGGAAAGCGTAAACTTAGAAAAAAAGAAAAAGAATGTTTCTTTTTTTGAGAAAGCGGGGCTTTTGTATCGGAGCTACACAAATGCGCAAGGTCGCAAGTATGAGCAGCTCTTAGTGCCACAAAAGTATCGTCGCCAACTATTGGAACTGGCGCATGAAAACGCATGGGCAGGGCATCTCGGCATAAAAAAAAGCAAGGCTAGAGTTTCCCTTCAGTTTTATTGGCCGAAATGCTGGAAGGATATCGAAGACTTTGTGCGCTCATGCGACACTTGTCAGAGAGCGGGGAAATCCGCGGACAAGTGGAAAGCACCCATGAAGCTTGTGCCGATTATCACAGAACCTTTTCGGCGCCTAGTAATTGATATAGTCGGGCCATTGCCAGAGTCAAGGCAAGGTTGTCGGTACATCCTGACGGCTCTCTGTGCAGCCACAAAATTTCCGGAAGCGATACCCCTTAAGGAGCTAAATTCCCCTCATGTCGTGGATGCGCTACTATCCATTTTTGCACGCGTCGGATTTCCTTCTGAAATCCAATGCGACAATGGTAGTGTCTTCACCAGCTGCCTTACCTCTACCTTTATGGATAAATGTGGAATAAAAGTAGTGCACAGCTCGATCCATCACCCGCAATCTAATCCGGTAGAGCGTATGCATTCCGTTCTGAAACGGATATTGAGAGCTCTCTGCTACGAGCACAAATGCGACTGGGAAGCGTGTATTCCTCCCGCTATGTTCGCTTTAAGATCAGCTCCTCATGAGAGCACTGGTTTTAGCACTGCAGAGCTTGTATATGGCAGGAGTTTGAGAACACCATTGAAAATGCTACGCGAGTCCTGGGAGGGATTCGATGAGGACCCTAATGTAGTCGCGTATGTTCTAGACCTCCTTCAGAGGCTTGGAAAAACGAAAGATCTGGTGGAAAGCCACATGAAGGCTGCACAAGTATTGTCGAAGGAGTACTACGACAAATCGGCGAAGAAGCGCACATTTGAAGTTGGTAGTCAAGTAATGCTGCTGCGGCCGTCCAAAAAGAACAAGCTTGAGGTTCATTGGGAAGGGCCTGCCAAAGTAATATCGAAGCTTTCTGATACCAATTATGAAGTGAAATTAGGAAGGCGCCCGAACAAAATTTACCACAGTAACTTGATGAAACCCTACGTTCAACGTCAAGCGGTCGTAAATCTGCTGTTGAATGCTGCAGAGGAAGAGGGAGAAGAAATTTTGAATTCTAGTGATGTAATCGAAAGGGGATCGGAGGTAATCTTGGAGCAGTTGAACCTAGAGCCCAGGTTAAGTGAAGTCCAGAAGGAGGACCTGAGAAGGATTGTTTCCGAGTTTCAAGACGTGTTTTCGGACCGTCCCGGAAACACGACGGTGATCGAGCACGATATCGAGCTAACTTGTGAGGAGCCAATCCGTAGCAAGCCGTATCGTTGTTCCCCCGTGCAAAAGCAGATCATGAAAGAGGAGATCGATAAAATGCTGGAGTTGGGAGTCATAGTACCGGGCGAGAGTGACTATACATCCCCTCTAATATTGGTTCAGGTGCCAGGAAAAGATCCGAGGCCATGCATCGATTACCGGCGTCTTAACGCAATAACTCGGGACCAAACTTACCCGATACCAAACCTAGAGGAGAGGGTGGAAACTGTGTCCCAGTCCAGCTATATTTCCACGTTAGACCTCGTGCGAGGGTATTGGCAAGTCCCCCTTACAGAGCGTGCCAGCCGCTATGCCACATTTGTTTCTCCATTTGGAACGTATCGCCCACTTAAGCTGAGCTTTGGATTGAAAAATGCACCCTTTTGTTTTTCAGGCTTAATGGACCGCGTTCTTAAAGGCCTCTCCGAGTTCGCTCTGCCGTATATTGACGATGTCGCCATCTTCTCCAACACCTGGGAAGAACATGTCGAGCATTTACGCGTCGTGCTGAACAGGTTGAGAAAGGCTGGCCTTACCGTGAAACCTACTAAATGTCACCTAGGGTGTGGCGAGGTGTCTTACCTGGGGCACGTTGTGGGGCGTGGCCGGCGTAGACCTTCAGAAATTAAGGTAGCCGCTGTCGTGAACTATCCACGACCAACCACAAAATCAGAGATAAGGGCATTCTTGGGCCTGGCTGGATACTATCAGCATTACGTACAAAATTACTCTAGCATTGCCAGCCCTCTCACTGACGCGCTTCGAAAGTCCGAGCCGGTTAAAGTAGTATGGGACTCAGAAAAGGAGACTGCGTTTTGCCAGCTCAAACAGGCCCTAAGCGAAAAGCCTGTTCTCATGGCACCCGATTTCTCTAAGAGATTTGTGATTCAATGCGACGCGAGTGATCGCGGCATGGGGGCTGTACTGTGCCAGGAGGACAGTGCTGGTAACGAAAGGCCAGTTTTGTATTTAAGTCGAAAACTCAGCGGCAGGGAAGAGGCGTACAGTACCTCTGAAAAGGAATGCGCTTGCCTCGTGTGGGCCGTTCAAAAGCTAGCTTGTTATGTCTCCGGTTCGAGGTTTGTGGTTGAAACGGACCACTGTCCTCTAACCTGGTTAAATAACATGTCGCCTAAAAGTGGCCGGTTACTGAGGTGGAGCATGATACTCCAACAGCACAACTTTGACGTTCGCTACAAAAAAGGAAGGCTAAACGCTAATGCAGACGCATTGAGCCGTGCGTTTAGTTAGTACCTTCTCAGCCTTTCGGTTTCTCGCTGGCGATTCGGGGCAAAATTTTGACCTCATCACGACCTGGGCTGAGCGCTCTCGTTCAGAGTGATCTCAAGGAGCCAACTTTATGTGGTATTCTAATTCGATACGTTGTTGTACGTGGAAAAAAAAATTGAGTTGTCATTTTAAGAGTCTTGTGTCCCACATGTGCCTCTTGATGTAGAGGGAACAAAATTCCGATAAACACGTAGATAGGTATATGTTGTACTATACTTTGTCTGGTGTTCTGTCGGGTGACCGAGGGCACTTGCTTGTGTCGTGTGTTGTCTGTTGTCGAACCGTTCTTAGCAAGTTGCAGAACCATCGACAAGTGCTGAAACCGAAAATGGTCAGAAGAGACGAGCGAAGTTGGCCAGCAAGTTGTGGCGACAAGCCAGTGGAGCGGGGATCCGTCGTCAATGATGGGATGTGTTCCCGGAACAGTCTGGAGCTGTATTCTCCCCATGGCCCTGGAGGCGAACCTGGAGGGACCTGGCGAACGAGCGCACCTGACATCCGAGCCCCGTGGAAGCAGCTCGTCTTTCCGGTGCATTGTCTGGCGGCGGGGGTGCTGTTATGCCAGCGAGTCCTCGTCAAACGTCCGTGCCTCTGAAACAGGCAATCTGGGTCAAGGCCAGCCCGCAGCCCGCCGGGCGCGAACAACTCCACGGCGTGAACACGCGCGGCGCATCTGTGGCCCACGTGCATTGAGTCAGTTGCGCACGTGACAGCGAGCCGGCGTCCTCATGTCTGGTGGCCTGACGCATCGCGCGGCGAACCCCATTGGAGGAGCCTGCTCTGAAGACCAGCGGCGCTTCTGATTGGACATTTTAGTTGGGCCCGGTGTAAATAAAAGAAGCCCTGCGGCGTGTCGCGATCAGCGGTTTGAGGCGAAAGGCTGACCTATGTGTTAGAGAGAGGAGCTCGGCTCTTCGAGTCTCTGCCGGCCCCAGTGCCGAAATTGTAACGCCTCTGTATATATGCTGTACATAAACCTTGTTTAACTCACCGTCGTCTCGTCCGCTCGTCTCCTCAGCTCTGCGCAGAAGCAGTCGCGAGCTGAGAAACATACGCTACCAAACGGCTGGTGACCTTCCCGGCGGAGTTGAAAGCAGTGGCGCCTCCGGGGCCGTGTTGGCGTCGCCGTCTTTCGCAACAGTGGTGGCTTCGGCGGGATCGGTCCGCCGTTTCTCAACAGTGGAGGTCAGCGGCGGGATAGGCCCGGCGCTACTCAACAGTATGTAATGCATTTTTTTTTCTGTCTTAAGCTTAGCCAAAAGAAATCTGGCTTTATTGTGTTGAAAAACGTTATTTCTCCTCAGTAGTCCAATGAATTCACCGTTCCAGGAGCATCTTCCGAGGTCCTCGGCGAGAGCCCCTGGCCCGCTGCACGGCCCACACGTGGTCTGCCTAGGCCTCGCTGAGTCCGTATAAATAAACAAACCACGTTGTTTATACCATTATCAAAATATTATTATAGATCGCTGACCATCTCTTTGTTTCAGTATTGTGGCCTTCATGATTACTTCCGGTAGCGCGCAGTCAGAGCCAGTCCCGGAGGCCACGTTTACAACGACTAAATCCGGGCGCCTGACGCGCGGACTTTGCACATATCGCCGCCGCGTTGCGCCATGATGCATGAAATGGAGTGTAGTTGGTAGGATTTAACTTGGTATGACTCAATTAAGACTTTGCTTCATCACACCTTACGTGCATGATGGGGGCTATAAAGGTAAGAAAACCAAGAAGTTAATTTCTCGCTAGCTCGCCATGATGGGCCATATTTCGATAGCGTTTACAGGTTTTGATCAATTATATATAACTAAAGGGACCGTACACAGTGCGTTGTAAAAGAATCAACAAACTAATATAGAAAGTTCTAGGCACCCTGGATTAGAGTCGCTTCTATTAGGCTCCCATATAAATTAAGATGTTTATATTAAAGCAGTCAATTAAGTTAAAGAATTGCTCAGATAACTTGCCTCGACATGCAATTGACAGGGATCGTAAGCGTAAAAAAGTCACAGTTTAACTTTCACTTGGCTTGGTAAAAGTAATGTACTTCTTTGAAGTAGACAAAAAAAAATAAAGGATTATTTTAGAATCTAACACAAGTGATATTGCTATTTTGTGTCTCGTTTTACATACCATTTCACGCTGCGACAGAGTAAATATCTAGCGAAGCGAGACCAGGGGCGTGTCAAACAAAGACACTTCTTAACTATTTCATAGACTGGCAAGACGGATTCCTACTAGCAACTACTTCCAAAGTGTTTGAGAAATAGTTCA